>JAVSCE010010698.1:0-443224 GCA_032199065.1 Smutsia gigantea | reverse complement strand
TCCCAACTATTTGAATATAAATTTTCCACCTTTGAGGAGTCTTTTCAAACAATGCATTTTAATCTTGTTTCGCCAACCAAACTGAAATTAAGGATAGCATTTATAGAAAATCCCCCTTCAAGGAGCTGATTGCCCTTCATGATAACTCTGTTTCCATTACATGAAACACAGTGAGCACTGGGGAAATGCCCAGTAAAAGAATCGGTAGGTTTAAACAGCAAATGCTATGTGGATTTAGAGGAGCAAGAAGTCAGGGAGCACCCATGAGGTCAAGCAAGGTTGTGGATCTTGTGGAAAAGGCAGAGTGACTGGCCAAGCGGCTAGACATGCATTGCGTTTCAGCAAGAGGTCAGCAGCGTCCCCTCTATCAGGTTCTGTACTGACCAGGCGACGGACCGTATCTGCACACAGAGCAGGCAGCCTCAGGGAAGCCCCGCAACAAAAAGCCATGTGACTGCTTCTCAGGCCACGTCATCTGCCCAGTGAGCTGCAGACTGAGGTAAGTACCCCGCTATTTCCCTCACGCCCCCGAAGCGTTGATACTGTTTGAGAACGTTGCGTCATTTGCTCCAAACTATGCAGCTCGGGCCCTGAGAACATTGGCCTCGTGGGGCCTGGCTCTCCTTGCCGAGGAATGCCCAGCTGCTCGCACTGCATCGGGAGGACACGACGGCCTCCCTCAGCGGCTCGACATGGGCACGGATGGGGCTTTGCACCTCACGAAGCTGGAATCCGTCAGCAACCATGCTAAGCAGCTGGAAGTCTCACAAGCATGCCCCGGCTCCCACCATACCAGCGTCCTAGATTTTCTAAGTTAACAAAGAAAAGGGAATTTTTGCCAGTGCAGAGGCACAGCTGACTCACTGTGGATGGGATTCCATCTGTCCAGACAATATTTATTAAGCACTTGATAAAGGTTGGAAAGCTTTGTCATGAAGAGCTATGTCTTTATGGAGCTTGCAGTCTAAGAGAAAGGACAGGCAATTCTGTAAACTCCAAGTGTTATGGAAGGCTTAGCAGGAAAATGTCACTGGGAACATTTCGCTTATACGAGAATGGGCTGGAGAAGGTCTTTAAAACTACAACTGCTACTGGGAGCAACATAAACACTTTCTCTCTCCCTGCAAGTCACTGGGTTTATTACTGGTTTCTGCAATGCTCTCTCCTATGCCCACGACCAGTTGCTCTGTCCTTCTCCCTGGACACTGAGGTCTAAATAAGGTGGTAGAAGCAGATGCCCCCACGTCTCTGCGTCTTAGTACCAGACCATTAATTGCATTTAAAGATTTGGGATGACAGTTCCTCTGACATATTTTTTTTTACAGCCTAAGGACGTGATATGGATCAATACATTAACTTTATAAAAAATGACTTACGGGTGCTGAGAACTCAGAGCAGATATTTATGATATCACTGCATTCTTATAGTATGAAATTGGACACAGAGTATTTGAATATTCAAGAGCTCATCTTTCAGCTACTTGCTTACACATTTGGTTGAATGTTTTGGCAGATTCTCTGCCTAACTAATGTTTGACATTTTCCTCCTCTTTTTTCCCCACCTCACCAGAGATGTGTCTTTGTGAAGCTGAGCTTGGGCCTGGAGCCTCGTCCGGGTCGCACTTTCCTAAACTGTAAAGTGACACTGCTGGAGTGACAATGCTGCTGTCCCTTCTGACTGTCACCTTCTGTGACCCAACTTGCCCGGGATGTCCCCTCCCCGGACTGCCCTTCCTTCCCGCCGTGCCATCTCACATGTCTCTCCACCACAAGTGCCTCCCGGGACCTTCCTTTCTGAAATTAACTTTTTCCATCACTCCCTGCCCCTCCCTTGATTTTTCCCCTTAGCACTTGTTTACTGGAAAAGTGTTTCTTTCATTTTTTTCTTCTCTCATTAAAACACGAGTGGCATGAATGGGAAATGTCACCTCCCGTGCACAGGTCTATCCCAGCACCTGAACACCAAGGTCAGCATGTGCCGACGTCCAGTGGCTACTTGTGGTTGAGTGTTTGGTAAATGCGTTTGCCTGATCTATCAGCTGCCTTAATTTTGTGGCACCTAAGGTAAGAGAAATGTATCTGTATGTGAGCATGATCCAATTGTTTGAATATAAAGCAGGCGTGTGAGGGAGGGAGAGAGTGTGTGTGTGTGTATGTGTGGAGGGTGTGTGTGCATGCATTCACACCAAGAGCACAGACCGACCTCTGTCACGGGTGCGTGCCCCAGGAGCCAGGACCGAGCCTGGTCACGGCTGGGTGAAGGCCTAGTCTGGGGGAGCGCTCAGCAAGCAGGGGCTGAATGAAACGGACTCATAAACAGAGATCATGGGAAATGGACTTTTTAAAACAAAACTGAGTGACAAGGTTCCCAGCTTGGTCCTGGCTCTGAGGACTTGGGGTAAGCATGTCTGGAGTCAACCCTTGGGCAGGAAACATAGAAAGGAAGCAGGAACCCCAAATCCAGCTGGGCCTGGGGTGATGAGCGAGGGTCCCCGCAGGAAGGGGACTCAGGGAGTGGGGACTGCGATATTCTGCGCAGCTACTTCATTCTGCAGTGAGGTTTCCCTTCAGCCCAGCCTCGGGAGGAGCCGGGCTTTCCATGACAAGAGCTGCTGCATTCCAGGGCCGCTGGCCGTGGTGCGCAGCATCCAGGCCTCCTGGAGGAGCCACCAGGGAGCGGAATGTCCCCCCTGGTGAGCTCACGGGCAGGAGAGAGGTGAACGGACATCTTTGGTTCCGAGGGTGCTGCCGTCCCGGAAAGGCCCCTCTCTGTGTATGTCGGTGACCCTGCCGTGCCTGACGCACCCTCACTCGGCAGACGATTCCAAGAGGATTCAACGGTCATGAAACATACATGGACACAGCCTGTCTCCCTGCTTTCCGGACAACTATTTTTTGGAAGCCAAACCTCGTATCATTAAATCATCCATTTTGAATATCTGTTTTATTATTCTTAGCATTGAATTATTTTCTGGTGTTTACAGACTGCTTGCAAAAATTATCCACTGGGGGTGACGGAAAAACTGGAAAATGTTAAAGTTATTCAAAAGGTTTGTAAGAAATTACACAAGACAATTACCCAAGTAATGCAGAAGGGCAAAATACACAGTCCGGCGGGTGTGTTTCTGTTCTGGGTTCTCCCCCACGAACCAAGTATAATAGATTGTAGCTATAAAATGTTTATATGCAAGAAGATGGCTTCTTTCAGTTCATCCTAAGCAGGTGAGGCCAGATGAGTGGCACACAGCACATTTAGGGGGAATGAGGAAGCCCGTGTCTGTCTGAACTGGGATGGTCAGAGAAGCTCTCCTGAGATAAAGACAGATCAAGCCCTGAAGCTTGAGTAAGAATGTCCACGCTGCCTTCACCTCTATGTCTTTCTAACACAGGAGGAATTGGTTAGTTAATGGAAACATTCAAGAAATGAAAACTTTTAGAAATATTCAAGCATAGAACATTATTTTCTTCACTGTAAATCATTTATCTCTTCAAACCAGTACCAAACAAAATGAAAACACATTTGGTTCCTTTCAGCGTGGCAACAGTTTCTCCTGTCTTTGTGGTGTGTCGTCACAAGAGTATCTCTGGAACCCTGAAGCTGTCCTCTTCAATGCGCCCTCGGTCCCAGGCTAGGTGTTTACTCATCAGTGACGACACAACCAATGGCCTACTGTGTGCCCAGAAATGAACCCAGCACGGGCTTTACAACAACATGCATGTGAACAAGCCCTTGAGCGTACTGCCTGTTTATACACACGGGCCTTGGGGCTTTCGTCCACGCTCCCTCTTGCTGATAAATAAATGGCATCATTCCTGAGTGCCAGGGAGGTGTGGAAGGACAGTGACAGACGTGGCCCAAGTCACTCAGAGAAGGCTTCTTAGAGGAAATGATGCTTGACCTGGGCTGCGAAGGCAGGATAAGGTAGGAAGACACCCATGCCTCCCTCCTCGTGTTTTTATTTCCCATTAGAAGCAGCTTTTCTGAATTACATCTACTTGCCGCGTGTCAGTATATGGCATGGTCTAAGGAAAGCTGTAAGGCACTTCTCTGTCAGAGGGGTGTCACCCAGCCTCATCCTAAAGGACTGGATCACACTGGACCAGCCTCTCTCCTTCTTACGAGAAGCACCCTGGGGAGAAATCATCTTGGGTTTCACCGGCAGGGAACACCCAGCGAATGCACAGTTTGTTTTCCCCAAGCGACTTCTGTGAACAGAGAGCCACCCGTGCCCTTTGCTCCCTGCCTAGGCTACTGGAGCTCAGTCTGTGGTTTGCATCTCACGGCTCCACTGAAACACTGCGTTGTCTGTGCTGACCCTGAAAATGTTGTCCTCTGATGCCTATGCTCCCTTCAGGCTGATTCCTGCCATTATTTACTTGCAAATTTAAAGGACACTGTCTTTTTGAAGCATCTCAAAGTCTCATATGGAAAAGGCAGACTCAAAGTAAGTAGATCAAATGCTGGATAGAATTTCATCCAAGAGATGCCAAATGCCTGCTTAGGGCAAATTAAAAACCTCTAGGCATCTCCTAAAAACAGTTAACTGGAACTTCTTTGAAGGTGTATTTTGTGAACAGACAGTTTTATTTTTTCATAGGCACTACAAGGGGTAAAATTGAAGTCGACATTACTTTTAACTTGTATGTGAATTAGAAAAAAAATCAACTTCCCAAGTCATTAGAATTCCCATGACATTAGAATTTTAGGAGAGAACTTTTAATGAAATGAAACAAAACACGAGAAAAAAAATGAGTTTGAGGCACTGACTCAGGGGGAACTTGTGCAGATATTTGAGATCATTAAATGTACGGCCCCAAATCACTCAGCTCTGTGCGTCCCCCAAGTCTGAATCTGCTTCATTCTTGGCAGACAGATGGCTCTCCCTGGACTCCATTAACCAGGGCACAAACGTTGTCTCAGCTCCAGCTAAAACAGCTAACAATAAATTTAATATTGGATACAAAGATGATTTAAAAATTAGCCCCTAGGTGAGCTGGCTCCAGTGCCATCACACACCCCACCATTCCTTGAGTGCTGACAGCTGAGGTGCTACTGAAACCAATGGGGCTGCCTCCAGGGACAGGTGGAGCAGCTGAATTACATGCTGTGATATGACCAAAAGGCCACCTTCCTAAATATCAGTCACGCTCTTTAACTCCCTCATTAAAACTTTGAGTCCTTGGGGGAAGAAGGAGCCCACTGCAGTGAAACGCAGGACTTGGCATTAGTGACATGATCTGGATTTGAGTTCCCATCAGCCAACCAAAGAGGTCACTTACCGCCACCCCTAGGAGGCAGGAGTTACACCTCCCACAGCTCTTTCCAGATCTAACACCACGGAGTGTAATTCTATAACCACGGCTCTGATGCAAGAAACCAACTGGACGTCCCACTTGCCCAACAGCTACTGGGATAGTTTCAGTGAGCACTGCAGACACGTCTGCCAGGGCCCGGTTCCCTGAGCACAGGTAGACATGCTGGGTGACGGAGAAACCCGGGGCACTGATTCTGATCTTGTTTCACTTGTTTTAGAACCATCCCAAAGGGATCTTGAGAAGATCAAGAATGACCAAACGAGGGGGGAAGAATGAAAGGGTGAGGTCTCAGCGGTCTGACTCTGGGACCAGCGCCCACATGAGTTGGTGTCAGCCTCCGTGGCCCCGTGACCTTCACATGCATGAGGATGAAGCAAGGTGGGAGGGTGCTGGAGAAGAGAAGCACATGCATATACACTCCCCAATACACAGCTTTGGTTTTAAACAGGACCTGGCTGCGGTTTGCTGTGATCAGCTGCAGAGGCTGACATGTCACCAAGAACATATTAGTCAAGAATCTTTGGGGCACTGAGTTCTGGGCAGATCATTCCCACACAACATTTTTTATTCAGGTGAAATAAAATTTAAACAAATATTGGTGTTGACCTTGAAGAAGTCACAGAAGGACAGCCTGAAGGTGTGTTTGGAAGATGGCAGGTGCAATCTTGGTGCTAAATCCATCATTCCAGCCAACAGCCTATCATCCAGTCGTGGAGTCAACACGTCTGAGCCCCTTACTATGTATAAGCATGAAATGAAAGAGACAAGAGACAGGACACGAAGGAGAACTGAGGCTGAGACTCTGGAGCAGCAGCTCCAGATACTGGAACTTAGAAGAAACTTTAGGAGCATGAGTGGGTCTCAGGGGCAGTGAATGACTCAGGGGGCTGCACCCTTAAAAAACACCCTTGGGCACTGCAAGGGCTCTTACAGGGCCGGACACGGTAACAGCGCACAGACGGGGCGGCCAGAGCACAGAGGCATGTAGGTAGCTTAGGCCCGGAGAGAAGGCTCGAGATACAACGGCTGCAGAAAACCAAACCTCCTTTTCAGAAAAACATTCAGCATTCGTTTTTAAGTACAAATAGATCACTTTTCATCTGAATAGTTCTCAACACATACAGAGGCATTTTCACAACTTTGCTTGAATGTTTATTTTCTTCTAAGAATGTATGCTACCGAATTTAGAAAAACATAGGAAGTTGAAGGGTTTTCCCTTATTTTTCCTTTTTTTAAAAAGTAGCACACCGCCAAAAGATCCTGTTAAAATACAAATATCTTGAAATACTTGATTCCCTTAATGGAAGGGACAGATAAGAGCCATCACACGCCCTCCTCAGAAACAGCAAGCTCTCTCTCCTTCCAGACACAAATGTGTGGCCTTCCTCCCCACCCGCACCCCCTGCTGGGTGCTGACCTCAGTCTCCCTGGTCTCAGTCAGTGGCAGGCTTTTCTTCCTCACATTTTCGTCAGCAAACACCCACACCCTTCTCCTGCATTCCAGGGAACCCTTTGGCCTGCTGCTGTCGGGAGTCCACACATTCTCTGTGTGTTTTGTATCCTGTTATTTCATGCCTGAAAATATTCTCAGCAGTTTAATAACCCAGAGGGGACACAAAATCTGAATCAGCTTTCAACAAAGAGAAAATCCTAAAGCGGACGCAGATCCTACCTTTCCAAAGCCTGATAAACTTGGAGGTCACTCCTCCTCCTCCATTTCTTCAGTGAACTTTCAATTATTTTAAAAAAGGGACAGTGACGGTGTGAGGTGACAGAGGTCTTACAACAGGTAAGCATGTCGAATCACCACTGGTGCACCTTCACCTTCCACGTTGTTATATGTTCATTACAGCTCAATAGGCTGGTAAAAAGAGGAAAAAAAGATTTCCCCTCAGAAGTAAATAAATAAAACAAAACAATATTATGTGTTAAATGTGGACAGGTCACCTACCCTTCTCTGCGGCGCCTGACCCTGTAGTTCTACAGCCAACACCTGGGCCCAGCCACTGGCAGGAGGGGCCCTGTTCTCAGTCCCCTGCCGGGAACACCATCATTTAGGACAAGAAGAACTTTCCAGTCTCTGAGCCTGTGGACTGCTCTCGGAGATGTTGCTCCAAGGCAGGAATGGGGATGATTCCTGACAGTCACTCACGTTTTCTGAGCATTAAGAATTGGTACTAAAGGCAAAAAACAAAAGGAAAGGAAGATGATGGTGGTCTGAGCCCCGCCCCCCCACACACAGACATGTCCCCACACCAAATGCCTCCCACTTCTAACTGCATGCTGGGAGGGGTCACGACCCCTGGGCCCAGGGAAGGGAAATGGGAAGGCAAAGGGGAAGAGACGTCCTCTGCAGAACTTAAGCTGTTCTCTTTGCTCCTGTGGTTCCCTGTCCCAGGCCTGCCCCTGCCCTGAGCAGTCAGGCCAGGAGGTCCCCAGGGCACCGCTCAAATACCCGCCCACGCAGGGCACACACACAGACTCGTTCACACTCACATGCCCATACACTCACTCACACACACTGTCACACTTACCCATCGGTTCTCATGCAAGTCCACTCTGGATCACATGTACTCCTCTCACACACACACGTCCTCACACTCATATTCTTACCCACCTGCACCACACATTTGCTCACATGCACATGGTGCTGGGCACCAGGGCGCTGCCACCTCGCCTGCCCTCAGCACCAAGCCCAGCCACCCCGGCTTTACCCCTGCAGCTGGAGCCTCTTCGAAGGGGCAGGGAAGGGCTTCCCCCTAGACTAGAAACACATCAATTCCCCCACCAGATTAAAAATGCTGATCTCATTTTTCTGTGCAAAGAAACTCTGTTTAATGAACTGAGTAGTGATGAATCTGCCACCCTCCGCCCCCCAGCTCACCCGCCTTCTCCCGTACATCACACTCCCCACACCTTCTGCTGAATCCTCATCCTGATGTCCTGGGAAAGCTAGGCCATCTCATAGTAATCTGGAGTTCACAGACGCTGCACTTCCAGGATCCACGTATTCCTCCGACTTACTGCTGGTGTCTCTAATTCCTCATTTCCCTGACCTCCCAACTGCCTGGGGGACCTGCACTCCTCCAAGCCTGCCACCCTGACAGTGAGTGCTAGGGACAGAGGCTGAGCCCCCCGTTCTCCCCGGCCCACCCTGGGTTTCCTCTGTGCCCTCCCTGACATCCCAGGGGAGTGGGAAAGCCCTCCCCCCTTGTGCCTTTCCCTCTCTGCTTCCTCAGCTGTGTGGGTGACATTCGAGTTTGGAAAAAGCATGGGTGAGACCAGACTTGGAAGACAAAAAAAAAAAGTGCAAGCCTCACTCGTCACCACAGAGGACCACAAGGAAGACTGTGCATCTCTGCCACCCCCGCGCGGCCGCAGACACACCGCTTCCCAGCCCCGCGGGAGGAGCCGAGCACACAGTGGTATCCGTTCTCTGACGGGCCGCGATCAGGAGGGACGCTGTGGCCATGCCGCCCGCACGCGTCGCCAGCGTCCAGCCCGCCCGCTCCTCCGCCGGACCCACTGCGGCCACATCAGCCCTCCCCGCCGGCAGCGGAGCAGGAGCTGCCAGCCTCTTGCCATCTCAGTTTGATGTATCGCTTTTCCAAGCCCTCCGTCCCTTCCTCCATCAAGAGAAAAACCACCCACCTGAGGCCCGTTCACCGAGGCAATCCCATCCTGGCTCTGGGGTTCTCCAGGGACACAGGGTAATGGGGGAGCAGTGGCTGGGCGGCTCTCACGTGTCTTGGGAGCGGCTCCAAGGTGCAGGTCCCTGTATCCCAGTTCAGTCCCCCCCCCGCCCTTCCTTCCCGCCAGCTCATCTCTAACCAATTGCACACTGGCTGGTGGCAGAGCGCCCCGCAGGTTTGCACCGCTGCCGTCTCATAAATCACATCAGTCCCAAACGGAGGCCCCTTGGCTCTGAAGGAGGATGTCACTTATTCATGCTGCACTTACAGACCTGCACACTGAACTCTGCATTCAAACCAGACAACTACCCATGGTGCCCCAGGGAGGCCGATGGAGGAAGGCCCACCTGCCCTCCCCTGCACAGAGCTTCTCAACTCGCCGGGGCCCGGGACAGCTCCCCCTGCAGGAAGGTCGGAGCTCAAGCACGCTCCCTCTCCCTTGCCTCTGCTCCCACCCATTTCTCTGTCGAGGATTAGGAGATTAAGCAGTGAAGTCCCCCGGAACGGAATGTGACTGACATTTAGTTTAGTTTTCCGAAGGCAAAAAAAGGGACGACTTCCTTCCCTCCCATGCCTGTCAATCACATGTGATGACTGCCAAGAAGATGAAGCTCCTTCTCTGCAGGGGCCCCAGGATGGGAATCTCCTCATCTCCTCCCCTGCAGGGGGATTAGCTTCCCTAGGTGCTGCATCCTAAAACTACAGGGAACATTCCTACTTTGGGATGATCTTTGAAACATGCTCAGTTCACAAAGGGAGACTGATAGCCAGCAACTCAACGTAATGAAAGGCACTGAAGCCGCAGTAACTGACCAGGAATCTTGGGTTGAGTCATGGATTAATGGAAAGCTTTTAAAAGGAACACTTTTCTTTACAATCTGCTTCTTGTCATTGAGAGTTTTCTAATCATGAATGAATCAGCAGGGGAGACGCCATGAATCTCAGTGGTATGAAACTCGCTGCATTACAACCTTCACAGAACGATAAATGACATCTAAACAAATAAACGTACATTCTCTAAACAACATGTGTCTGCCCAAGAATTAAGCAAATCAAACCAAACTGAACTAATCTTCCTCTGTGACAATGAGATTTTACTACCAACTCATTTTACCAGGAAGCCTCTTTTTCTTTCTTTTTTCTAAAGCTTCATTCAAAGTAATGATTTGACTTAAACTTCTTGAGCACCATTTTATGAACCTGTTTTGCTGCGAAGAGCTCTACAGACTAAAGAGAAAGAGAGTCATTAATGCCACTGGCCCCAGAAACTGACAAACCTCACCAGTTTTCCTTATAAGAAGCCAGCCGTGTTTCTTGCTGAATGTGAAATCATCTATGAAATTTTTTAGTATAAATTTGTCTGAAAAAATCAGGAACTTGCAGGATTTTAAAGGAGAAGCTCTCCAATGACCTTGCTAAAAGCTGAATTCAATATTGTGGCATCTCCTCGACCCTGACGGACATCACACTCAATCCCAGTGTGACTTCCGTGGTTCTCTGCTCCCTGTTCTGGCTGACCAGCTAACGAGTCCTTTCAAGACCCGACTGAGACAAGGGGCTTAAATTCTCTCTGTTTTCCCACTCTTTTCTAAGGGTGCTTTTGCAGATCTGCAAGATTTAAGCAAATGCCTGCCTGGATCACATCTTATTTAAAAATGCTGTGTTCAGTTTAGGGCCTGCAGAAGTAAAATGAGCAGATCTTGGAAGGAGTTCAGAGGAAGCCATAAAAAATAAGTAAGATAACTTATTTCTCTTCTTTGATAAACAGACTAAAGTCACTGAGAATTTCTAAAGGAGACAGGATTGCATGGAATGAGATTAAAAGCAATTTTTTAACAGGAAGATACCTTTAAAGAGTGACAGAATGGATATCTGTTTTCTGTTTCCAGTGAGGCCTGGAAAAAAAAGGGCTTGATCTGAGTTTCTGCGGAAGGCACACAGGTCAAACACCAGAATGTGCAATTAATAGAAGCAAGGACATTCTTCTCCCTCCTCTTTCTGGGGAGTTTCTAAACAATGTATCAAGTGTTTGTTTTGAAAAAGAAGCTTCTATTTGCCTTTGTGATTAATCAGATACCTAAGAGTTAAGAGGGGGCTATGGATCAGACGGCCTCTTGAGATCTTTTATTTTTTTTCCTCAAAGGATAATTATGGAGTTAAAGGATTTTCATACCCAGGTACTTGCATTAATATTTATTGTTCCAGAACCACAATTTCACCAATTTCAGAACAATGTGAAAAGTTCATTTTTCCATCCACTCCAAATTGTCAGATGCCACATCTAAGAAATTTAGTCTATTTATTCCCTAGAACATGACATAGTCTTTTTTATGTTTTTTTCTCTGCTATTCTGCTCAGTTATTCCATCTCTACTAGAATATGGAATGTTCAGTTTTCCCACTGGGTATAGTGAATGCCTGTCACAAATCCCCTTGAGTGCAAAAGTAAATTAAAGAAACAATACGACGGACCCCTGCCAGCCCCGCCCCAGTCTATCTTCAGCACTGGGATAAAAGGAGAGGTCTTTCCTCTCTGGCCTGGAAGAGTGGGTGTCTGCGACACTGTCAGTGAGGACACTGGTGCCCCACAGCCACTGGTCTCCTTTGGCTTGGGGATGCCCGGGCCCTGTGGGGGGTCTCTGGCTTAGGTCTTCATGCAGGTGGGCAGGACCGGCCCCTATGTGTAAAGCTGGAGAGGGTGACATGCTGAGACAGTCAGCTAACCCTGTGCCCACAGGGCCAGCCGTGAGTGAGGTCATGGGGACCACGGTGGGCAAGCTGCCACATTTTTCCACAGACACAGCCCGGGCTGCTTCCACAATTCCCTCCCATCGGTTCCCTTCCCAGGCCTCTAGCTCCATCATGACAACTGCTCAGTCAGGGGAAAGCCCAGTGGACATAGGAATCCCACTCTCATCTGGAGAGAGGCCACACCACATGAGCAAACGGCACGTCCCTGAGGTCAGCACACGGCAGGGCTTCCCTGAATCTCTCTTGCAGCTGATGCCAGGAGTGGCAGGAAGTGGTGCCAATGAAGGTTGGTGGAATGCATGAGAGATCTCTGTGAACTGTGAGGTGGGAGGCACTGGCCCTTTATTCCCCTCGTGTTGAATGTGCACAGAGCCAGTGCTGGTCCCTCAAGCTGCTGGAGTCTGTGGCAGAGACGAGACTCGGGAGATGAACCGCTGAGCTTCCTTGCCACAGACCACAACTCTGCTCTTCAAAAGCCAAAAACAAGATCAGAACTTGTTACATCTAAAAAGTTCACGGTAAGAGAGCTTGAATTTTCTTACAAAAAGTTTTCAGGGGAGAATTCTTGGAAGAAAGAACAAAATGGATATAGCAAATGGCATAGCACCTTGTTTCCACCTAGTGGTTCCTTTCCTAATTCGGGAATGCAAATGCAAAATTCAGTGGGACGGGAGCCTGCATTTCCATAATGCTCATTTGCTGCACTGGAGAGAAAATGAGAGCAATTCCCCTACAGCTGCACCTGCTCAGAGGCAACCCGATGCACAAGGCGTTTAAACTGCTTCTCCGCATCTTAGGATCTGAGAATTTCCAAAGGGAGCAATACCACAGGTCAGGTCCACCTCCCCGCCTGGGCTCCCCCTGCCTTACATTTGGCTAGATTTCTGTTAAATTACCCACACATGTGGTTCTAGGAAGACCCTTACTAAGCTCTCCTTTGAAAATGTGGAAGGAAGCACTTTGCACTAAAGATTTCTTGGATTCTTAAATTACTGATCTAAGAATGACAAGATGTGGTTTCTAATCCTGGTATAGCCACAAATGTGCCATGCAAATGGATCTCAAGGAGATCTTATGTCAGGCCCATCTGGGAGCTGCATGGAGTGTGTAAGTGCACATGTGTGAGACATGATGCTGGGCCCTGCAGAAGTGAAGAGAAACAAGTTACAGCCCTCATTTCAAGGAGCTCACAGCCTGGAGATGGTGCGCCTGGAGCTTAGGGACGCGTGTGCCCAGAGCTCAGGGACGATGTGCCCGGAGCTTAGAGACAGGTGTGCCCGGAGCTTAGGGACCATGTGCCCGGAGCTTAGAGACGGGTGTGCCCGGAGCTTAGGGATGATGTGCCCAGAGCTTAGACGGATAGGGTGTGCCCGGAGCTTAGGGACCATGTGCCCAGAGCTTAGAGACGGGTGTGCCCGGAGCTTAGGGACCATGTGCCCAGAGCTTAGACAATGTGCCCGGAGCTTACAGACGAGTGTGCCCGGAGCTTAGGGACCATGTGCCCGGAGCTTAGAGACGGGTGTGCCCAGAGCTTAGGGACAATGTGCCCGGAGCTTAGAGATGGGTGTGCCCAGAGCTTAGGGACAGTGTGCCCAGAGCTTAGAGATGGGTGTGCCCGGAGCTCAGGGACAATGTGCCCGGAGCTAGGACATCAACAGGTGTGCTGGGACAGTCCTGACAGCCCTGAGCACCTGTCTGCTCTTCTCTGGGTGGGTGCGATCCCTCCAGGCCCAGGACTACTCTTTCCGGCACCCCCCGCATGAAGGCGTGGCCCCGTGCCAGCGTCGTGACGCACTCCTGGAGGTGTGGACTGAACACCTGCTGCCAGGGTAGCTTTGGGCAGTGAGGAGAGTAGGGGACAGACAGGAAAAAGGAAACCAGACTCCAAGATTGTTGTATTTAAGATACACTGGTGACATGTAAAAGAGGCAGAAGCCACCTAGGCTAAGTAAGAGTATGGGGAAGTGGAAGGCTTGTGGGGGTGTGGGCCAGGGGTCCGCTGGGGGCTGTGCTCAGGCAGAGGAGGGCCGACCAGCCCTCCCTGCCCCTCCATCTCTTCACCAGCTGAGAGTGCACCTTACCTGACACCTATTCCGGGGCCCAGCAGCGAGGTCCCTGCAGACCCCCCGTTGTATGGCTCTCCTCCCCGTGTACCATGTTCCTTGATGCCCCATTACGATTTGGTAGGCAGCTGAACTTCTGAAAATGCTAAATTTTGTTTTTCCCTGAAAATCATTTCTTGCCCTCCCAACCTGGGGACATATCAGACCTTTTACTTTCTCTATGAAATTATTTTTAAGATATATTTTGAATGAAGTTGAAGTTCTTGCTGTTTCTAACAAAACGTATCTGCCATTTTTTTAGTGTGTAAATGTGTGAGTGTACTTTCTGCAAAACCCCTTCACGACTACTCCTGAGGCCCTGAAGGGACGAGACGGCTCAACACCCTGGGAAAACTACTTTAAGCCACGGCTGTTGGCAATGAACCGATTCCTTGTGCTGCCCTGAGTTACATCTGGTTTCCTCACTCTTGCCCTTTAGAGATGTGCCCTCCCAAGAATCAACCCAACTGGCCCAGGCCCCATGATATTTAGGATGAGAGAACCCCGAAGGCTCACAAGATCTGTCACTTTCTGCACAATCGTCCCCAACTTCAGGGATCTCAGCTTCTCCTTTGGTCACAAACATCGATTTGGGTCTTGGCTTATAGATCTGTGGCACACCCCACCTCAAGGTCGTCTGTCACTTCCCAACAGCTGGCACGCCAGAGGGCACAGTGATAATACTAAACACAGGAAGAGTCGTGCTGAAACTTACTGAAGATCCAAGCACTGGGCCTGCCTTCAGGAGCTTTTCAAGTATCACTCAATTTAATTCTCATAACAACTCTGCGATGTAGAACCTATCACTGTCCCTGTTTCACAGATGACAAAACCGAGGTAAGAGAAGACAGATAAGATGCCCCCAGGTCACACAGCCAGTGAGCAGCAGAGCCAGTATTTGATTTTAGGCATAGTGACCTCAGAGCCTCCATTTCTCATTTCTCTGCTATACTGCTTTCATAATTTTTTGAAGGATATGCAATAAAGACTTAAAGAAAATTATTATCTTGACTTCTGTTTCATCTTTTCAGTATTTTGCTACTGAGCCAAACTTATAAGAAAATTCTTATTTTGACCAAGGCATTACAGGGAAATTTTAAATAGGACTTCCTTTTGCCAAGTAAAGAAATAGAACTGTCATTGCAGTATTTTTTAGAAATGTACCATTTTTTTCTCCTTCAGTTCAATCTGGCTTAATTCCCTGCAGACCCATAACAATGAGACTTTCCTCTAAAACTTGCATGGCCTCTGGGTGAAATGATCCTCATTTTCCTGAAAAGGTAACCCTCTGGTAAAATTTCTCTGACGAGAAAGTCTTAAAGTTTCTATAGGCTAAAGTTCCCAGACTCTGTAGGGTTTTTTTGGAGGGGGGGCACAATCCTATTTCCCATGATCTATCCTCAAAATCTGTGCCCACAGTTACAGGTGACTCCTTTCATAAGTGAAATAGTTCTTCAGTCAAGCTAAGAGTCCTTGCTTTTTCACACCTGATCTTTCTCCCAGTACGTGTTCCCCATTTGGGGACGTACCTGGGTTCCCCAGTTCTGCCGTGTTCCCTGTGTTCCTGTGTTTTGTGCCTCATGGTTACCCCTGTGCCTCCTCCCTGTCTGGCACACAGTAGGTATGAACCCGTGTCTCCTCCCTGTCTGGCACACAGTAGGTATGAACCCGTGCCTCCTCCCTGTCTGGCACACAGTAGGTATGAACCCATACCTCCTCCCTGTCTGGCACACAGTAGGTATGAAGTGTTTGCTAAATAAACAGAAGCGCTGAACTAATTGAGTTTCCTAAAACATGAGTCAAAAGTATTCATCGAAATGTGCTCCCTCACGTGGACATCGTCGACGGGGCCAAGGCATTAGAATGGATTAGCTTCATGCCCAGCAAGGAAAATACTCCAGAAAAACAGCTTGGCCAAGTCCGGCAGAGGCTCACTTCTGGTCGGCGGCACCAAGCACATTGTCCCTCACCAAACCTCCAGCAGAGATCGTGCACCAGATACCCAGTGGGCAGCTCAGCCCACAGGCTCTCTGATCACAGGGGACTTGGTTTTCAAGTGTCAGCACACTGCCCCTGAAATGAGACTAGATGCAAAACAAAGGACATGATGTCCGCTCTTTGTGACTGGCCCTCGGGGCTGGAGCCAGCATGCCTTGGGCCAGAGGGTGGGTGGCGAGGAAGGAGGGAGGGATGGACATTTTCTTGCTTAAACGTATTGGAACAGTGAGTGTGCGTGCCTGTGTCTTGGCCGTCTTCCTCCTCCACCTTGACACACTCCCACACGTGTGCCATTCTCAGCAGGGAACTGGGGGCAGACTCTGAAAGCAGAAGGGGATCTTAGAAGCCATTGACCCAAATCCCTCTTTTACTTTGGAGTGGGGAGGGGTCACCAAGGAGGAAGCAAAGTATTTCCTTCTCGAGGAACGGAAGGTTTGAAAGCACGGGGTCTGATGGCCACGCTTACATGTGGGCCGAGGGAGCCAGCCCGGCGGCTTGACAGGGTGACGCGGCCGGCAGGCAGCTGTGCCCTTGGACTGACCGCGGCCACGAGAAACCCACCCATCGCGGGTGCAGCGGCCCCCGGGATGCCGGCCCCTGCCGCGGCCTCTCACTGCGGCCCAGCAAGGGTTCGCGCTCGGCCCTGGTTGAAAAGGCCCCTGGAGGTGCTCAAAGGAAGGCAGACCCACCACCTGGCAGCAGAGGTTCCTCGGGCCCATCACCCTCCCGAGTGTCCCATCCTTCCCAGGTGATGGGGCCAGCACAGGGAAGTGCCCCTTCTGCGTACTTTGTCAGCAGCACCCTCACCTGACAGCCGTGTCCAGGGAACCTGGGCTGGATGAGGCCTGATTGGGTAAAGTGTCAAACTCACCGAAACAAAGATACACCAGCCTTTGCTGGAGAAGCCCTGTCCTCTAGAACCAAATGTGGACCACGGGCAGCATGGGAACTCACGAGTCAGAAAATGAATGTTATTAACACTGAAGCTACTCTTTTTCATGGAGACAATAAATGCTCCACAGCCCACACTCTGTCACGAACCACCAGGAAGAATTCTGAGAGTGAGAACGGTAGTCACTGCACCCTGGAACAGTAAGAGGACAGACTGGGCCACCCTGTCACTATGTGCGTGCACACATGCACACATGCACGCACATATGTGCACATACACACGTGAACCCCAGCGTATCTACCATCCCTGACACCTGTCTGGGTGGCCCTTCAGTGGCCCATCTCTCACTTTTTCCTGGAGCAGTCATGATCACACTGGGTCATGTGCCAGATCTCCCACCAGATGTCCAGCTTTATTGCCCAGTCCATGACTAGGATAGATTTGCAGGATTTACTTAACCTTTCAGTTGACTGAAGTTGTCAGGATTTTAAAGAGAAGCAGAAAATGCTTCAAGGGTTCATGGGGCTCCTTCCCATCCACACAGCTCAGTTTTGACATGCCTACTTGGCTAAGTTTTACTGAATGTTTAAAAAGGATTGCTTGATGCAGGTCAGTGCATTGGCTTAATCTTTCTAAGATCTCCATTAGCTGTAAATATCTCAAGCCACACCACAAAATCCCACAGCAGAGCTTGACTCTGCATGTGACTAACACTGCTGTTTATCTGAATGAGGAAGAAAAGCCAAGGAGATTCAGTCCTATAGAAAGACTGAATGAATCAGAGGCAAATAACTATACAGGAGAAAAATACATCCATGTCATTGTCCATTTTTTTCTTTACAGCTTTTCATTTAAAAAGATAATAATTTGAAATTGCATGCCACCTAATTTCTGAAGGCACCATATTTATCCCACTTTTAGAATAAATTACATTATTTTATTTAAAAGCATACACCTTACTCAACAGATTTGTACTTTCCCCCTTATTATAAATTCATAAATGCTTTCCTATGGTTTATTTTGTTTGTGCTTCACTAAATCTGGGAAGATAACAGAAGCAGACCATTCTACCTATGGGAATACTCGAATACTAATTGACTGGAGATGTTCCATGTCCCGAAGCAATTCATACAGTAAGCCAGGCACAATTTACAAAGTAGCACCCAAGTGCATCCTCATCCAGTGTAAGATCTCAGAGCACCAATCCACAATCCTGAACACATTCAGCACATATTCATGGGCACTTCCCAACTGCTACCGTACTACAGATTGAGGTCCATCACTACCACCCCTCTGCTCCTCAGACCAATTCCAGAATGTTCTGAAGGTATTAGGACTTGCACATTCCTATATCATGCTTCCATTTGCACACACGTTAATTTGGGTAGCCTGCACACAGCCATCTCAGTTAACCCATGCAAGAGAGGTTAGCATCACTGTAACAGAGCTAGCCCACTGGCTCATATACTAGTTGTACATTAGATTCCTTGGGCAGCCTTTACAAAATACTGATGTCTGGGCCCACACCCAAGTATTCTGATTTAATTTGTCTGAGGTTACAAATGCCCCAGATCACTGCCTGGAGAAACCTCCCCAGTCTTAGCACAAAAAGGTAGACCAACATAAAACCTGGCAGTCTCTTGAGTTGGGGACACAGAATCTAGAGCATCACAGAAAAATGAAGCTCTGGAGCCCTGCAGCAGGGTTTTCTGGAGGCTTTAGCCAAATGCCTACCTGCAGATAGGTGTATATATGAACTGAACAACAACCAAAAAAATCACATATCAGAATCTTTATGATATAGGCAAAGGAGTGCTAAAAAGAGATTTACAGAAACTTCTGTAACCTGGGGACTTCCAGATGCTGATAAAAAGCACCTATGAAAAATCCATAAGTAGCATTACACATAATAGTTAAAGACTGAGTATTTCCCTGTAAGATTGAGAACCAGGCACTGATTTCACCTCTTACACTTTATTCAACATTGTGCTTGTGGTCCTAGCCAGTGTGACAAGGCAGGAAAAAGAAATGAAAGCCAAAAAAATTGGAAAATGGTAAGTAAAAGTGGCTTTATTTGTAGATGATATGATCAGCTATGTAGAAAATCCTGTTATCTATGGAGAACCTACTAAGATTAATGAGTCAGTTTAGCAAGGTAGTATGATAAAAGAGCAATGTACAAAAATAAATTACACTTCTATATAGAAACAGTGAAAAAATTGGAACTGGAATTGAATTTAAGACTAAAAAAACATTTAAAGTGTTATTAAAAATATGAATGAAGGTAGAGGACTTCCGGGAAGATGGCGGTGTGAGCAGGGCGGCAGAAATCTCCTCCCAAAACTATATAAATCTACAAAAATACAGCAAATACAACTATTCCTAAAAGAGAGACCAGCATACACAGGAAAGCGCACAGCGTGCAGCTACACCGGAGAGGACTCGGCACCCTGCGAGGCAGGTAAGATACGGAGCCGAAACCCAGCGGGACCTGAGCACTCCCCCACCCCAGCACGCCGGCGGGAGGAGAGGATTTGGAGCTGGGAGGGAGTGGAGGAGCAGGCCCGTGAAATACCCAGCCTGGTGGTCTGCGCTGGGAGTGCTGACACACATCGCACGGTGCATTAGACATTGGAGAGGCAGAAGGTGCAGGTTTTGAGCTGGGAACGCGCCTGGGTCCGTGCAGCCAGTGCCCCGGGACAAGAAAAAAGCACGCACGGTTTGTAGCAGTCTCGGAGAGGCGGGGGGCCCAGCAAGGGAATAGCATCGCCCCGGCAGGCTCAGGCCTGCAGACTGGAAGTCCTGAGGAACTTCGGACCCCTTGACTGATGACTGAAAAAATGGAGCAGCCACACTAGGGCTTATACAGAGAACAACAGCCTCTCATTCGTTCCCGCCCCGGCCACAGCTACAAAGAGCGGCACAGCCACAGCTGTGGATTAGTGGAGCAACAGCGACACCTACAGCACACTTAGAGGATCCACTCCAGTCTTAAAGAGCCCAGCTGACATACATGGCACCTACCAGCGACCACTCCTTTCAATATGAAAAGACAGAGGAATATGATACAGACAAAAATCACCCAGACAACTCCTGAGAGGGAACCTGAAGGGATGGAAATGCAGAGTCTTCCAGAAAAAGAATTCAGAATAAAAGTCATAACCATGCTGATGGATCTACAGAGAAATATGCAAGAGCTAAGGGAGGAAGAGAGGGAAGTCAGGAAAGACAATGCAGAAATGAGACAAGCCATCGAAGGGCTCAGCAGCAGACTGGACGAGATGCAAGAGACTGTTAATGGAATAGAAATCAGAGAACAGGAACACAGAGCAGCTGAGGCAGAGACAGATAAAAGCATTGCTAGGAATGAAAGAATATTAAGAGAACTGTGTGACCAATCCAAATTGAACAACATTCTCATTATAGGGGTACCAGAGGAAGAAGTGAGAGAAATAGGGATAGAAAGTGTCTTTGAAGAAATAATTGCTGAAAACGTCCACATGCTGGGGAAGGAAATAGTCTCGCAGGCCACGGAAGCCCACAGATCTCTAACACAAGGGACCCCAGGAAGACAAAACCAAGACACATAATAATTAAAATGGCAAAGATCAAAGATAAGGACAGAGTATTAAAGGCAGCTAGAGAAAGAAAAAAAATCACCTTCAAAGGAAAACCCATCAGACTATCATCAGACTTCTCAACAGAAGCCTTACAGGCTAGAAGAGAATGGCATGATATATTTAATGCAATGAAACACAAGGGCCTCAAACCAAGAACACTGTATCCAGCACGATTATCATTTAAATATGAGGGAGGAATTAAACAATTTCCAGACAAGCAAAAGCTGAGAGAATTTGCCTCCCATAAACCACCTCTACAGGACATCTTAAAGGAACTGCTCTAGAGGGAAGCACGCCTAAGGCTAAAAAGCTGCCACCAGAGAAAATAAAATCATAGCAAAGAAAGCAGACCATCCAAATACTAACTAAAGGCAAAGAATAAAACACCTAGTATATAAAGAATGCAGGAGGAAGAATAAGAAGGGAGAGAAATAAAGAAACATCAGACAGTGTTTACAATAACTTAACAAGAAAGTTAAGTTAGATTGTTAGATAGTAAAGAAGCAACCCCTGAACCTTTGGTAACCACGACTCTAAAGCCAGCAATGGCAATAAGTACATATCTATCAATAATCACCCTAAATGTAAATGGACTGAATGCACCAATCAAAAGACACAGTAACAGAATGGATAAAAAAGCAAGACCCATCTACATGCTGCCTACAAGAAACTCACCTCAAACACAAAGATATCCCCAGACTAAAAGTGAAGGGATGGAAAAAGATATTTCATGCAAACAACAAGGAGAAAAAAGCAGGTGTTGCAGTACTTGTATCAGACAAAATAGACTTCAAAACGAAGAAAGTAGCAAGAGATAAAGAAGGATATTACATAATGATAAAGGGGTCAATCCAACAAGAAGATACAACCATTATAAACATATATGCAACCAACACAGGAGCCCCGGCATATGTGAAACAAATACTAACAGAATTAAAGGAGGAAATAGATAGCAATGCATTCATTTTAGGTGACTTCAACACACCACTCACTCCAAAGGACAGATCATCCAGACAGAAAATAAGTTAAGACACAGAGGCACTGAACAACACACTAGAACAGATGGACCTAACAGACATCTACAGAACTCTACACCCAAAAGCAACAGGATACACATTCTTCTCAAGTGCACATGCAACATTTTCCAGAAGAGACCCCATACTAGGCCACAAAAAGAACATCAGTAAAGTCGAAAATATTGAAATTCTACCAACCAACTTCTCAGATCATAAAGGTATTAAACTAAAATTAAATTTTAGAAAGAAAACAAAAAGGCTCACAAATACATGGAGACTTAACAACATTCTCCTAATTAATCAATGGGTCAATGACCAAATCAAAACAGAAATCAAACAGTATATGGAGACAAATGACAACAACAACACAAAGCCACAGCTTCTATGGGACGTAGCAAAGGCAGTTCTAAGAGGAAAGTATATTGCAATCCAGGCCTATCTAAAGAAAGAAAAACATTCCCAAATGAATAGTCTAAAGACACAATTACTGAAATTGGAAAAAGAAGAACAAATGAGGCCCAAAGTCACCAGAAGGAGGGACATAATAAAGATCAGAGAAGAAATAAATAAAATTGAGAAGAATAAAACAATAGAAAAAATCAATGAAACCAAGAGCTGGTTCTTTGAAAAAATAAACAAAATAGATAAACCTCTAGCCAGACTCATTAAGAGAAAAAGAGAATCTACACACATAAACAGAATCAGAAATGAGAAAGGAAAAAATCACGACGGAACCCACAGAAATACAAAGAATTATAAGAGAATATTATGAGAATCTATATGCTAACAAGCTGGAAAACCTAAAATAAATGGACAAATTCTTAGAAAAATACAACCTTCCAAAACTGACCAAACAGGAAACAGACAAACTAAACAGACCAATCACCAGGAACGAAATTGAAGCAGTAATCAAAAAACTACCCAAGAACAAAACCCCCGGGCCAGATGGATTCACCTCTGAATTCTACCAGACATATAGAGAAGAAATAACACCCAATACCTTAATGTTTTCCAAAAAATAGAAGAGGAGGGAATACTTCCAAACTCATTCTATGAAGCTAGCATCACTCTAATACCAAAACCTGGCAAAGACCTCACCAAAAAAGAAAATTACAGACCAATATCCCTGATGAACGTAGATGCAGAAATACTCAACAAAATATTAGCAAACCGAATTCAAAAATACATCAGGAGGACCATACACCATGATCTAGTGGGATTCATCCCAGGGATGCAGGGATGGTACAACATTCGAAAATCCATCAACATCATCCACCACATCAACAAAAAGAAGAACAAAAACCACATGATCGTCTCCATAGATGCTGAAAAAGCATTTGACAAAATTCAGCATCCATTCATGATTAAAACTCTCAACAAAATGGGTATAGAGGGCAAGTACCTCAACTTCATAAAGGCCATATATGACAAACCCACAGCTAACATTATACTTAACAGCAAGAAGCTAAAAGCTTTTCATCTAAGATCGGGAACAAGACAGGGATGCCCACTCTCTCCACTGTTGGAGGTCCTAGCCATGGCAATCAGACAAAACAAAGACATACAAGGCAAGCAGATTGGTAAAGAAGAAGTCGAATTGTCACTATTTGCAGATGACATAATATTGTACATAAAAAACCCTAAAGACTCCACTCCAACACTACTAGAACTAATATCTGAATTCAGCAAAGTGGCAGGATACAAAATTAACACACAGAAATCTGTTGCTTTCCTATACACTAATGATGAACTAACAGAAAGAGAAATCAGAAAAACAATTCCATTCACAATTGCATCAAAAAGAATAAAATACCTAAGAATAAACCTAACGAAGGAAGTGAAAGACCTGTACTCTGAAAACTACAAGACACTCCTAAGAGAAATTAAAGAAGACACTAACAAATGGAACCTCATCCCATGTTCTTGGCTAGGAAGAAGAAATATTGTCAAAATGGCTATATTACCTAAAGCAATATACAGATACAATGCAATCCCTATCAAAATACCAACAGCTTTCTTCAATGAACTGGAACAAATAATTCTAAAATTCATATGGAACCACAAAAGACCCCGAATAGCCAAAGCAATCCTGAGAAGGAGGAATAAAACAGGGGGAATTACACTCCCTGACTTCAAGCTCTACTACAAAGCCACAGTAATCAAGACAATTTGGTATTGGCACAAAAACAGACCCACAGACCAGTGGAATAGAATAGAAAATCCAAACATAAACCCAAACACATACAGTCAATTAATATTTGATAAGGGAGCCTTGGATATACATTGGGGAGATGATGGCCTCTTCAGCAGCTGGTGTTGGAAAAACTGGACAGCTACATGGAAGAGAATGAAACTGGACTACTGTCTAGCCACATACACAAAGGTAAACTCAAGGTGAATCAAAGGCCTGAATGTAAGTCATGAAACTATAAAACTCTTAGAAAAAAATATAGGCAAAAATCTGTTGGACATAAACATGAGCGACTTCTTCATGAACATATCTCCCCGGGCAAGGGAAACAAAAGCAAAAATGAACAAGTGGGACTATATCAAGCTGAAAAGCTTCTGTACAGCAAAGGACAGCATCAGTAGAACAAAAAGACATCCTACAGTATGGGAGAATATATTCATAAAAAACATATCTGATAAAGGGTTGACATCCAAAATATATAAAGAACTCATGCACCTTAACAAACAAAAAGAAAATAATCCAATTAAGAAATGGGCAGAGGACATGAATAGACACTTCTCCAAAGAAGAAATTCAGATGGCCAACAGGCACATGAAAAGATGCTCCACATCGCTAATCATCAGAGAAATGCAGATTAAAACCACAATGAGATATCACCTCACACCAGTGAGGATGGCCAACATCCAAAACACAAACAACAACAAATGTTGGCGAGGATGTGGAGAAAAGGGAACCCTCCTACACTGCTGGTGGGACTGCAAATTAGTTCAACCATTGTGGAAAGCAGTATGGAGGTTCCTCAAAAAACTCAAAATAGAAATACCATTTGACCCAGGAATCCCACTCCTAGGAATTTACCCTAAGAATGAATGCAGCAGCCCAGTTTGAAAAAGACAGATGCACCCCTATGTTTATCGCAGCACTATTTACAATAGCCAAGAAATGGAAGCAACCTAAGTGTCCATCAGTAGATCAATGGATAAAGAAGAGGTGGTACATATACACAGTGGAATATTATTCAGCCATAAGAAGAAAACAAATCCTACCATTTGCAACAACATGGATGGTGCTAGAGGGTATTATGCTCAGTGAAATAAGCCAAGCCGAAAAAGACAAGTACCAAATGACCAAATGATTTCACTCATATGTGCAGTATAAGAACTAAGAAAAAAACTGAAGGAACAAAACAGCAGCAGACTCAGAGAACCCAAGAACGGACTAATAGTTACCAAAGGGAAAGCGACTGGGGAGGATGGGTGGGAAGGGAGGAACAAAGGGGAAAAGGGGCATTACGATTAGCAGATGTAATGTTAGGGGGGCACGGGGAGGGCTGTACAACCCAGAGAAGACAAGTAGTGACTCTATCGCACTCACTATGCTGATGGACGGTGACTATAATGTGGTTGGTGGGGGGGACCTGATGAAGGGGGTAGTTTAATCACCATAATATTGCTCATTTAATTGTAGGTTAATGATATCAAAATAAACTTTTAAAAAAGTGATGAGAAAAATAAATAAATAAATAAATAAATATACTCTTTAGGCTTCCAGCCGGAAAAAAATAAAAAAATAAAAAAATATATGAATGAATTAACTTACAAAAATGTACAATACTTATAAAATTAAAGCTATAAAACACTGTTGGGAGGAATTTCAAAAGACCTAAATAAATGGAGATATATACATGCAAATACATTAATATACTTAACATTAATAACATGTCAATTCAGCCAAAATTATCTATAGGCAATGCAATCACAATCATTGTCCCAGACAGATTTTCTGTACAAATTGACAAGCTCATTCTAAAATCTATATTAAAATGCACAGAACCTAAAATAGCTAAAATAATTTCAAAGAGGAAGAGAATCTGGGAACTTAAAGAACCTTATTTAAAGACTTTTTATAAAGTTGTAGTAATCAAGAGAGTGCAATAAGGGTATAAAGGTAGTCAAGTAAATAAACTAAACAGAGAGTCTAAAAATAGACTCACACATAAATGGCAAATTTATTTTCAACAAAGGTGCAAGTAAACACAACTCAATGGGAAATGATCCTCTTTTCAACATGCTGTATTGAAACAACTGACTATCCATATACAAAGAAAAAAGAATATGGCCCCAGAACTTCACACCATTTGCAAAATTTAACATGAAACCGATTACAGAACTAAATGTAAGAAAACTATAAAATTTCTAGAAACAAACAGGAAAAAGCCTTTGTGACCCTGGATGAGACAAAAGTGTCTTAAATAGGGCATGAAAAGCAAAATCACATGGAAAAAAATTGGAGATTAGACATCTCCCAAATTAAAAGATTCTGCTCTTCAAAAGACATTATTAAGGCTCTTAAGAAAATTAAAGGAAGCCACATGCTGGAAGAAACTATTTGCAAAACATTTAACAATACATATTTAGAAATCTTACCATTCAATAATATACAAGAAAATGGCTTAAAAATAAATTAGCAAAGGCTCTGAGCAATCCCTTCGCAGATGGCAAATAAACTCACAAAACAGACTCAACATCTCAATTTGCCAGATTCTTATAAAGTTAAACATGCACTGATCATAGGACCGGCATTGCTTCTCCTAGGTGTTTTCCCCCAAAGAAATGAAAAGTTATGTTCACAAAGTTACCTACATATGGATGTGTACAGCTTTGTTCAAAAGAGTCCAACACAGAAAACAACCTAAATGCCCTTCAATATGCCAAGTCCCCACAGTGGAATTCTACTTAATAATAAAAGGAGTGAACTGCTGATGCATGCAACAATACTGACGAGTCTCAGAAGCATTTTACTAAAGAAACAGACTATGCACAAAAGTACGTACTCCATGATCCCCATTTCTATGCAGTTCTAGAAAAGACCTAACCATTGTGCTAAAAAGCAGACCAGTGATCCCAAGGGTTGGGGAGGGGGAAGGGAATTGACATGAAGGGGCAGAAGGGAGCTGTGAGGTGATAAAATATGTATATCATGATTGGGATGGTGCTCACAGGACTTTACACATTTTTAGAAATGCATCAAATTGTACTCATATATTGGGCAATTTTAATGAATGCAAATTTTACCTTAGTAGAGATGGCCTCCCCAAAAAATGGAAGAAAGAAAATGAAAAAGAGGAAAGTAGAGTATGAACCTCCTGTGCAATGAAGAAAAGCCTGTTAGTGTCAGTCCCCATCACCACAGTGCCCACGTTAGGGTGTCTTCCTGTCAAGTGGGGGAGACTGATGCAATTTCACAACTTGATCTCCAGAAAACCGTACATCAGTTAGGAGTGGAATTCAAAAAGTAGCACTAATAGAGCTTAAAAGCAAAGAAATAAACAAAAATTAGGAAATAGGATGGGCACTAGAGTACAGTGTCACTTACTGAACTTCATACCCAAACACCCTCACATAGCGGAGCTGGCAGAGGAAGGAAGTCACTCCCCCCCAAAAAAAGCAGTTAGAGCACCAGCAGAAATGATCAAAATCTACTTTTCAGAACTCTGGAAATTAACCAAAGGTTTGCAATAATCCATGCAGTGTTTATTCAAGAAAAATGGCTGACTCTTGGCAAGGACAGGGTCTTGTGTCATTGTAACTTGCCCTATCACCGTACCTCGCCCCCAGCTGGGCCGATGATGCAGCAGTTCTGCTCCTGGACGAACACCCAAGAGATGCAAGGACATATGTCCACACAAAAACTTGTACCCAAACGTTCACAGCAGCATTATTCACAATACCCACAAAGTGGAAAGAACCCGATGTCCACAACTGATCAGTGGTTAAACAAAATGTGGACTTTCCATACCATGGCATATTATTCAGTCATAAAATGGAATGAAGCTCTGACACCCACTACAATATGGATGAACCCTGATGGCACTATACTAAGTGAAATATGCCTGTCACAAGAGACCCCATATTGTATGATTCCATTTACACGAAATGTCCAGAATACATAAATCAATAGAAACTAAAAGAAGACAGTGGTTGCTGGGGGGCTGGGAGCAGGGGAGCAGTGAATGACTGCTAGTGGAAACAAGGTTTCTTCCTTGAGATGTAAAGTTCAATCAGGGTGTAGGTTTCATAACTCACAATATACTAAAACCCAGTGAAATTGTACACTTTGAAACTGTCAATTTTATGGTTTGTGAATTGCATATCAATAAAAAATGTATTATTAAAAGCATATACCCACAAGTACACTGGTATATATTTGACAATAACCTATTTAAATAAAAAGACACATCAAACACAGTAGGATTATTGTTCTGGGGACGGCAAGCAGGAGCAGGGGACATGGGGATGGAGGGAGCCCAGCCAACCAATCAGAGTTAAGTCAGAACTCAACACACGGTGTTTAAAAAATAAAAAGAAAGGAAGACGTGCTCTCAAGCGACTCCCCCGCACGGGCACTGGCCCACTCCTCCATGCTTCCCAGAGCCCGCAAGGGGAGACAGCGCCGCTCTCAGGGCTGGCTTAGGCCTGAGCCCATGTCAGCAGTGCTGCAGCCTGTGGTGGGATAAGGGGGCTGGGAACACGGCTGGACTGCACCCCGGGCTAACTCCACTTGCTGGCCTCTCCAGGATTCCTGGAGATCCGTGATAAATGCGGGGACCCTGACAAAACTCACTGCCATCTCCTCCGTGGGTGCAGGAGTTTGGTTTCCAGGGGCCTACCTAGTCCCCATCAGCAGGGAGCCCCGAGCACAGACCCAGTGACTCAGCCGTTTTTGCCACATCCTCTATTTCTGGAAAGGAATTAATTACTCCTTCTCTGATTCCCACTCCTAAACTTTAATAACCCTTGACTTGGGCTTATTTATAGTTGGCTAGAGTTAAGCTCTCTCACTCACACCAGCAATTCCATGAAACGCCAACACAGCATCGGGACGGCTCTGGCGAAGGGCAGTCTCCGAATGGCAGGTGCGCAGCCTGAAAGGCAGCCCTGCGTCCAAGCGGCCGAATGAAGATCCCCAGTGGTACAGCTGACGGCCTCACCCCAGAACAGACCCCATCACTGCAAGGAACTCCAGGTAATTTTAGGGGTCTGCAACTGCCGCACAGTGGGCCACTGGCCTGTCAAGCTAAAGTCATGAGCTCCTCATGGCCAACCTGACCCCTTTGTCCTCGGAGGCTCCTTGCAACACTAGGTTCAAAATGCCAGGACTGCTCCTTAGGGAAACTGAGAGCTAAATTACATAATGGGTCGTGCTCACAGGGGATGGGAAAGTGGCTCTAAATGCAAACCCGAAGGCCCCGGGTCCTCAGGGAGCACAGGGTGGTGGCGGCATGCGGGCAGGGGCCCAGGCCATGCTCTAGAATCTCCCTCATCTAGGACGACCTGCTTCTGCCTAGAGGTTGCCTCCTTTAGGGTAAAGGAGGTGCTCTTCGTCTTGCATAGTACCTCTTCTAAGAGGAGTTGTACTTTAAGAGAGCCCCCTTCCTCAAAGCCAACTGCAGAATGACCCGTTTCATGAGTTCCTTCTCCGGAACAGGAGGGCAGTGCAGTGAGAGGCCAAGGTGGGTGGGGGGGATGAAGGGCTTGGGGAGCTGGGCGGTGGGCATGGCTTCTTCCTCTAAAAGGATTGCAGGAGGCGCATTGTGTCCGAAACACCAGACCTACTCACTCACTCGCACACGCCCACGGAGGAATCAATTGCTAACATGCCAGAAACCTGTGTATGTGGACATTTTCCTGTCTCATCACCTTGCAACACAAAAGATTTCCCTAACCACCAACCAGCTCTTGGCCACCAGAGAGAGTGCTTTTATTATTCTCCTTTGATCCTGTTCCCATGCCCCTCCACGTCCGATCTGTCACTAAGTCAGGTCTTCCTGCACACCCACCTCTACTTTAAAGTTCTATCCAATCCCAAGGGTCTGAAAACTTACAGATCTTTCGGGTCTGACTTTCCTCCACAGGAAAGGGAGCCCTCATCCGGAATTTCTGATTATCAGAAAATTAACACCAGCTCTGGGTGAAGTCTGCTGATCACTGAGTTATACAGTAGTACGGAAGGAAGAAGGTTCAGAGGGCCGGTGATGGGTTTCCTTCCTGGTACACTGAGCACAAGGGCTGCACAAGCTCCCAGTTAGAAATGTGTGCCAGGAAGTTCCAAAGTAAAAATCAAGCTCACCTAAGGGGTGGGGCTGAAATACGGCCTGCGGTCATGACCACAGTAAACGAGACCAAAGGGGCAGGCTGAATTGCAGGCTGGAAGACATTAGGTGATTGACAGGATGGAGGACAGGAAGGCCAGAAACACCCAAAGTTCAAGTTCAGGCCAAGGAAGAGCCACACTCAGAGCCCAAAAGAGCACATCGGTCGTTTGCAGAAGAGGCAAGGGAACGTATTCCACAGGAGCGAAGGGAGAGCCCAACTCCAAAAGGAACAATTGGCCATTTGTATCAAGTTCCATAGGAATAAAACAAAGAGGATAGGATTTAGAGTAAACACTGGATAAAAAAAGAAAAAATAAAAGACTGCACAGGGCTGGTCTTCAAAACTACCGCCCCGCGGGAGATGCTCATGCTCACCACCCCCGTGCCCCTGCCGGCTCTTCCCTTTAAGAGACCTAGAGTCACCACCCCAGGCTCTTTCAAGGGAAGTTTGATGAAACCCATCTGAGCTGCAGGTAAGCTCTCCAGGACGCCAGGAGCAGCCCCTCACAGAGGTGTGGCACCAGCGGTATTTCTTTTCTCCCCTGCTACATGCGCCTCCCGTGTGCAGTAGGTGCCGGCATGGGAAACCATCCAACACACAGCGGCCGCCCCTGGGCTCTGGCAGGTGATGGATACTCTTAGGCAGGAAGGGAAACTTCCTGAAGGGAGCATTCTCCATCATCCCCAAGCCCTGCTCTGCACGCCCCAGCCTACTCTGCCTGCAGGGGACAGCGGCAGAGGCAAGGGCAAGGCCCCCCCATCTTCATGAGACCGTGAGCATCTGAGTGCATGGCGTCAGGGTTCCCGGTGCAGATCCCGCCAGGTCAGCTGAGTCTGGGTCTGAGCTACGCGGGCAAAGGGGACAGGTGCCAAACAGCATCGTTCTCAGCAGCCCCAGGCATCTGCTCCTCCTGCCCCCCTGGAGAATCCTGTTATTTTGAGACTTCTTAAAAAGAGCTCTGAGCAATTTTCAAAGACTACTTGTCATAAAGGATGTTGGGGAGAACCCCATCTGCGGAAGCTCAGAGCCCAGCTCTTCCGCAGCCTCCTCATGAACATGCCACATGCCCTGCCAGGGGGGTCAGACCCGAGGCCCTTTGGAAAGGGTCCATGAAACACTGGATCATTTCCCGAAGGAATATCAAAAGGAGAGGCATGTCTGGGCTCAGGGTGGGCCCTCAGGTCACCCGGCAACATGCTGAGGTGGGGAATCATCTCGGTGCACCCACCTGGTACTGGGCACCTGGACAGACATCCCCCAAGCTTCCCCAGAGATGGACTCTCAGGCTGCTGAGGGTGATGGTTAAGCTCAGTGAACAGGGGATGGCATTTCATCCCCTGTGACAAATGAAGGTTGGTGTTGCTCATGCTCTCTTCAGTTCCCACTTCCCGTCCCCACCAGCCATCACTGATTTCTAAGATCACGCGAAGAGCAAACGCCCATGGCTTTTTCTCACCAGAATCTCACCTGACTCAGACGGCATATAAAGAGTATGACCAATTTGTTTTGCCCAGCTGAAACCATGCCTTGAAATGGTAAGATTGTGTGCGTACCAGAAGCCACCCCTCTGGCCACAGCCCAGGCATCTCGGTGATTAGAGTCCAATCACATGCCTCGTTTGCTAGATTTGGATCCAAGTGGCTTTTGCTTTCAAAAGCCAGAAATCTATCTTCAAGGGACCAACTGTTGCCCCCAATTTCTGAAGAGATTCAAAAGAATCTGTCATAGAATATTCCAAAGAAGATAGACGAAATCATTCACACAGTAACCACGTCATGCCGTGTGCCGAGAGGGCCAGCATTCGCAGATTGCTAGTGACAGCAAATTTGAGAGAAGAAAGTCCATTTCATTCCTGTCTAGTGTTACGTCTTTGTATTTGAGAGTAACTTTTGGACTCAACAAAACCCACTGAAAAAAATCACAAATGCAGTTGTGTCTTCTCAGATACCGCCTTAACATACTAGGTGCTTTGAAAAAAATATTCCATCAGAAAAGGAGAAGGAAAATGTGCATTTTCATGCACTGTTGCTGGGACTGTTAATTGATGCCACCACTTTGGAATATGATGTGTTATTTTCAATTTAAGTTTAAAGTGTATGTAATTTATATCCCAGCAGCTGCATTCTCCATTTCTCTGCAGGAGGAACGCCAACACATACGTACAGTGGGAATAGATCAAGATGGTCATTATAGCATTGTCAGCCAAAGCAAAGACTCGAAAAACACCAGTGTGTCTCTCAATAGGGAAATGGTTTTCCTGGCTGTGTAATCCCCACGCTCCAGGACGCTACCGAGCAATCTCCAGGAACGAGGGGCTTGTGTCTGTGTGTGCCTGCGTGACAATACATCTAAATCTAAGTCACCAAATGGATGTAGCCAAGTCATATTGGTGGGTGACATATAAGCTGAGAAGAAACACCTCAGTGTAATACTATTTATGTAAAAAACCATACATATACAAAATTATATTTATGTATCTTTCTAGGCATCCAAGTATGTATATGCATGTGTATGTGCATGTGTACATGTGCATATACTTATTTTTATATATTTATATAAACATCAATATCACTTAATATTAATATAGTGATATGCATTCAAGATTATATCAATATTATATCTACATATAAGCTAGAAATTTACATACCAAAATATTGACAGCAATTCCTTCTAGGAATCTCTGAGATAAAGGCTCTGGGGATGATGAAAAGGGACTCACACCTTATGTTTAACTTGTTAACATATCATTAGGGCGATGCATTAGTCTATTCCTTGCATACTTAAACTAAAGTTACAGGTACCCACGAGGAGCTTGAAATGTTACACAAATACCTGTGCTACTTCACATGTGTACTGCCTGCTCCTGGGAAAAGATACTCAGAGAAGCCAAAGCAGAGCAAATGGAGGCAAAAGAAAAAAGAGTAACTATTATTTTAACAGTTTGGAACATGGTGTGTCATTTTCAGTTTAAAGTGTATGTAAGTTATCTCTGCCCACATCCCTTAAGTGTGCCCACAGACCACATACCTGCCTCTCAAAACACATGCACGCAGGGCTGTGCACAGGACCTGGGGCCAGACGGCCACCCTCAAGGTGGTCCTATCTATTCCCATGCGACTGGGGGCCCCTCAGCAACCCTCTTGTCAAGCACTCCTGAAACTCATCCAACATCGAGAGTACCAGGGAGTTTACTGAGCACACAGCAATGTGAGCCTTAAACATACGCCCAGAGTGAGAGAGAGAGAAAGAAGTAGAACAGGGAATGGTTAAAAAAAAAAACAAAAAAAAAGTGAGGGAATAAACATCACATTGCTAGTAATAATACCCGAAAGTATGATTTCAATGGACGTTGGCACAAATCTCATTGCAATCAGCTGTCCTGACACCAAAACTGAATTGAAAATGAATTCTATTTAATTCTTTCCTAGTGGGAATTCATTAGAAGAAGTGAGCAATTTGGCTCTCCACCTGGAGTGTCTGTAGGTAATGTGTTTCTTTTATTGTCCCAACAAATTGTATCCTTCTCGGGATGTGGCTGTAAAAATGGGCCACAACTTGAGATCCCCCCCCCAACATACAATGACAGCAGAGGGACCCCACACTAGCTGAGCACGTGCGGCTCCCATTTCCGGGGAGCAGAAGGACACTGAGGCCCATTTAGGACCTGTTAATGACAAGCATGCTCTATGCCCGGGGACCAGAGGCGCCACAGGGAGATGATGTGGGGCTGAGGTCACAAGCCTGCTGTTTATATTACAGAAGAAAAAAAAGAGCCATGACTCATTGCTACTGTCATTCTCTTACCCTCGGTGACCACCAGCATCAGGGCAGCCCCCAAGCAGAACAGAAGAGGCCAGGTGCTTGGCTTGCCTTTCAACTATGCCGTAATTAATTGCTGGCACCAAATGCCTTTCTTTAGAAAAATCTCTGAACCCACGAGAAGATTGAGCACATGTACTCCCTCGACGGCTCTCTCTGCCAAGCAGGTAAATATTATCATTAGGAGCAGAGGGCAGGTTCTGGGCGTCCAGAGCAGACTGTGTTCCAAGCGCTTAGGAAGCAGCTTTTGTTTCTGTTGTCATTTGTCCACATTCACAGGTGCTGAGCTGAGGCCCTGAAGGGGCAGAGGTCCTCTCTCCACACGCCCGAGGCCATGAGCCAGGTGGGCTGGGGCTACAGGCAGTGGGCATTCAGGGGATGCGCCCCGACAGCTGATTCTGGCTGTTGGATCTGCCCCTGCCACCCTCCTTCCCCAAGGCGGGGCTGGGTGACAGGACAGAGAAGAGCTTTGTGTGCAAGGGAGGGAGGCAGGCAGCTGTGCCAAGCCCTGTCCCATGATCCTGGGCTTTAAAAAGAAATCAGGCAGCAGACTCAGAAGAAATGATGTACCAGCCCTGGGCAAAACCCTCAGCTCTTGGCCGGACCCGCCAGTGCAGCTGGAGCCATGGCAGGGTCTGCCCTTCCTCCGCAGCTCCCCCACATGTTGCATTTCCCAGCACCGTGCAGCTAGGCACAGCTGTGTGATGCAAGCCTGACCGACACAGTGGCGTGTGTGTCTGGGCCACCCACCCTTCCATGGAGTCCCCCACGCTCTTTCCCTCCCAGATGGCAGACGATGAAGCTACCCTGCAGGACAACAGGAGGAAAGTGGTGATGATGGCAGAAGCAGCTTAAGGCACCCATCCTCATCTCACCAGCGTAGAGCAGATGTGTGCTTTGCATCTGCACCTTTATTTATTTGGGGGACTATGTGCTACAGCAGTTCTCCTGTCCTATCAAGAGTGAGGCACAGAGTCTGTCCACAGTCATTAACCAAAGAGCATGTTTGTTGAGAAAGTAACACACTTGTCCAAATGAAAAAGGACAAGACATAATTGGCAGCTCTGAATTTTTTATTTCCAAACACCAGAAAACAGAGTGGAGAGGAGAACAAATGACCCTACGGGACTGGACCAGGGACTCTCGGTGCCGGCTGATGCTCCCCTAAACCCGCCATGTGGAACAAGCCATGTGCTTCCCTATCCGGCCTCAAACTGAGCAGTTTGCCCCACATGCACGTGGAGGTCCCATACAGCCTACCTTTCTGGGTTCTCGTGGTCAAAGGAGCAGTGACCAACCTGCGTTTTCCCCACCCTGGACGAGCAGGGACTGGCTCTGCAGGGCTCTGGGAACGGCCAGAGAAGGCACTTTGCCCTCCTGGCCTGTACTCCTCAGCCCCACTCCGGCTCCAGTGCCCTGCTCTCCGCTGGCAGGCAGACGGCCGGGACAGTCTGTCGGTTTTGCAGGGATCTGAGGGGCCTCAGAAGTGCAGCGGGTAGGTGTGGTCCTTCCAATACCCGCCAACTCTTCTCACATTCCACCCTGGTTTCTCATGTGTCAGAACCATGGGGGCCATGCAGGTGCGTCCCCCCCTTCCCTTGGGTTCCTTAGCTCAGCCCCTGTCTCTTTGAGACGCTGTCTCTCAGATGGAACGCCACCAGTGACGGGGTGTCATTGTGCCCCCGTGACCCGCTCCACTGAGGAGCAATAAAAGGAGGAACTTACCAAAGATTTATCCAGTCTTTCTGATAGTTTCCTTTTAGTCAGAATTTAGAACTAAGATCATATCTGTCTTGTGTTTATTCTTCCAGCACTCTGAAACAGCAGAAAGCACTGGCACTGAAGGCGGTTTTAGGCGCCTGGGGAGACCTGGTTCCAGATGACAGCCACAGCAGAGAGCGGAGAGCAGCAGGGCTGCACAGCGAGCCGCTTTGAGCCGTACTGAACTGCAAAGCGCACGCAGGGGACTGGGGGAGCAGCGGCGCTGTGACCCCCCGTGCTGAGCTGGGGTCAGCGCAGGGGTGGGTCGAGGGTGCTGCCAGGACTGGGCTGCTTTTAAGCAATCTGCTCAGAGACGCTGAGAGTACGAAAGTCTAGAAAAGACAGCAGTCCCCACAGCAGCTCACGATGGCCCATCCTGCCACCTGCTGCAGGAGCAGGTGCCTCCCGGGGGCCCCAAGTCAGACGGTGTGGCCGGCCGGGCTGCACAGGAAACCACTCCAGACCGGCCGCCCACCCACAGGCTTGCTGCAAACGGCAGACGAAGGCCCATTGCCTGGGTTTCCCATGCCCACACGCTGAGACAGCTGTTTGCAAGCTCACCCAGCCCATCTCCCCGACACAGAGTACTGTTTTCTCTTCTTGGGGGCAGACGCTCCAAGGTCTTCCAGGCCTTCCTCAGTGGGCACCCCTGTCCTCCTGCCTGTCCTCTGGCAAACCCCCACCAGGGTCTCTGCTGGCAGCTGGCCTTCCTGCTGAGCAGTGATTCTGCCCTGAGCAGCCCACGGCTGGGGTCTGAGCGATGACAACCCAGGACCCACGCGCCAGGCCAGCACAGCTCCCCCAGGGATGCAGCCCTCTTGGGCCCACCCTTGGCCCACAGCAACGCTCTCAGCCAGCGTCTGCCTCTGGCTGTACTTCCGCTCTTGTGATTTGGGGCCCATTGGCAGGACTGGGTATCCACCTGCCATGGTCTTAGGGTCAAAATCCAAACGGATACTGACAGAATGGAATGCTGGGCTGCATCTGTCACTCCACACAATCTCTGCTTCTTCCTCCTCAGTTATCCTCAGACTGAATAACTACCAGAGGCCGTATCGGCTAAAACTGCAGCTCTGGGTTCAAATCCCTGCCCTTCCATTGACTATCTGTGTGGCCTTTGCCAAGTTACTAAACATCCTCTGTGCATCACTTTTTCCACTCTAAGATGGACAAACAATAATGGTCTCACTTTAACGATTATTAGGAGATTATTAGGATGTAAAGTACTCAGCAGGCCATGGCAAATGCTCATGTGAATGATGAAATGATGACAACTTTTCCCCCAAGATTTTATTTTTCCACCCAAAGCCATTTACACAATTGTTCACTGGAACCAGATGAAGAACAGAGGTCTATCTACACTGATATTAATCCACACCCCATTTTCTTGTTTTCTAGCATTTTCTCCATATTATCCATAATACTATGGAGGAAGCCGAAATGCCCTGTTGAAAGCCAGAGATGCCACACTCTGGTGTCCTGCAGGCTAATGAAAGCTTGCAGGAAAAATGAAGTTTAATTTAAAAAAATTACCTGCTCACACTGTAAAATTTTTAAATTCCACATAATAATTCTTATTTACACAGCTTTTCTTAAACTATGAAGAGCTAGAGTCACACAGGGGCCTTGCTTCTACATTGCAACATTTGGCTAGAACTTTCTCTGAAGGCTGGTGACCTGCAGGCCACCTGGCCGCCCCAGCCTGCATCCCCTCCCTCCTGTCCCTCCCAATGCCTTTCACTCATTTCTCTGACCTGCTCACCCCAGTAGGCAGTGAGTGTTCAGTATCTTTTCCATGATTTACCAACCTGGTTAACCTTCTTGAAAAATTATAAATATTTGTGTTACAAGCAGGAGCTCAGAGCCTCAAATTTAAAACGTGAGAACTAGCCGGTAGACATAGGAAGACACATTCTGTATTTATTAGAAGCTTAAATTTTGTTGTTTTTGTTAGTTTTGTGATTTGATTTTCAGGAAAAAAATTCTTTAGGGTTGAACATCTTTGGAGATGGTTGACTCTGCAACTTACGTTATCTTTTTTTTTTTTTTTTTTTTTTTAGGAGGGCAAGGCAGAGGCTTTTATTTAGAGAGAGCGAAAAGACAGAGCTCCCAGCTCAAGCCAGGAGGGGACAAGAGAGACCCCTTATGTTATCTTTTGACCAAAGAAACACGCTAGTTGTGATGGTCACATTTCATAGGCACACATGATAGCTAAGCTTACACATCCACGGGTCCAGGCTGTGGTACCACGCTGTTTGGTCAAACACTCCTCCAAGTGCTTCTCTGAAGGAATTGTGTAGATGGGATTCACATCGACAATCAGTTCAGTTTTCAGTGAAGGAGACTGCTGTCCATAGTGTGGGCTTATCAGGCAATAAACTGAAGTCTAAAAGAGCCAAATCTGGTGTTTCCCAAAGAAGGGATTCTGCCCCAAGACGGTAATGTCGGAATCGTCACTAAGCTTGCAGTTGGCTGCCTTGCCCTGCAGATTTCAGAATTGCCAGTCCCACAAACATGCAAGCCAAGTTCTTAAAATAAATCTTTTTCTTTTCAGGAAAAAATTTCCTTTCCTGAAAATTAAATCACAAAACTAACAACATTTAAATTTCTAATCTCTTTATGTATGTGTACACACGCACACACACGCGCATGCACATACAACATGCACGCACACACACACGCATCCCGCTGGCTCAGCTTCTCTGGAGAGCCCTGACTGATCACAACAGCATCACAAACGATCTCCAACCCCAGAGTTTAGCCCAGGTGACCAGGTGGCCATCCCTTCCCAGCTCTGCATTTTATGCAGGAGGAAATGGGACACTGAGAAATCAAAGACTTCCCCAAGTGATGCAGAGAGTTAGCAGAGGGGTCGGTCTGGGTCCCTCCTCTTGGACATCACCCATCACCTGGACCACAACTGTGACCTGGCTGCACTGAAAACAGGTGGTGTTTTGAGGTAAACGGGGGGGATCAGTCTTTACTTCCGGAAAAAAAAACGTGGCAGATCTGAGTCACTGCCCTGGTTCTTGCTCTAACCAGCTGTGTGATCTCAGCAAACTACCCCAGATGCCCTGTCTCTAGTCTCCTCATCTATAAAGTGGCAGTCATAACCCAAACCTTCATTTACTTCATATGGGTCCCAAGATAAAGTGAAACACAGATTTGAGGGCACTCTGGGAATGTAAAGATGAAAAAATGTTTTGAGAAGTGGGTGAGACTACCAAATAAAATAGGGAATGGCAGCCTTCATATGTATTTCCAGCAGTTTTCAAGGAAAGCGTCTGCACTCTCATTTCAGTGCTGCAGGCTGGTGATATGATAAATGGCGGCTTTTCCCTTCCCCACCTCATTGCATTATAAGATTATAAGAGAGAACATGACAATTCTTCTAGGGAAAAATTCGCAAGAATAATTTTCTCCTGTACTGAGATATACTTGACCACATGAAGATATAGAGCCTTCTATGGTAAGCCTTTAAAAACTGTATCTGACTGACTTCTGTACTTGAAAAGACCTTGACGGATTGCGGGGCGTACTAATTCTAAGCGTTTGCCATAAATTGTTATAACTGAATGCTTGTTTTCATGGTGAAGGGTGTGATTTATCGTGCCCTGGAGACTTAGCTGAGACTTATAAACTATTATTAAAATAAGTACGGAGTGTAGTAAGGGAATAAATATGCCTTTCGAGATTTTCTTTCTTCACTGGGAGTTAGCACGCCCATCCTAGGATACACGCAAACCCTTGGTTCCCGGGTCTGAGCCCCTTGCCGGTGGGTACATCTCTAATAAACCCAGGGCACATCACAGTCAGAATCTGCTCAAGGAAAAAACAGCAAACCTTATTTGGCTTCCTTATACTTTAGAGAACTAAAATCTGGATTTGAATCTCAACAAGATTCACCCAATGATCCATCAACTGCCCATATGACTTTGAATCAGTTGCTTCCTCTTCCTGGGCCTTAACTTTAGAACTCTGTGAAGTGGGGCTGAGAGGGTCTCTTTTACAATATGGTTGCTGGGTGCTCATGAATGGTAGCCTCCCAGAAATAACACAGATAGCAGAAAACTGAATTGAACTAAGCATTCACTGAGCGTTTACTATGTGCTCAAGCAGTATTCTCGACACGAAGAACACCGGGCCACAGGTCCTGGTCTAGGGGATGGGACTCCCCATGGCCCAGAGGCGGCCTTCCCTGCAGTACAGACCTGCTGAGTGGGGTAAGGAGAGAACTCAGCGACATGTTCCTGACTGTGCCGTTCCGGAGGGGAACACACAAGTGGAAGCGTCCTATGCTGGGTGCTAGAAGAGGTAACAGCTATACCTCAATCGTAAACAGAAATAACGTAAAACTACGGTCGGTCTCTCACCAGCCCAGGGTCCGCACCCCCAGGGTGAGGCCGAGGAGTTGCCTGCAGGTTCAGTAACAACATTGCAACAGTCTGTCCTCAAGAGACGCGCGCCAACAAACGGAGGCAGACAGAGAAGGTGGCTCCCACGGGGCCGTCACCGCACGGGCCTCCCGCCCTCCCTGTGCGGTCTCACCTCGCCTGGGGACAGGAGTGTGTTCAGATGAGCACCCCCTCCCTTCTCCTGGCTCCAGGCCGGCTCAGCACGACTGGCAGGGTGCTCTGCAATCACTAGCTCAGCCTTTTAAATACCATTTATTTATTTTTCTATTTTGGCCTCCAGCTCCCCATGCAGCCCGGCATCCTCGGCTTCCTGAGCTCACTTGTCCTCGGGATGGTTTTCGCTGCAGATGCAAGATGGGAAGCTTCATCGGCCTTTCACCTTGGCATTCTCCGCCTGTCCATCCTCCAGGAGCTTCCCCCTTCCCCACGTGCACTTTTATCACCTCCCTGCAGCTTCCTGCCTCGGGCCTGAGTGGAGCCAGTCTACCTGCTTGCCTCTAACACACGGGCTGTGCCCACTGTCCTAAAACACAGCCCTTCCTTGCCATGGAAGGTCCCATGGCATCCATGGCCACAGACGCATCAGTGACCTCACTCTGATCATCAGTCTAGAGCCCTCCAAGCCCCAGACCCTCACTCCCAGCTGGCCATTCGCTGTCCACCCTCGTCTGTGCCCCCAGCCCCTTCTCCAGGCCGTCCCTAGTGAAGAGGCCAGCGTGCAGCAGAGCCAAGGTGGGGAAGAGGGTGAGGCCATCCACGCAGCTTCTCCACCCAAGGCGCCCACAAAGTCCAGCTAGCCTAAGTCCGCCCTGAAGAGCGGTTCCACCTTCCCTGTGCACGTCCACAGCTGACACAGAGATGTCACGCTTCTGGTATCTAAGCCACCAGTTTGTGGCACTTTGTCCCAGCAGAGCTAACGGGAGCGAACAAACACAGGAAGTGATCCTGGTTGGAAGGCATCGCCTGCCAAATGGTTCAAAGCTTCTGTTTCAGTGAAGCATGTCACTGACGCTGGATTCCTTTGGCTGAACAGAAGCTAAAGTGAGATTAGATTTTTAAAGCCACTTCCTCAAGACAATCACTGCCGGTGTGGGTGAACGGTTCCAGCTGCCTAGGGCGTACCACCCTTCGGCGAGACAGGGCCGTGGCTGGTGGAGGGTGCAATCTGCCCGCCTTGCCACCCACTCAGCATCTGCGTGGAAATGAGCGTTTTCCTTAGGAAAACCCAGCCCCGTGCAATCCTGCCTCCATGCTGGCCCAAACTTCTCCATCTTCTTCAGGGCAGCCGGACCTGACCACCCTTGGAGGCCTTCCTGCTGGCACCCCTTCCCGGTACGGCCCACTCATCCCAGCTCCTGTGACGTGTGCAGCGGGCCCCCTTCTGTGCGTGCTCAGGGAATCTCTCTGAGCGACGGTACTGCAGCTGTATACTCTCCCGGGAGGCTGCAGGCTCTCTGGGGGCAAAACCTGAGCCTGGACTTTGGTGTCTTCTCTCACGGGCCCTCAGAAATATGTCATGTGCATGCACGTGTGCTCCATTTAGGAAGGAGATGAACCGATTGCAAATCAATACTTTTATACTACTGTAAAAACAGGGATTTGAGAAAAATTCAATGCTGGTCAACAGCATGCAGGTTGGGGATCACAGGACAGCAGGAAGCCAAGTCGCCGCAGCTACCCTCAGACCCCACCATTCTTCCCGCACTGGCTGGCAAGCACACTTGGAGAAACCACCTTGGGTTGGGCAGAGACGAGACCTTCCCCATCCTTGGAGGACAGTGAGGAGGAGAAAGAAAATGCAGAACCTAATCCGTGCCCCCAAGGGCTTCTGTCCCTGGCCCCAGGCCTCCTGTTCTCAGGCTTTCCCACCGTCGCTGCACATGGCGCTCTGGGTCCCTGTCACAGGGGCCGTGACTCCATGGGCTCCACACTCCTGCCCAAGTCACCCCCCAAAGGCTCCAGTTCCTAAAGCCCTCGCACTGGGAGTGAGGACTTCGACAGGGGAATCTGGGGACACAAACATTCCATCAGTGGCATCACCCATTTTCTCCCAGAACACATCCATCCTCTCCACCCACCCCAACTCTGCTGCCTCTGCTTAGTCCAAGGCGCTTTGTCTCCGGTCTGCAGTATGTCAACAGCTTTCTCATTAATTCCAGCTCTGGCTTCCTTTCAACCGTTCAGCCTCCATCTACTGATGGCGCCTCTGTGTGAGGCACAGTGGGGAACAGGGCCGAGGGACCCCTGGGAAGACGTCTGCTCTCCCACAGAAAACACGAAGGAGAAGGAAAGACATGGGCCCACAATTCACAAGCGAACAGAGAACCACAGCATCCCCATGCAGGGGTGCCCTGGAAGTGCACAGTGACCATGCAACCACTGGGGAGGAGGAGCTGTCAGCGTGAGCGTTGGAAGCCCTTTGGTGGCTGGCATGGGGGCAGAACCTCCAAGGCTGCCACCTGTAGGAGAGAACCCATTGCGGCAGAGCAGAGCAAGGGCCGCTCTCCCTACAGCAGACAGACTGAGAGAGCAAGGGGTCCTTTCAGGAGCAAGAAACAGAGTCTCCCCCATGCAGCTACAGCCTCCAAGACCCTCTGCGATCTGGGGCCTCCCCCCAGCTCGTCTGCTCCTTCAAGACCCCCACAGACCTTCAGTGCACACGCTGTCCTCCCCCTGCCTGGACTGTCCCCTCGTCCTCTCCTCACACAGCTGCTACCTGCTCGTCCTGCAGAGCTCGGCTTCAAGAGCAACCGCACAGGGGCCAGGCCACCTCCCTTTCTCCTCCACCCACGGGGCCCAGGCACACTGGCTCAGAGCGTGGGTTCAAGCAAATCGCTGAAAAAGAGCTTCTCTAGTGGTGAGCACATGCACGTGCACACATACACTTGGGCTGACAGCGGGCAGGAGCACGTGCTAGTTGCCGAGTGAATGGCCAGACGTCGGAGCCTGGGGGGTCCTGGAATGGGCGCTCTAACAAGGCTCGTTATAGCAGGGCTTTATTATGCAACCTCATTTCAATTGATAATTCGGGGAATTATTTCCCATGCCAGGAGTAGCATCCTCTGTCATTGCACTTGGACCATTTTCCGTGTACACAGCAGATGCTCATTTGCCCAAGTGGGAAACCGTGGCGCCGGTATCTGAGGCAGGGGGCGGGGAAGCAGCGAGACGCCGGTCTCAGCCGGAACCGCCTGTGTTCTAGGCTGGGGGCTGCAGCTCATCGTTCTTCTAAATGCTCTTCCTTTAAAAATGCAGCATAGTACAAGGCAAGCGAGGGGCACGGAGGTGTTTAGATAGCACATGTAAATTCTCTATTACATGTTTAATAAACACTGCTGGCTTATGGGGAAGCAAAATTGCTTTTTATAAACACTGAAGCTGGCAGACACATTTTTCTGGCAATAATCTATGAAAAACTCCTCTCGGTTCCTTGTTCATTCACACCACGGCAGGAGCTGAATGGAGCTGAGTGTGTGGCTTCCTGGGGGTGTTTGCAATTGAGACTGACACCAGAAGGGAATGAAAACAGAGGCAAGCCATGAGGAAGTAAATGAGTGTCTGAAACCTGAGGGCATCAGGGGGAACCCGGATGAAGCTCCACAGACCTGCCCTCCCTGCTCGGGAGGAAACACGGCGGCCTGGGGGGGTGAATGGGTGAGGAAAGGGGGGCACGCAGCATGATGTGTCGGAACCTGCGCTGACAGTCCTTCAGGGCCCCTGACACAGGCCTAAGGTGCTGAATTAATCTAGTCGGACATTCCCATGATTAGTCATTCTTTTGGGCAGATCATACTTACAAATCATAGATGCTTATTTATAGAATTTGAAAGACAAAGGAAGGTCTCTTTGCTTCCAACTATCCCCCTAGCTACCAGGTAGAGTGCCCCAAAATGGCCATTAGAGAGTCATTCCTTCGGATCTTTAGATTTTTGTTCATTTAAGACTCATACCTTTGGATCTTTAGATGTTTGTGTTTAGGCATGCCCTAATTAATAAAATAATTTACCTTGGGGACTTTTTTAATAAAACTTTATTAGGGTTACACTTTGATATTTAGTGGAGAATTAGACTCTTAGAAAATCAAATAGTCTAAAAGGGAACAGGAAGGCAAGTATGAGGAAGGAGGTGAGGGGTGTGTGAACACTGGCTAGTTCACAAATCAGCATTTTATACTGAATTGGTCCCTGCTAGCAATCTATAAAGGTCAGCCCTGAGGGAAGTGGCCGTGAGTGCCTAGCACAGAGCTTACCCATCACATGCTCTGTGATTACTGGACTGGGTAGCAGGCAAAAGACAGGTTTATAAGGGTAGGAGGGGAAAGTCAGAGTCACAGGCAACTGGAGCCAGAGCCCTGAGCTGGGCCGGGGGACGTACATGGACAGCCCACGGGCCCCACCTCCCAAGCGCCAGGGGCACCGGACGCGACCTGCTGGTGCAGAGTGGCCAGGGCAGCTGGCGCACGAGCTGGAGGCAGCCACGGGGGGCTGCGTGTTGGCACTGCGGAGCTGACCCCGAGTGCTCCCTGCAGAGGCCTGAGTAAATGGGTAGCTGTCCCCTCCTCTCTCAAATGGCTCTGTGCACCATGATGGTGCCAAACCGAATGGAGACGGGACAGGAGAGCCGGGTGCCCTCTGGCAGGGAACAGCTGGTACGTGCTCCTCTCCTGTGCCTTTCCGTCAGAGGACTGGAGTTACCACTGAATATTCCTTGGAGGTACTGGACTTTGCTAACACTACTCTTCTTACACAGCCAAACACAAAACCCTAGGCCTCCAGGCCTTACGGAGATTGAACCTTCCTCAGAAAGGGGACGGGTAGAGAGAGACAGAGAGAGAGACGGGGACAGGGAGGGAAGGAGAGAGACTCTTATTTAGCACATTCTGGAAACACCTCTGATGATTCACTCAATTCAGTATCCTTTGAACAGGATTGCGATCCTCTCTTGCTCTGTGTGCCTGATACTTCTTCAGCTCTGTGGTCAATAGAGTTTGAAAACCTTATCCTTGGAATCCACATTTCTGAAAAAGACCCAGAGCTGCCTGCAGGGACAGACAGCAGAGGCCAGGAGACGCACCCAGGCTGCTGCAGATGGAGGGGCTAACCTCCTGTTGCCTCCTTTCTTTCTGTGTTACACAAGTCACCTAAGTGCGGCGCTCCTTGGGGCTGTCTCTGTCCGGCCGTGGCGTGGCTGGCCAGGATCGGCACAGCCATGGAATGCGGGCCAGAAGCACAGAGGGACACCCCACCACTCGGCCTCAAAGCGCTGCCTCGCTCCACAGCTCACCACCCCTCCTCCTCCCCGACATGCCCAGTCAGGGGGCTGGGAGCAAGTGTGCTTGCTTTCAAGAAAACACCGCTGCCATCTAGGCTTGTCCACCTGGCATTCGTGGGTCACAGGCACTTCACAGACTGCCCTGGTCTGGTGCCAGCCACAGCTGTTTTAAGTGAACAGCTGCTCTAACCCTTCACGGTCACTTCCATGCTCTGCACTGGGGTGGGTTATGTGTGTAAGATGCACTAGTTCATTTCATACAAAACCTGCGCACGGGGACATTTCTAAGTCTGTGCAAAACCTCCCTGTCTATCAGTGTGGATTTATAATTGGTGTAGTTAATTTCTGGTCTACGACGGGAAAGTTCTTAAGGCAGTTTATTCCCTCATGGAAAACAGACCGCACCCCTCAGTGCCCTCTGGAATTTGGCCCCTATGCAGAAATTCCAGCTATCACTGACTATGGAAATTGCAGGGTTTCTCTTTGGGAAAGATTCAGGAGCCGTGATCTGGCTGAAAGAAGACCCCAGATACCCTGTGCAGAAGCACTGTATGCTTAGCAGCACATGGCTTTTATTTAGATCCTACATGTTTTGGGGGTGCAAAAGACAGTGAAGACTGCTGCCAGTGGCAGCTGGGGTGGGGACCAACTCCACCAAGGCAGGCTCTCACCTCCAGAGATGGATGGCGGGGGGTCACCTACGGCATTTACCTGTGTATCAACACTAATCATCAGAGTCGTTTTACGGGGTGTAGGAAGAAATGATATGCAGACAGTGCAGTTGAGAGTGGTCCCCGCCTCTCTGTTGGCTGATGGGTACACAAATATGGAGCACGCCACTTCACCTCTCTGGGACTAGTGTCCCTAGCTATGACCTAGGATCACCCAGTACAATCCCATAAGGGCCACTCAGTGCAAAGCCACTCACCATCGCTTCTCGGTGCACTGCTGAGTCCACATCGCTGCAGAGCGATGGTCTGCTTGGCTAGACACTTGAGTTCCTGCCCAGTGTCTGGGTCAGTCTGATGAAGCCAAAACTGATGGGCATTCCACGTACCCCTCTGCCAGCACTCAGGCTGACCTCCACTTTGGGAGGTGGGTCCACATCAGCTTTTAAAGGTGCAGCTGGTAGGTTTCCCCACGTACTCTGTGTGCTTTCTGCATTCTACACACAGGAACTGGCGACACGTCCTTCCAGGCAGCAGAGGCAGAAAAAGCAGGGGCAGCACCTCCTGAGCATCCCTTCCCTTGGGGGAAGGGTCGATTCCATTTCTCGTCCTGGCTACCTCACCTGCGGGTCAGTGTATCAGCAGCCTCTCCTGCCCCTGCTGGTGGTCCCTGCCATGCAGTGATGGCACTGTGTCCTTCCCATAGTTGCATATGGGAAAACGTTAGGCTGTCCTGCCACATCATCAACATATCCCCTGAGATCTGGCCATCTGACCTCTTCACGTAGCTGCCACTCGGGGTGTTTCCAGGAGGGAAGGGCCAGCACAGGACCTCTCGTAGGGCTAAGGGACATCCTAGGAGTCTGTGCACTTACTAGCTTACTTTCTGGATGTGGAGCCCCCTGGGAATAAGAATCAGGTCTCCATCATCTCCTCTTCTCCCTGGATTGGTACAGGGCTCACTACATTCACATGAATGCCGAGGATATGAATAGAGCCACCCAAAGAAGCCAGCCCTTTGGGAGGATCCCTGCCTACAGCCTGAGCTCAGCCCCTTTATCACCCTTCAGCCTGTCACAAGTATAAGTTAAGACTAATTTCAGTGCTTGGTTGTTTTTGAATGCCTGTCTTTGCTCCTACCATGAGCTTCCATACTCTGCCAGCCGTGGGCCATGTCTGTTTCACTCCTACCTCTGGCACAGAGCTTAATAAATATTTGTTGAATTAAGAAGAGAGTAAATCTTGGCAGTCAGAAGAGTGTCATACACCACTGCAGCAACTGAATACTTTCACTTCTTTAAGCCATAATGATGAGTTTGTGCTATATATAAAGGATGTGAGTAACAGCCCTCCTTCTACTCTTAGTGGGTAATGATCTTAATGCACCTCCTCCTAGGCACTGAGAAATAAAAATAACATATTGTCAAAAATGACATCATGGTTCCTTTTACTGAGTATTTTTATTCTGACTGTAGAGAATGACAATTAATAGCCCAGAAAAAAAATGCATTTCATTTAAGGGGAAAAAAAACTTTGTATATAAAAGCACACAAATGAATTAAAACCTACTCTTGTGTTGGCATTGATGTATGTCGAAAAAGTGTTCTTGTGTCTACAGCCTAAGAATTTTTAATTAAAGGATTTGGCTGGGCAGACTGAGCCCTGCCTCACCATCGTGACACCGATGAGATTCAGTCAGGACTCTGTGCACTCTGCAATGTGGCCACCCAGGTGACCTGGCAGAGATCCCTGTTCTTAGTGCATGTGGGTTTTCTCACTATTCTTTAAGGGATGGGACTTGAAAATAGAAAACTACAAAGTTAAGTTGTAGGCCAGGAGAGACGAGATAGTGGAGAAGTCATGCTAAACAGGGACAGAGCTGGTCTCACTGGGTCGAACATCGATGCACACGCACGGTGAATACACTACCAGCTGCACTTCTATGTTTTTTTTCCACCCAGCTAATAGGCTTTCTCTAGCATCCTGCTGCCTACAGAGAATCTTGTGGTTTTCTGAAAGACCAAATGTCATTTCCTTGCTTTGCTCTCTTCAGATTTAGAGGTTTGGTTCTCTCCCTGGATTTTTCCTAAAAGGATCTGAATGACTGCTCTAGCTTCCAAGGGACAGCACCGACTGGTTCCTTCTGCGCCCTTTTGGATGACCCAGGGACAAAGCTCCGCACAAAATGTTAAGCCCTGCTCCCTGATCTCAGAAGTACGCCTTCTCACCCAAGTGACTGCCCGGACAGAATGAAGACAGGAGAGGGAGCAGGCGAGGCTCACCTCCCGGACAGGAGGCCCAAGAATAATGCCCTGTTCTCGGGGTCTGCTCAGCTCTCTAACCACGGAGATCAGAATTTGGGAAGGGCTCATCATTCTTCAGAGAGAAAGGGATGTGAGATGCAGGAGGTCAGGTCCATGTGGGCCACAAGCTCCCATCGCTGATGTGAGGACTGTGGGGGGCCTTGCCGTCTGGGCCACGTCACCCTTCCCCTTGGTAGAATGGGACTCTGCTTACATAATTTCCCTGCTCTTCACCAAATGCAGGCTGTGAATTCTCGCTCCACTGGTGCAGCTTCTCGGAGAGGCAGCTCAAGAAACTTCCCCAGGGCCGCCCCGGGGACAGACCTTGCGGTCAACTCTCCCATATCAGGTGGAGTCAAATTAAAATGGGCAGCAAGGGCTCTGAGGGGGGAAGAAACTGAAGAAATAGGTGCCCTAGAAGCACTGGGCAGCACAACCCTTTTGTTTAGTGATAATTCAGGAGGGACCTGGGCTGCTTCTCTGCAGCACACTTCCTCCTCTGAGGCAGCCCTAGGCTAGAAGAACCTCAGACCCCTGTCTCCTCGCTGGGCAGCAGCTGGTAGCTTGGGGCTCAGGACCCTAAGATGCCCTCTGTCTATCCTAGTCACGGCAAGATGGTTTTGTCTACGGCAGGGGCCTCTCACCAACCAACACGGCTCCGAACGCAGCCTCCCTGATGGGACCCTCCCCAGGGCCTCCCCAACCTGACTCCGCCCTCCACCAACCACTCTGCTGGGGGCACCCTCATGGCGGCCCCACCCCAGGGTCTCCAGGTGCCCCAGCCTTGAGGTTGTCCTTGAGTGCCGCCACTTGCCCCCCCGCCCCCACTTCAGTGGCAGGAGCTGCCGTGGGGCTGGTGCAGCTGCAAGGAGACAGGAGGGCCCCCAGCTGTGCCCCAGGCAGGGCTGGGGGCATCGGGTATCAGCCTGTGGGCCCCGTGGCCCCTGACCTGGGCCTCCATCCTGCCCACACGCCACTCGTTGCTACTCATAACACACGTCATCTGACTGCTTTTGAAACGTCTCCCACTTGGTGGCTGATTCCTTCCACACTACTTGTAATGGTGACCTATCTTGGCATTTGGGCCTCGTGTAAGGGTAAACTGAGGAGTCTGTCGGCGTCTACAGAGAGCCCACGCCTGACTGCCCTGGGCTGGGATCTCGGCCTATTTTCTGGGAGACGCTGGAGCCCAGCAGGCAGAGCGACAAGCCAGCTCTCCCTCCTCCTCCAGGGAACTGTACCCAGAGCTGAGGCTCAGGGGGTGAGGCCGACAGCCTGCCCACACCCTGGCCAGGGTCCACGCCCGGCTGCTGTCCCTCCAGTTGACTTGGGGTGGGCACCACGCAGCCCAGCTGCCCCAGAGCGCCACCTGCAGCCAGGGCCTGGCGCAGGGCCCACGCCCACCTCTGCCGGGGAGGCCTCCGACTGTGCTAGGCCATGTCGGTCTGCATCAACAACATTACCACTGGGCGGCAACAGACCACTAGTCACAGGCGGACATGTTATTTCGTTCCCCTTTACTTCCAAGAACTCTCTAGTGTCAGTGAACCCTCATTTGAGGGCAGTTTGGGGGGCAGTTTCCTCCCCGCACAGGACGGCCTGGACGCCGGGATGCCCAGCACCAACCTCAGGGCAGCGGTCCAGTCCAGGCTGAGGCATCCAGTGATTACGGCGTGATTACTGGCGGCCTGGCAGGGCGGCGGCCACCCCCTCCCAGACGCCTCCGGGTCCTTCCCTGGCCTCCACTCACTCCTCCTACCAGGCAAACCCTGTCTTCCGCAGCACAGAACCCTGGCCCTCTCCCTCAGGGTGCTCTACCCAGCCAGCCCTGAGGTCCCTCTGGGGAGCTTCCCTCCCTCCAGCCATGCTTCTGTCCGCGGAGCCCAGGAGTGAGCCTATTCAGCTGCCGCTGTTCCCAAAGCTGGTCCTCCATGGAGCCCCCGCACCACCCCCAGGACTGGCTCGGCCTTGGTCGGGATGTCCACCTGCCATCCTCAGCTCTCTCTGACAGCCCAGCCTGCCTCCCCTCAGCCTGTGCCTCGGAGGACAGGGGACCTTCCCAGACCTGTTTCCATGTTCATCTGAATGCACAGGCATGGCCCCCAGGGAGCCTGTCCCCAAGGCTGGCAGGCATTTACCTGGTCTGATCCACGGACCGGCGTCCATCAGAGGGCACAGTGTCCTGGCACGGCCCCACACAGAAGGGCTCCTGCCTCCCTGGCTCTGTAAAGCCACCGGGGTGGGCTCCGCATCCTCATTAACTAAGGGGTTCCCAGCAAATCAGGGTCTGAACTGGTCGGCATGGTCCCAGAAATTTCTCCTCCAAGACCCTCCCTGTGAGTATATGTGAGAGAAAGAGAGAAAGAATGGGCATGTGGGACATTACGAATATTCTCACGGAAGGTGAAGAAAGCCTTGTCTGCATAACCTGGGAGGATCGTATTCTCATTTCCTCTTGGCCTACTAATGTGCCACAGAGGGGCTGGTTCCATGCCAGACATTCAGGGAAGCACGGAAGGAACAAACTTATTTAGGATGGCAGAGGCATTCCTGGTATTGATACAGATGCTGAGAATGTCCTCTACCTCTTTCCTTCTGGCTATTAGAACCATAATTATGTTTTCAACATAGACAAAGGTTTCCTTGAATGGGCCAGAGCGAGAGGCTGGCATCCTTGCCCGTTCGGGAGGACCCACATGATGCCCCATTTCCAGGCAGAGACAGAGCAAGGAGCTGAGTGCTCCCCAGGGAAAATGGAGCGACAATTTTCATGGCATCAGGGAATGTTAACATGAACTGGGATTGTGCAGAATACCAGGTCAAAAACAATCTTGTTTACTGTTGAGGATTCTGAGGGCTCACACAGATAAAGGTCACCATCCAGGGGACGAAGATGGTGATGACCTTGGATTAGAAGCCAGGCTTCAGGGGGTCCCTGTCCAGTGTTCCTCAGACCATGACAACCCTGTGTTGCTATAGATTGATGGAACAGACCATCTCTTCCCCAGGTTGGGGGCAAGTCTCATGAGCAAAAGCTCTCTCCTGCCACCCAGTTCACGACCTCATTTGGTCCTGACCTACAGGACAGGCGAGAAGACAAAGCAGCCAGCCGTGGCTCTGGTGCTCCTTTGAAAAAGAAAGGAGAGCTCTATCAATCAAGACATTTCCCCTCTGCAGACGCTGGGCCTGCGATGTGTGTAAACAAAATGATAAATCAAAGGCAAGTAGCAAAAATAAAATACAAGGAAAGATTTACTCTGTCTCTTACCGCCCTGTTTTTGCTATCTGTAAACGCCCAGCAGCATGCCTCTAGTTGCCCTGATCAGAAAACAAACCAGAAGGACATTTTCCTACAAGTTGTTGGGAGATGGGCTATTCCGAGACGCCATCAATGAGGCGGCACGGATGGGAGGATGGCTTTCGCAGGCTGTAGCTGGTGGGGCAACGCACACCAAGGCAAAAAGCTGGAGAGGCAGCTGGGCACCCCTCCTCAGGCCTGCCTGCAAAGGCGTGGAAACACGGCGCCTGGGCTACCGGCCACAGTACAAGTTCCAGATAAACAGATTAAAATTCAAAGAAGTGTGTACTCAGAGCACCACAGAACAAGGGGCTGGGAGAAAAGGCTGTTGTGGACAGCCACCCAGGGCCTCGGCCAAAGCTGGCCCAGCAAGGGATTTAAAGAGTTTTTGGTTTTCCCATGAAATACTTGAGCTACTTTGTTCTTCAAAGAACAATATTTTCTTCCTAGGACATTTACCCCCAAAAAAGAAGAGTTACACAGATAGCCATGAGCCTGACATGAGGGCAAAAGCTATTTACCGTTGTAGGAAGACTGTCACGGCCTCCAGAAGGCGTTGGGCTAGGACGGTCCTGCTTCTTCCTCCCAGCAGAGTGTGCTTTGATGAACAGGGTGCTTTTCCCCTTAAAATGGCAAATCTTTGAAGCTCCTTCATTCCGATTTAAGTGCTGAATTACACTTCCTTTGAGAAAGTGGGCAGTATGAGCTTCTAGGTCAATGTGATTCTTATCCACGGAGATTTTAAAGGCACGGTGTCTGATAATTAGCTGATGCTTTCAGTTCAGTGGGGAAAGTACACAGTCGTGACTACAGTCCTACCGCTTCTTAGTGGCCACCTGAGGCACATCCAAGAGCATCATTTCCTGCAGAAGGGTCACCTTGGGATGGAACACAGCCGAGCCTCACAATGCTGACGCTGTCCACTATAGTTGTGGAGCTCCTGTTTGAGAACTGCTTTCAGAGCCACATAAGAAAATGAGTCTCATTGTCTTGAAATGAGCTGTACATGAGAAGCATGCACATGGTTGGCATTGCTGGCTTATTGGGAGCCAACTTTAGTAAACATTTCTCCAAGTCAAGCTCACCCCGATGGTCTACCAAATGACTCATTTTACTATTACTATTTTTTTTTTGCAGATTCAAGAGAATATATCCCTAGAATATATCACAGGCTCTAAAGGCAGTTCCAAAAACTAAAGTTTGCCTCCCTAAACTGCCCAGCAAATGGTTTTTAAGCGGATCACGTTACAGAATTTGATGAGAGCCAGCAGGGGTATCCATCTTGCTTCATGTTTTGAGAGTCTTTTGGGACTGTGCGCTACTGAGACCACGGGGGGCATGTGGGCAGATGGATTGTGTCCTGCCTTAAGACAATGAGCCACAGTGACCGCCTTCAGTGCCTACCGGGTAAGTGGGAAGGAATGACCCCACCCCTCTCCTTGTTACTGGAGGGACAGTGAGATTGGGATAGAGGTCATGGCCTCGAAGAAAAGCAAATGAGACCACGGAGTTTCTTCTGTGCTCAGTGCCTTGTTTCAGGGTCAACAGGTGGTCCCTGTGCAGACACTCCACATCGGGACCCACACGAATGGCTGGGCTTCCTCCATCCAGGCTCACGGACTCACAGCTGGCTAAGGGCATCCAAAGCCAGTCTCTCCAAACTTTTCAGAAAGCAGAAGCCCCGAAGTCCAAGTCACTCATCAGTGAATGACAAGAGGAACTCTCCTCTAACATTACCAAACAGCCACCCTCATCACACTGTGCTCTGTAAAATGTCCAATGGCTTCCATGTGAGGAAGTAAGAGTGAGTCTTTCTCACTCAGAATTATGGAAAATGAACAGGTACTTCAGCGTGATTAATGCAGGGGACGAAAACATTTATGAAAATTCACCCAATCTGACAAATACATTACAATCTGAACTGTAATTCAACAAAAAGTTTCTTTCAAGTTGGCCATGATTGAAATATAAGTAACCCAGAGCCCCAGTGACAACAATGCCTGGGGCCACATTCCCACCTGCTGCCTGTTCCTTTCTCCAAAGCCATTTGCAAAAGTCATGAGGAGCCTTACAGATTTCCCATGTTCTCCAAGGCTTTTCTCTTCTCTATCCACTCACTCCCTCTGTTGGCTAATCTGTCTCAAGGCTGCGAACATCACCTGTTGGTTGATGGCTTCTAGAAGGTACCTCCAGCCTCCAGCCTGCTTTCAAACTCCAGGCACTTCATGGAGCTTCCTAGTCGGACAGGCACTTGGAACTCAACATGGACAGAAGAGCAAACTCCAACTCCAAGTCCGCTTCCCCCACAGCTTTCCTGACCTCAATAAAAAGCAACTTTGTTCTTTCAGTGGCTCAGCCCATGTCTTGACGGTACCCTTGAGCCTTCTTTGCATCTCAGCCTCTGTATTTAACCTGACCCAGATTCCTGGTTTTCATACCTGAGGACGACCCCTAGTCTGAGCCACCATCAATCACTTCTTAGCTGAATCACAGAAAGAGCCCCCTGTACATTCCATTTCCCCTGCTTCCACACTTGCCCCCCTATAGCCTCTTCCCTACACAGCAGACAGTGTGACCCTGTAAGCCCAGCTCAGACCCCAGTACTTCTCTGTTCAAACCTCCCTGTCACCCATCCCCTAGCGGGAAAGCTGGTCTTTATGGGGCTTGAGGCCCTCGTGATGGGGCTGCATTCTTTTCCTGCCTCTCCTGCCAGTGTCTCCATGTCCCCTCTGCTCCATGGGCTGCCCTTCTTCATGCAAGCACCTTTCTCCACTGCGCCTCCACTCTAGCAGCCCCTCCACATGACTCACCCACTAAGCTAACTTGTCTCTCAACCATGTCCTTCTGAATAGGTTTTTTTTTAATATGCAGTAGAAAAGCCTGGGAAAAAGTATAATATGGTATTAATGTAAGTCTTCTCTAGGTAATAGGATTGCAATGTTGTGATTTTTCTTTGTTCTCTGTATTTCCTAACTCAACAATGATAAAATATGTAGGAACATAAACATTCTTGGGAGAACACGGTGTACTCCCAGCTCCCACACTCAGTATCTTAGCTGCTATATCTCTTGGACACTGATATTCCCAGATGTTATAATGATCTTAATGAAATAGAATTCATGAGCTCATTCATGAGATGCAAAGTTCTGTCCTATATCTGTACAGATGCGATGGAGACAGAGTGATGGATGCAAGGATGCCCACAGAGGTGCCGCCTGTGCTGCATGAAGCATCAAATAACCTCATGTAAACTGTTACTCTGGGATTTCTTATGACAAGCACACACATGTATTCACTTTTTAAAATAAGAGTTTTATGTAAAGTATACAAATTTTTCCTATAAAAATAAAAACACAATTCTGGGGAAAAAAGATGGTGGTATAGGAAGGCAAGGCGAAAACCTCCTCCAAAAATCACATAGAACATGAAAATACAGCAAATACAACTAGGCCTGAAATCAACCCGGAGACTGCAGAACTGACCACTACATCAGGGGAAGAAGAGAAAACCCTACAGAAAAGGGTAAAGTGACAAAGCCACAATCCAGTGGGACCCAAGCCCTCCTCCACCCCAGCCCACAGGAGGGAGGAAGAGGAATGGAGTGAGGAGGGAGTAGAACCCCAGCACCCTGAACACATGGCCCTGGAAATCTGCTCCAGGAACACGAGCTCACGTTGCACAGTGCCCGGGTGATCTGTGGGGCTGGACAACAGAGACAGGGGACCAATCAGGGAGGGTGAGATCCCAGCTGCCTGTGGAGAACAGGCATACTCTACAAGCCCCCTGAGAAAGAAAGCAGAGCAGGCAGTTTGAAAGACTTCCCAGCAGTGAGAGGGGCACCAGAGGGGCAAGGATGGCACAGTGCTCTCTGTTTAGGGGAAAGGTCAGGTGGACAATACCTCCCCAGCCCACCCTCAGCCCAGCAGGTTGGGAGCCCTCAGGAGCTTCAGACGCTCCATCCACTTTGCTGGCAATACAGCCTAGACAGCAGTGAAATATGACTTTCCTCCCAGTTAGGCAGGGGGAGAACCCCACCCTACTCAGCCCTACTATGGGTCAGCCAGGGAGATGCATGCAAGAGCCAGCCCCAGGAGCTCTTTCCTACCGGCAGTCCCCGGTCCTGTTCGCCCGCGTCCCCGCACTGCCATTGTAGCAGGCCAGGTGGAGGGCAGCTCCGCTCCACCAATGCATACCAGTGCATGTGTGCAGCCCAGCCCCTGGAGCTCTTTCCCCCTGGCAGGCACTGGTCCCACTCACCTGCACCTCTAACATTGTGGCAGGCAGGAGCAGAACACCAGGAACAAGGCAGACAGGTGCCACACCCATGCATGCCAATGACCAGGACTCCTGCACAGGAAATCGAGCTTCTGGGCACTAGAGGGCACCTCCTACACAAATCTATTATTCCATAAAGAACACTAAAAAAGAGGAATTTGGTCCAAACAAAAATTCAAGGAAAAGTGCCAGAAAGAGGGCTTAGTGAAACTGAAATCATCAATCTTCTTGATAAAGATTTCAAAATAAAAGTCATAAACATGCTCACGGAGCTACAGAAAAATATTCAAGATCTCAGGGAGGATTTCAACAAAGAGAAATTTTGAAAAATACAATATCTGAAATGAAACATACAATGGAGGGATTTAAAAGTATTTTAGATGAGGAGGAGATGGTAAATGAAGGAAAAATTAGAGAATAGAAAAACAAAGAAGCCAAGGACCAGAGAGAAAAAATGGATCTTTAGTAATGAAAGAATAATAAGAGAGCTGTATGACCAATCCAAACTGAACAATATTCACATTACAGGGGTACCAGAAGAAGAAGAGAGAAAAAAAGGGATAGAAAGTCTCTTTGAGGAAATAATTGTTGAAAACGTCCCCAATCTGGAGAAGGAAATAGTCACTCAGATCATGGAAGTGCAGAGATCTCCCAACGCAAGGAACCCTAGGAAGACAACACCAAGACACATAATAATTACTATGGAAAGGATCAAGGACAAGGAGAGAGCACTGAAAGGAGCCAGAGAGAAAAAAAAGATCACCTATAAAGGAAACCCCATCAGGTCATGGGCAGATTTCTCAGCAGAAACCTTACAGGCCAGAAGGGAGTAGCATGATATATTTAATGCAATGAAACAGAAGGGCCTCAAACCAAGAATACTCTACCCAGAAAGATTATCATTTAAGTTTGAAGCAGGGATTAAACAATTTTCAGATAAGCAAAAGTTGAGGGAATTCACCACCACAAAAGCATTTCTACAAGATATTTTAAAGGAAATGCTCTAGATGGAACTGCTCCTAGGGCTAAATAGCTGTCATCAGAGTAAAGAAACCCACAGTAAACGTAGTGGACCAATTAATTACTAAGCAAATACAAAATTAAATCAACTACTCACAAAGTTAGTCAAGGGATGTACACAGAGTACAGAATATGATACCTAATATATAAAAAGTGGAGGAGGAAGAAAAAGAAGGGAGAAAAAAAAAACCTTTAGATTGCGTTTGAAATAGAGTAATAAGTGACTTAAGATAGACTGTTAGATAGGAAGGAAGCTATCCTTGAACCTTTGGTAACCACAGATTTAAAGCCTACAATAGCAATAAGTATGTATCTATCAATAATCACCCTAAATGTAAATGGACTGAATGCACCAACCAAAAGACATAGAGTTGGAGCATGGATAAAAAAGCAAGACCCATCTATATGCTGCCTACAAGAGACTCATTTCAGACCCAAAGACACACACAGACTGAAAGTAAAGGGATGGAAAAGCTGGAGTTGTAGTACTTGTATCAGACAAAATAGACTTAAAAACAAAGAAAGTAACAAGAGAAAAAGAACGACATTACATAATAATAAAGGCGTTGGTCCAACAAGAGGATATAACCAATATAAATACCTATGCACCCAAAACAGGAGCACCTAATATGTTAAACAAATACTAACAGAATTAAAGGGGGAAATAGAATGTAATGCATTCATTTTAGGAGACTTCAACACACCACTAACTCCAAAGGACAGATCAACCAGAAAGAAAATGAGTAAGGAGACAAAGACACTGAATAACACATCAGAACAGATGGACCTAAGATATCTGCAGAACACTCCACACAAAAGCAGCAGGATACACATTCTTCTCAAGTGTACATGGAACGTTTTCCAGAATAGATCACATACTAGGCCACAAAAAGAATCTCAATAAATTCAAAAAGATTGAAATTGTGCCAACAAGCTTCTCAGATCACAAAGGTATGAAACTAGAAATGAATTATGCAAAGAAAACAAAAAGCCCACAAACACATGGAAGCCTTAACAACATGCTCCTAAATAATCAATGGATCAATGACCAAATAAAAATAGACATCAAGCAATATATGGAGACAAATGAAAACAACAACTCAACAGCCCAAAACCTGTGCAATGCAGCTAAGGCAGTTCTAAGAGGAAAGTATACAGCAATAGAGGCTTACCTCAGGAAACAACAACAATCCCAAGTGAATAATCTAAACTCACAATTAATGAAACTAGAAAAAGAAGAACAAATGAGGCCCAAAGTCAGTAGAAGGAAGGACATAATAAAGATAAGAGCAGAAATAAATAAAAATGAGAAGAATAAAACAATATAAAGAATCAATGAAACAAGGAGCTGGTTCTTCAAGAAAATAAACAAAATAGGTAAACCCCTAGTCAGACTTATCAAGAAAAAAAGAGTCTACACACATAAACACAATCAGAAATGAGAAAGGAAAAGTCAAAACAGACACCATGGAAAGACAAAGAATTATTAGAGAATACAATGAAAAATTATATGTGAACAAACTGAATAACCTAGAAGAAATGGACAACTTTCTAGAAAAATACAACCTTCCAACGCTGACACAGGAAGAAACAGAAAATCTGAAAAGTCCAGTTACCAGCAATGATACCTAATTGGTAATCAAAAAACTACCTAAGAACAAAACTCCTGTACCATATGGTTTCATGGCTGAATTTTATCAAACATTTAAAGAAGACCTAATACCCATCCTTCTTAAAGTTTTCCAAAAAGTAGAAGAGGAGGGAGTACTTCTAAACTCATTCTATGAGGCCAGCATCACTTGAATACCAAAACCAGGCAAAGACGCCACAGAAAAAGAAAATTACAGATGAATATCCCTGATGAACATAGATGCATAAAATAGTCAACAAAATATTAGCAAACTAAATTCAAAAATACATGAAAACGGTCATCCATCACGATCAAGTGGGATTTATTCCAAGGATGCAAGTATGGTACAATATTCAAAAATCAATCAACATCATCCACCACATCAACAAAAAGAAGGACAAAAATCACATGATTATCTCACTAGATGCTGAAAAAGCATTTGGCAAAATTCAACATTCACCATGATAAAAACTCTCAACAAAATGGGTACAGAGGGCAAGTACCTCAACATAATAAAGTCCTTATACAACAAACCCACAGCCAACATCGTACTTAATAGTGAAAAGCTGAAAGCTTTTCATCTAAGATTGGGAATAAGATAAGGATGCCCACTCTCCCCACTTTTATTCAACATACATAGCACTGGAGGTCTTAGCTACAGCAATCAGACAACACAAAGAAATAAAAGGCATCCAGATTGGTAAGGAAGAAGTCAATCTGTCACTGTATGCAGATGACATCATATTGTATATAAAAACCCTAAACAATACACCCCAAAACGACTAGAACTAATAACTGAATTCAGCAAAGTGGCAGGATACAAAATTAATACACAGAAATATGGTGCAGTCCTATACATTAATAATGAATTAGCAGAAAGAGAAATCAGGAAATCAGGAAAACAACTCCATTTACAATTGCGTCAAAGAGAATAAAATACCTAGGAATAACCATAGCAAAGGAGGTGAAAGACCTATACTCTGAAAACTACAAGACACTCATGAGAGAAATTAAAGAAGATACCAATAAATGGAAACACATCCTATACTCATGGATAGGAAGAATTAATATTGTCCAAATGGCCATCCTGCCTAAAGCAATCTACAGATTCAATGCAATCTCTATCAAAATACCAACAGCATTCTTCAAGGAACTAGAACACATAGTTCTAAAATTCATATGGAACCACAAAAGACCCCAAATAGCCAAAAGATTCTTGAGAAGGAAGAACAAAGCTGCAGGGATTATGCTCCCTGACTTCAAGCTCTACTACAAAGCCACAGTAGTCAAAACAATTTGGTACTGGCACAAGAACAGACCCATAGATCAATGGAACAGTCTAGAGAGCCCAGATACAAACCCACAAATATATGGCCAATTAATATATGATAAAGGAGCCATGGATATACAATGGGGAAAAGACAGCCTCTCAGGCTTTTGCATCAGAGTAAGGAAAAGACAGAAGAAAAATGTGTAGCTAGCCTTTTCACAGTTCATTTGTCCTTTGACCAAGTAACAATTCTTTATCAACTTCCATCAGGCCTCCCCATATCAGCCATCTAAACGGTCTGAATAAAAGACGTCTTCCAAAGACACTCCCACAAACAGCCTGTGGAGTGATGCAGGGACCAAAGCGCTCCCCCCGGTAAGTCAAGTACCCTCCCCACCTCCCAGCACATTCAAGTTCTCACACTGATGCTGACCATCAGGGTTTTTTCTCTTTCTCTTCCCTATTAGGATATAAATGTGATTTCAAGCAATCTCTAATAGAATCTCACAAATTAATTAGGCGATTCCTACCCCGATGTGATTTATTGGACATATGAATGCAAGAGGTTCACAGGCAGAAAAAGGGATGTGATTAGCGACAGGTAACAGATTCTGTAGGGACCAAGGAGCTATTCATCAGGACTGTGAATGTCAACCCCCCAGTAGACCGGCTGGTGTTCCCTAGGGCTTGATAACCAACCTGCTGAATGAACGAATTGCTGAGTTCAACTGGAGAGGCTACATGGAGGCAGACGTGGTCGTGGGGGGGCTCTCTGAGAAGCCACACTGACGCGGGCACCTGCTCTGGTCGGAGGTGGACTGTCTAAGGAGGCCATGACCGTCATCCTCAGCATGACATCACACGGGAACACCGACGATGTAACGCAAGTACACCCGGCACGTACCCCATGCAGCAAATGTAAATATTCAGTTACCCCTAATGAGGAGGCATTTTAGGGTCGTAGGGACAGAGGCTCCAAAAGATTAAGGACCTGCCTTAGGCCACCCTGCTAGGCTAGTACTTCCACCAGGGGCTTGTCCCTCTGCATCAGGAGGTCCTACGGCCATCTTAGGGGACAGAGCGCTGAGCCCCAGTTAACAGGCCCCCTTCCTCCCCACCAGCACTGCTCCACAGATTCCAGTGTCCCCCCTTGGCCAGTCAGCAGGCTTCTGCTCTAGCCCTGGACACCCGCAGCCCTGGCGCACGGTGTCAGTGATCAGGCCAGGTGTAGCCATGCAGGTGAAAATGATGGCAGTGTCCTCGAGTCCAGAATCCTCCTTCCCGCCACACCACAAGCCTGTGGAAACTGTCCCACCAAACCCTAACAGACAGGGTCCTGACTTCTCAACAGGTCCCTGGCTTTACCCTTAGCCAGCAGAGCAGCCACTTGGCCACTCCATCTCTGCCATGTGGCCTGGCTCGTGGGCACTCACCATATCCTGGGCCCCTGCCCCAGAAGCCCTCTGCTCCTCGGACCTGGCCCTGCATGACTCAGACCAACAGCCAGGCAGATGCGCCCTCGCTCCTCAGCATCAGAGACCAACCGGGCCTCCCACTTCCAAAGCGAGCTCCATAATCAGAGGCACGCCCAGTGTGGAGATCCATAGGGAGGAAGGAACACCCTCAAAGCTGCCCCGGGAGCCCAAGAAGGAGAAGAGGGAGAGAGATGGCTTAATGACTTCGATCAACATCAATGAACGTGTTTATATTTAAATAAAATGTCCTCAAAACCCTGAATGTTAATACTATTGAGATCCCCTGTTATACATGTGAGGAAACTGAGGCACGGGGAAGTTAAATAACTAGCCCGACGGCAGCCAGCCAGCCGGTGACCCTACTGTTCACAGCTCTAACAAGCATGGTGGTATTTAAACTGCAGCAATGATCAACTAAGTACAGATGTTGAAACACCACCCTTCTGTGTCCCACACACACTACTCTGGAGATCATGAAGAGACTCCCTATGACTCCACGAGAATTGGAAGAGGGGGGTGCAAAGGGTACCCTTGGCTCCCTCCCTGTGGAGGCGGAGGGGTCCCATTCGTGAACATGTGCCCTGCAGGCTTTCGGACTTCCTAAGAATGTATCAGCTCAGCCCTCAGCTCCGTGTGGTCGTCGGGAGTCACTGTGTGACGGACGGCAGCTTCCATGTTGCCTCGCCTGTGGCACCAGCCGTGGGCTGCCCATTCCTGGCTGCACCCCAACAACCAGACACCAGATGCACAGGGCACGCCGGGGCCTCGGGAAGCCCCTCCAGACGCCCTGCGGATCACTTTATTCTCTGACACAGGGTGATATTTCTGCTGTGATGAATGTCCTCTTACCATATTTCACCAAATCTAAGAGGTCACTGATTATGACATGCACTGTTATGTTACAGACCATAACTTTCAAAGAAAAATTACCTCCAATTAAAATATGACATGCCTTTATTTGTAAGAGACACCATGATATTAAAAGGACATAAAACATATAAATAATTTGCATTTCAGACCTGAAGAAATGCACATTCAATCAGTGATGGGTGGCTGGGATTGTCGCTCTTACTTTCCATGAAGGACAGTGACCCCATGGATCTGCCAGTGGTGTGCGCTCGGTGCTGGCACCTCACTCTGATCGCAAAGGATGCTGCACACATGCTCCAACCCGACTCCCACCTAAGACAGCACACTAATGGGTGGCAGTGGCCACGGAGCAGAGCCGGCGACACCACCCTCCTCCCAGGCTCCTGTGCGCCGTGCCGAAAGCAGACAGGATGGAAGGTCCCATCAGGACTGTGCTTCCCACATTTACTCTCCGAGGACACAGGGAGGTGTGCAGGCCTGGCCAGAGGACAGGACAGACCCGCCATCCTCCCCGTGCAAGTGTGTCAGATTTAGGTGTGGGGGTGAGAGGGAGCAGAGGGAGGCAGGAGGCTCTCCTGAGCCTGCACACCTAGGTGACACATCTGCACCCCACACCTTATTTTAGAGGCTGTGGTGACCCTGCGGGCACGGATGGCCTAGGATACTTCACCTGCCACCTGCCCCTGTGCTGCTGCTCACCGAGTGCAGAACTCCCTTGAGATGAAAGCAACAGGGCATTTACGGCAGAGTGACGCATTCCCTCTTTGCAATGGCTTCTGGGAAGAACCAAAGCCCACAGCTGCCCACCTTGGGTAGACACCTCATAGCCTGCGTTCCATCACATGGAATTGGGCTGGCCCTCAATTTATTTTTCTCTCACTTCTTGTACTCAAATATATGTCATGTAATTCATGCGTTTGAATCCCATCAAGCAGAGTGTGTTTTGTGAACTGCACTCCACCCTTTTTTGCAACAGTGTGACCATATAAACTCTCAAGTAAACATAAATGTAGGATCCCAGAACATTAGCTCTGTACTAAAGGGGTGCCCTGTCAGTCAGGATCAGCTGGGTTCTGCTGGGGTAACAGTCACCTGCAGACCCCAGAGGACCACACGGACAGGGCTTTGCCCCCTGCCCTGATGTTCACCACGGGTCAGCAGTCCCTCTGGGCAAGCAGCTCTCCACTCTGGGACCCAGGCTGACAGCACAGGCCCTGCCTCGAGCACGTGCTGGACTCCTGACACAAGAAAAAACACACAGGGAAGCACAGCAGGCACGTAACACTCCATCTAGAGGTGGAGCCCATCATGTTCAACATTTTGTTGGTCAATACAAGCTGTATGGCCAAATCTACCAGCTGCGGAGCAAGGAATTGAATCATTGTGAAAGACTAAAGACTACCAGCCATCAGGGTCCTGTGCTAAATGCCGTCATTCCAGCCTCTTAAGCCTCTATGTTTAATCTACAAAGGGACTTACGTAGTACCCACTGCTAGCCTGTGAAGTTGGTGACACAATTTGTAATAGTATTAACAACTACCAAGGAACACTGGCCACTGACACATGAGCTGAGGGGAGGAGTGGCCAGCCTGAGTCTGCGCTGGGAGCCTCCGCCACCCCAGGGAGCACAGCCTCCCACACACCACTCCTCCCCTCCCTCTGTCTTCCCCTCAGCTTCCTTCTGAATCCACTCTGCTTGTAACTAGCCCCACAGTGTCATTCCCAAATGGGCGCTGGGACACCCTCCAGCTCAGAAGGGCAGGCTGGTCTAGTCCTGGTTCCCCTGGACATTCGTGTGAAGACCTGACATGAAAGAACTCCACCTCAAAGCAGGTTTTAAAAACCCCAAAACTATTAACCCGGCGACATGCCCGCCGTCACTCAGCATTGTAGGCATCTTTCAGGGCAGCGGAAAGGCCCCTGGCTCAGCCCTGTGGGCGGGGGGTGACATGAGCAGCGACGTTCACAGATTCCCATTGTCTGTGTGGCCTCACTTCACTTGCATGAGATACATTTGAGTCATTACTGCTGTAGGGTATTTGGTAGGAATTTTGGCCTGCGACTCAGTAAACGTCCGTTAATGAGATCGGGTTACCCCCCAGGTACTGTACTGTTTGTAGCGAGCATCTCCTCTGTCAGCCGGGTGTGTTATTTTCGGGACAAGCGCGTGTACCGCTTGAAAGGCCTGTCTTCATACCAACCTGCTCGAGCAGCCCCCAAAGAGCCGCAGCCTCAGCAGCTCTGACATCAGATGCAGGACGCGACAGGGATGAAGGCTCCGGCACGCGGTTCTCTCTCTCTGTCCCATTGGCTGCTTCTCTGGAGCACCCTGACTACAATACTGGGAGTCCAAGGCCCCTTTTGTACATGAAAGGACTTAGATTGATGGCCTCTACAATCCACTCCCCTCAAGTTTATATTTCTTTGATTAAAGTGTATTTCATTGCTTTGATCCTCTGAAAATGATCATTTATGGTTTGCCAAATCGAGAAACCCTAGATTAAATACATTTATTTCCATCAAAGTAGACTATACAACATAGGCAGAGAGAAGAGTTGGCTGTGGAATTCAGTGTTAAGGGAAACAGTAGGGCAGAATTCATGTGCATGAGGCCGGAGCTCCTGGGGAAGCCGGCTTGCCACTTACCCTCTGGTCTCTCCATCCCAGCCAGGCATCCTGTGAGTGAAAGTCACTCTTCCTCAGGTCAGTGCCTGAGGAACCACTGACAGAAACACAGAAGCCAACCCTCCACTGCTGACAGGGGCTGAAGGCTGGTTCCCCTGGCACTGCATGACACAGCGATGTCGTGAGGCATCTTCCCCTCTGCCAGGCTCAGAGCTCTCTCGCCCTTACCAACAGCTGACAGCCAGCTGTGGTGCAGAACGTATGTTCATCCTCAGAACTCTGCAGCTGCCCCACGTGGGAACTAGCCTGAGACCTTCCCCAGTGCATACTGGTTCTAATACCATCACTCAGAACTTCTAGGAGAAGAGACCATCTTCAGGGTTTGCTTGGCTACACAGAGAGGATGACCACTTAGTAATGTTGAAAAAGAATTACCTCTCCCTCCCACCTTGGCAGAAATGGCCAAAGTGATAATAACTATTCATTTTAAAACAGCAAAATATGTTTAGTTGAAAGGAGTCTTCACCAGTACATGATTTCCCCAGATATAATGAGGAATACTGGAGAAATCTTCAAACAGGCAACTTAAAATGATAGTTCCTCTGTTTTTTAAGTGTCAGTCTTCCCAGCAATCAAAGCACCTAGGATCCTGGTGTGGAGACCAAGACACGATAATTCGTGATGCTATTTCCAGAAAGTGGACTCTGCCAAAATCTCTTTGGAAATAAACACAGAGAGTGGGAGTTGATGGAATGGTTCTATTCATGAGGTCCAAGTGTGACAGATGTATGTGTCCTCATTTGTGTAAACTAACAACCCGTATGTCAAATGTACATCTGGAAGCTTTAAATGACTCTTCCAGGATGACAGAAAACATCACAAATGACCAGATAGGCTGTTTAAAGAGAAATCTGCAAATGTTCCGAATGGTGTGACCAAGAGCATTAAAACTGAGGAGATCAAAGTATTCTGGAAAAGTCTTTAACACTTTTATTTTCCCATCATTAGAAACATAATAGGAATTTATACTTTTGCTGAAATGTTAAGCCTGATGTAATTTGAAACGATGGAAATCCTTAAAGTCAAAACAAAGGTACTATTTTCAAACAGGAGCCCTAGCCCCTGGGCTAGAGCAAGTCATATATAACCTCTGGCAGGTCCGTGAATCTGGAATTTGTGATAGGTTTCACAGACTGATTTTTGAACGGAGATGCTTCATTTCTATCTTCCCAGAGCCTCTAGATGATGGAAGGGAACGCAAGTGTCTGGGAGGAGAGACATAGAAGCAACTTCCTGACACTCCCTGGCCTTGTAGATCCATGAACAACCCACAGTCAGGGCACAGCAGCTCTGTGCTGCCAGCGGCACGGCCCTGACTTGGCTTTTCATTTGCAAAACATCCAGGGGTTGAGAACTTCGCCAAGGTTACATCTCTTACTATATGTACAATCACAAGCTCAACTGATTTAAAAACTGGTAAAATATGGGAAAGATGACCTCTTTTCTCCAAGCAGGTCTTTCCATCCAGAATATATTTCCCGTGATCCAGCTCCGACGGGCGAAGCACCCAGACGCCCGTGACCCAGGGTGAAGGCGGAGCAGTCCCTGGGGAACTGGCAGGAACTGGTCCTGCCTGGCTTGCCACCCCAGGGGCCCTCCGAGACCTTGCCACTAACACGCAGCCTGAAGAGGCAGTGTCCGTGGCATCCCGGGTTTGTCAGACACGCAGAGTTCTGGGCCCCACCCAGACCGAGTGAACAGAATCCACCTTTTTACAAGAATCTCAGGTGACCCATGTGCACGTTTCAGCTTGAAAAGCAATCTATCACATCTACTCGCTCAACTGTGGGAGCAACAGAGATGCCACATCCACGGATTATTTTAGAGACAAAAATCATGTTATTACAAATCACTGGGGTTGGTAAATTTCACCAGAAGTTTTTAACATTCACACACGCACTCATACACACGCAACACACATGGTAATAAAATTTCTAAAATAATTGGTAAACATGTTAATTTCTTTCAAAGCTTTGAAAGTAAGAGCTAGTGTGGGCCAGAGACTACCTCCTAACCCTAATGAATATCTGAAAATAAAGGAAGTGTTTGAAAACACATACAGCTAGAAAGGAAGAAATTGTGGCAGACTGTTCAGGACGCCCTTGCTCCAAAGACATGTTCTTTGGAACCATACGTACAGCTGTTTGCCTTAGAGGGCCAGCTACCGGCCCAGGCTGGCTCATGTTTACGAATTTTGCTTTCTCGTATTTTGAAGCATTAATCCTTTAAACACATGTCTAAAGATATTTTTGTCTTGCAGTTTTAAATACTAGTATTTGCTGTCTGTTTCCCAAAACTACAGGAAGCAGCTCAGGGACCCAGGACTCAGCAGGTCCAGGGGCTCCCCAGCTCTGTGCTCACCGCCAGCAGCCAGTGCCACCTTCTGCTGTCTTCCCCCCACACGGGAGCCTCAACCCCATGGCCTGACCCTCCTCATCCAGCAGTTCATTGTCCTCACCTTCATCTTGACTCTTTACTCCCTCAGTTTCTACCAATCTGATTAGGGGCTAGGAAGAAGTAAACTGCTCTTTAAAAGAAGAATGTAAAACGGTTGGCCACCCAATGCAGAGTAGGACACCGCAGAATCAAATAGCAACCAGGAGCCCAGCTGCACTAAGCCCATCAGGCCAACCAGAGGAGCTGCCCTCGGGGTCAGGAATGGGCTGCCCTCTGTGCTTAGACACCCCTAAGGATGCCAGAAACGGGCCAAAACCTTGACTTTCTCTAATCTGTACACAATGGAGTCACTTTGGATGCACTTGCAGCATGCTTAGAAGGTTCTTATTACATGGGGGTGGGATGGTTTCTGCACTAAATGGAGCAGAAATCCTGGGGTCCCAACTTAAACTTTGAGCCAGCTTTGCATCCACTCCAAGAGACCACAGATAAAATAGAAAAGGTTCTACTGCTGGATGGTTGAATTGCTTTATTAATTAAAAGTAACAGTGAGTATTAGCAATTTCAGCTAGACAGTATCAAACACAATTTGACATTTTCACTCAAAAATAAAAGCAAGTGTGAAGACCCAATTACTGAGGAGCCTGGGGGAAAGAAGCGAGGGAGGCAACAGTGCAGAGGATGACCACACACACCTTCGCGTTTGTGCCAAGCCTTACAGCTGACAATGCACACATGAGCGCTTCTCGAGCAATGCACCCCTCAAATGGGCCTCTCTCAGGTGTGAAATAAGGAACAAAGATGGTCTTGGAACCTTCACGTATTCATCTGCACAGAATAGGAAAAAGTGGCATTCCCAAGAAACACCTTCCAGGAAGCCGGAGCAACAGAATAGGTTTCCTTTAAGCGGGAGGGAAGTGTTACAGGTTAGACTGCAGTGATGGTCCATAACCTACATGCACTAAATTCACTGAATTATATACAAATACGCCATGCAAAGGAAAACTCAACAGAGCCGTTCAAAAAGAATTCCTGTGGCCAGGAGAGGCACTTCTGAACTGTGAAAGGGTTCCCTTCCAAAGAAGCAATTCTAATAGACATACAGCCAGCGGGCTCTGGGAGGGGCCTTGAGAATTCCTGGACTCAGGGGCGGCCTAGCCAAGGACGTCCGTTTTCGGGGACTACCCAAATCCAAGTTTTCTCTCGGGCCACTCAGACAATAAGAGATGTGACGAGCTTCTCAGCACTCATAAGGAACTCCGTATTTTTGGTACACAACTCCCAAATGCGGGCATTTTGGTCATGCACTGCAAACAAGGACCTTCGAGAACTGGCTGAGCCTCCTCCCACCGTCACCCAGAGCCTTACATGGAACATTCACTGGAGTTCTTCAGTTTGGCGCACACCCCATCGATAATAAAGGGCGCCCCTGCAAAGCTTGAAAATGTTTCTAAGGTCTAAAAAACTAAAATGTTAGTAACGGCCCCCAAGACTGGATTCCATAGTTTTGTATCTTGCCAAAAGAATGCTACGGGCTTCCTCAGGTGCCGCATCACCAGTGATGGAAGGAAAGCCGTACGATGCTGGTTCGAAGCACAGCTCCAGATCGAGTGAGCAGAAGTCACAGGAAGGTAGAAATTCAGGTCAATAAAAGCACATATTTTTACATGGGGGGAAGAAGCATCAAATAACCTCTAACTCGTAAGATTCCCAGTGTGGAAACTCGATTCTGTAAGGTAGCTTTATAGAGACAGAAGAGACAATGAGCCTCTTCCGAAGTGTCCCTCTGACAGATTCTAGATCAAAGAACTGATATAAGAACTAGAAAGGGCCGTAGGGTTTGACTGAGACCCACTGTCTGAAGATGAGAGAATGGATCATGCCTCCCAAATGCAGGACAGACACAATTACTACAGGAAAAGAGCCCCAGTCCCTGGTTACTAGCTAACCCAAGGGCAGGGGCTTCGACAGACACCATCACGTTCCAAAGCTAGACTGAAGATGTTGACATTCATCTTCTTTCGGGTTATTCCATAGGTTTACTATTTTTCTGACATTAGAATAGCCACAAAGGGGCTGAAGAGTCTCAGTGAGGAGGCCAGAGAGACTGCCTATATATTATTTTTTAATTTTCATTTTCTGCGCCTTAAGAAAAATGAGAGTTAAAATCCCCTGAAGAATACTGAGTGTGAGATTTTTCAGTATGAGGAAGACTGCCCCTATTCTAATCCTCATTTTCTTCCTCTTTCAAGTTCACCTTGTTATTTTCAACAACCCACTTCTCTTTCCCCACTGCTATTCTCACAAATAGCTCTGCAGAAAATGCTGCAATTTTTAGTAGAGCTAAATCCCTCTAAGCACCAAGTTCAAGGAGCTATTTTGGCAGCTGTAACAGCAAAGAGTGTTTGGACCCAGGCTGGGGAGGGGTCCGCTCCTGGCAAACGGCACCCCTATGTCCTGGTGCTCACCCCCGGCCCCCACGCGTGCCCCTCCCAGCCGATGCTCCGCCTTGTCCTCCCTGCATCGGACACGCTCATCCAAGCTGGGCGTGCACGCAGTTGCACTCTGCCAGGAGTTCAGCATACATAGGCCACAATCTCAGAACCCATAAACCTCTTTGAGACTCACCTGGGAACTGAATCTCACGTGACCTGAACTCATTTGGTGGCGAAACTTCCCGGAACTAATATGAAGCAATTAATAATTTTGTTTGTTCTACTTAGTGAGGCTATTACCTTCTGCAGAAATTATAATGGGTTTGCTTATAGGATGGTACCCCAGACACCACTGGGGGTTTTACCCAATATCACATAAAAGCACTAAGCTTCTTACACTCAGCAAAGTTCTGAATTCCTAACTGACCCCGGGGTCCTCAGATAAGCGGCTCAGGACTTTCCCCAGTAGAGGCTGTGCAGCATGGAGCCTGGCATTTTCACCGCAATGAGAGCTTAATGCACATCTGTGGCACTGAGGATGCCCAGTGGTGCCTGATCCAGAGGAGACATGACAGGAAAATTACTTAAAAATGGGTGTCAAAACATAACAGCCCTGAAGTTGAATTGGTGACAGCAATGTAAACATGGATTTCTCTCTTTCGGTATTCTGTGCTTGCAAGAAGAACTTCTTTGACCTCAACTTATGAATCTGTGTGTTCTAAGCTGCTACCACAAAGGCATGGACACAGACACTTCATTTGCACCACGGCAATCAGCACAGGACTTACTAATAAGACTGCTGCTCTGTTCTCCCTTGTATCGGGTTCAAATTCAGCACCAATTCTTATTTTCTTTGCCTTGCAATACTCTCAGTTGCAAACTTTTAAAAGGTAGAGAGACAGCCAGAAACCTTTGGAAAAGATCATATTCTGAACAACTCCTGGCCAACACAAATTCATTCCATCTAAATTCAGGGGAGCACATGCAACGGGCCAGGCACCGGATACAGAAAGTAAACAAGACAAGATGTCCGTGGGGGGAGCTTACATTCTAGCTTTGGGGTATAAACCCAACCAGTAAATAAATAATGTGATCTCAAGAAAAGTACCAAGTACCGGTCATCGAATGCCCATGGAGCTGGCATGATGCAGGGGCAGGGGAGAGAGGGTGGAGAATGATTTTGGTGTGAATGTCTAGAGAAAGAGCATTCCAGAAACAGGGAGCCAACATCTAGGAGGAGGGAGTTCCATGAAGGAAAAGCAGGTGGCCAGAGAGGAGACAGAACAAGGCCAGGACAGGAGCAGAATCCAGGAGCGGTGGGAGGCTGCAGGGATTTGCAGCTGCCAGGTGGTGTGTTTTACCCTATCCTGGTGGGAAGCTATTCAGTGAGGTAATCTGGCTGTCTCTAAGCAGATCACCCCACAGGCTACACAGAGAACGACAGTGTCTGGCCTGCGTGGACGCAGGGAGGCTGAGGAGGAGGCTGGCTTTGGCCCAGCTGAGAGGCAATGGTGGCACTGGCTGGGGTGGACACGCTAACTCAGGAGCCAGGCAGTCAGATGCAGAGGTCTCTGGCTGAGGGCGTGACTGGCGCGAGGAGTGAGGGGAAGGACAGACCAAGGTCGCTCCAAGTTTGCGGGCCTGCTTATCACAGTGAACGATGGGTCGGCCCATCATCCCACATCCCTCCACTGAGATCAGGATGCCGGAGGGAAAACAGGGTGCAGAAGAGCTGAATCGGGGTTTCTGTCTGGCTGTGCTGACTTGATAAGCCCGTAGGCATGTGAGTGGGAGCCTGGTGTACAAGTCTGGAGTTCAGAGGCTGAGATGTAAATGTGGGAACCTGCGAAACAGAGTCTGCTTAAAGCCATGTGGACTGGATGAGGTCATGCAGGAAAGGGCTGAAGGTAGACACCTGAGCTCTGGGGTAGCAGGCGGTGCCAGGACAGTGTAAGGAAAACAGGCAGCCGAGATGGAGGGCTGTGCGCCCGCAAGCTTAGTAAAGAGCAGTGAACGAGGGGGGTGCCGCCACATGTGGGGTGCTGCCCACAGGTCAGCTGGCCTCCAGACCTGACTCAATGCCCAAAGGTAAGACTTCCCAGAGTGGTCAGCACCAAAGCCTGACTAGGGAAGATTTTTAAGAGGGAATGAGATGGGAAATAGGGACATTTTGCTATTAAGATGGGCGAGAGGAGGATGTAGCAGGAGTGGGTGGCATCATGTCATTTTGGGGAGTTTTTTGGTTAGTTTTGCTTTTTTAAGGTAGAAAAATGTAAGGACACAGCCTTGTCCCTCTGATGGGGACATGCCGCAGTGGACACGGGCACCCTGAATGGGCGCAGTGGACACGGATGAGCCCTGCTCATCATTGGGGGGGAGGTGCTGGCTCAGCCCGGGCCTGGCTTTCCACAGGAGCCCCCTCCCCCAGAGGCAGAGCTCTCCGTGTCCATCCAAGACCCTGGATCGTGCAAGACCTCTAGATAAACCATTTGGGAAAAGAATAAAGCAGCCCAGTCCCCAAGGAATTAAAGAACAACAGAACACAGTGCATTTCCTGATGCTTTTGGTCAACACAGATATTGTCCCTTTCAAGTAACCTGAATATATGACCACCCGTGCTTTCATTCACAAAAAAATTGGGCGACCTAAGCAATCATTCTGTGACAGTATTCCAAAGGAACCCTCTATTGAAATCCTTACATATGGGCAGTTTCTGAGTTCATCTGAAATATCCTGAATTTACTTTAGAAAATACACACAATGCTCTTAGAAAAAGACCTGTAGAAATGAAGTCTGTTTGTAATAAGCTTCGTGCCTTTATTGTATAACTATAATGACACAAAAACTGTGTTTGCTGCCACCCCTTTATACCTCACAGATCTTTACTGATGTTCTGTGGCCTGCAGTTTGCTGTCCACGTCTACAAGTAATATTAAAGTGACCAGACACCGAACCCGTCACTCCCCCAGGTTATGCTCTGATCTATGTTTCCTGATTTCATGCAGTATGGGTGGTCTGAATTTTCCCATTTAAAACCTTTAACTATATCTTCAGCTTTTTATTAACTCTATTGTTTCATCCTCCATGTATTAAATATTTCTCAGCCCTTTACAACATGTGTTAACATAAATACGGGCTATTAGACTAGAAACTTCTAAAAATCTTTATAATTCTAACCCCCAATGGACACACTAAGGCCATTCTAAAATATCTTGTACAACTGATTATATACTAACTTGATAAATAGCAAAATGTTTTGAATTTTGCCATCTCATGTGTCAATTCCCATTTTTAGAAAATTTTTGTATCAATGTCAATTTTTGTTATCTTGCTTCTATTAAGCTATACACACTGCCAGCCTCTAATTTCAATCTGAGGATCTGGATCTCTCAAAAGTCACACAAAATAAATCTGAGTCTATTTCCATGAAAGCCCTCCAGATGTTTCTGAATATTTGTCATGCCCTCCACCCCGTCTCTGCTTTCTGAGTGCATTAGGGTTTTCCAGAAAAATAGAACCAATAGTGTGTGTATCTTTATATACATATATGTGTGTGTGTGTGTATAAAGATATAGATAGATAGATAGATAGATATAGATATAGATTATTTGTTTTCTAAAATTGCCCACTCAATTATGGAGGCTGGCAAGCCCAAAACCTACAGTGTGGGTCAGCAGGCTGAGGCCCAGGGAGGAGCGGATACTTCAGTTCGTGTCTCAAGGCCATCTGCTGCAAATTATCTCTTGCCTGGTGGGGGTGGGGGTGAGTCTTTGTTCTGTCCAGGCCTTCAACTAACCAGATGAGGCCCACCTATATTAGGGAGGGCAATCTGCTTTACTCAAAGCCCACTGATTTAAATAGTGATCTTATCCAAAACAACCCTCCCAGAAACATCCAGAAGAATGTTTGACCAAGTACCAGAGCACTGTGACCCAGTCAAGTTGACACATAAAATTAACCAGAGCATCCAGATTAAATATTGTTTACTTCAAATGTCCTTTGCCAACACCATTTCTCATGGCTCATAGTTGGAATATCTCTCTTCTGCATGTGGGCCAGTTTGCTCCTCTTTATATAAGTACCTAGAACTGAAACCCAGCTGCGATTTTATCAGCACAAAAGGCATCTGAATGTTTAACTCTAAAATACTACCTTTTGTAGTAGCTAATGAGATTTGATGTTCATTTAACAGAAGCCTAGAGTATTTTTCTTCTACCTTGATACAGATTTCTTCACGAAAGTAGCACTGGAGAGCCCTTTAGTGCTCTTAAAATATATTCCATTTACAACAAAAATTCATGCATAGCCCTTCTATTTGTCTCCTTCATTAATTTTTTTCTGAGCTCCATGGATTGGAAGTTCACTACACAAGCTTCATTATTGCTTTTCTTTCTACCGCTCTGCTATTATTAGCTCTAAGTTCTTTGTTATTTGGTCCCAGGATCAAACCAACGCCCAGTTTTCAAAGAAGATTTAGCTCACTTGCTGCTCCTCTGGGATGCCTGCCATGAACACCTCATCCTGGGCTCCCGGTAAGCATACCCCCCCCCAGCCAGGTGAACCCACCTTCCCTCAGTAAGGGTGCATGTAACACGTGGGTCTCTCATAGCACTCCCTGGATAGAGACGCCCAAGCTTCACTTTAAATTTCACTGAAATTCCGCCCTTTGCAAACTCCTTGCTGTAACAGCAAACTGCCAATATGCAGTGCCTGAATTCCCCTCACGAAGAATCATTCATCATGACCTCGTTATTTTGCCTTGGGTCAACAATTCAGGAGAGCAACCTTGGCCGTCCTTCACATCTCTAACGTGCAGATTAGTTCCACAACCCCCTTCTTATTTGTCAAGTCATTCCAAGCCAGACTGGAACACCTACGTTGAAGCACACGGTCCCAATGGACTCTGTCTACAGAAAGCATCGGACCTGCAGTGACACTGTCTGGGGCCATCGGCCTTCTCTCCGTGCCACTGGAACAGAAGCCCCACAGGGGAGATGTGCTGCCCCCGGGGGGCCCCTAGGAGACCACGGCCCCTGCATCCGAGACGGCAGAGCATGGGCGTGCGCCCCCCCACCCCCCGCCGTGCCCTCAGGCTTGCGAGGAACGACGGGTGCCCCAGGGCTCACTGCCACCAGGCCACACGCACCCAGCCAGTGAAGGGGCCCATCAGCAGCGAAGGCCCTCCTTGTCACCCCCTCCCCTCGCCTTGGCCACAGGGACGAGGATGCCAGGAGCAGGCAATTCCCTAAGGAGGTGGGGGAGTGCCAAGTGGGTGGAGGAGGACCGAGGTCCAAAAAATAGCCTCATTTCAGTTCTTTTCTTTGCGGAGTATTTGCCCATCTGCTTCTTCCCATGGGCAGCACAGAACACAGGCTGCCCTCTGCCTGTCAAAAATACAGTGACTGACAATTTCTGTGAACAGCAAGCAAGAAACCCTGCGAACCGAAGTTCTTGTCAGCAGATGGGACACAGAAAGAATATAAGGTATTGGGTGTAACAACAGTAACACAAACCCTGATCATGGGACCTAAATTGAACAAATAAATAATTAAGAGATTATGTGGTAAAAGGGAAACTAGATAATGAAAAGTAAAGGTGGGATTGTAAGTACCCTCTTTGCCGAGGACACGTAAAACTTGACGCCTTCTCTTCAGATGACAGTTAGTTACACCCCTCTGTCTGATGACTACTGGCCTCTCCCCTCACCTAGATGACTGCGGTTCACTTTCTGGTGGAACTTCTTGAGCCTCACCTGATAAACGGAACTAACATCACCTCCATCCCGGGGTGCTCTGGGAATTCGGTGAGATGCAGGGTGCAGAGGGCCCACCTCACTGATTGCCATGCTAAGCACTGAATAAACTTTTGCTCTTGGAAGCAAGGCTGGCTGAAGGAATCCTCCTGGATGCAGAGCTCCCAGGCACCCGGGCCCCGAGCCCTGACAGCTCTCCCTCCCGCCCGGCCCAGGATCCTCCTGCATCTAGTCGGCGGGAAGGCCCCCTCTTGTTATTTTGTTGAGTGTGTTTCTTGTGCTTTGATTCTTGGAAAAAGGAGCGGCTCCATCAGGCATGGGTGCCCCTGGCAGTCTCCCGATGCTCAGCATCCCCCAGATGGGCTGTGTCGCGAGCACCCTGCCTCTGGAAGCCTGGGAAGGCCCCCGTCGCTCTCGGCCAGTGTCTGGGTTTGCTGGCTCTGGTCCGCTCACTCATTTGAATGTCCTGGTGTTAAGGACAAATACAAATTAAAAATAAGAGCCTTAATTCTCTAGGTTGAAATTAAGGGAAAGATTTCCCTGCTCTCCTTTTTTCTCACAGCATTTACCTTAGAAAACTTGCTGTTGTGGGCACATTTTCATCTCTCTGCAAGAACCTGAGGGCCCCTTTTTGCCATGCAAGCATGGAGAAACAGCTCCCCCACCTCTGGGTTCCAGGGGCAGGCAGGGGCACAGCATTAACTGGGGAAGCCTTGCTCTAAACCGCAGAGCCACACCTGGACACAGAGACGTCAGGCTTGCTTTTCCTCTGGGTACAGCCAGGAAGCTAACTCAGAAAATCATCCCAATGTCCAGGTGAAGTTAGGATGAACTGTGCTGTGAAACCCTCTCACTTAAAGGTTAGTTACTGTTTATCCAGCAAGCAGGGGGGCTGCATCTGCTTGCCCAGATAAGGGGCTGACATTTCTTCCCTTAAGATTTCTTAGCGGATTGCATCACAGTCTGGTTTAACACATCAAATAATAAAATGTTTCTTTCTCTACTACCTGTGTGGAGAGGATTTCTGGATTGGGGGAAGATTTTGTTTGTAATGGTATTTTGTTTGTAATCTCTTCTCTAAATATCCCAGGTGGGAAAGTCCAGAAAGCACCCAACTGGCATTCTTGCAGCCACTATACCCCACACCTCCGCGCATCTGTGTTTAACACACAAAGACCTCAGAGATGTGCGGGTCTGGCTCGAGACCACTGCAATAAAGCAAGTATCACAATAAAGTGAGTCAGATGAATGTTCTGGTTTCCCAGTGCATATGAAAGTGATATCTACACTCTACTGTCGTCCGCTAAGTGTGACAGCATTGTGCCTGAAAAGCCAGAAACAATGCACATACCTTAATTAGCACATCCTTTATTCCTAAAAAAATGCTAACCACCATCTGAGCTTTTGGTGCATGGTAATCACTGATCACCATCCCAAACATAGTAATAATAATAATAAAAATGTTTGAAATACTGCAAGAATTACTAAAATGCAGCAGAGAAACACAAAGTGAGCAAATGCTGTTAGAAAAATGGCACCGATAGGCTTGCTCCATGCAGGCTTGCCACAAACCTTCAATTAAAAAAAAAATGCAGTATCTGTGAAGTTCAATAAAACCAGGTCTGCCTGTACTAAGGAGCTCAAGGAAGAAAGAAGGGAAGACACAGAAGTTGAAATTGGCAAACATGCATTTAGAATATGAGGCACTTGTGTGAAGACCTTGTGGCAACCTGAATTTGCCTCAGTAAAGCCATACGGAAAGAGTTTGAATCTTTCCTGGTCAAAAGCACTGCAGGAAGAATCCCCTGGGTCACTATTCAAGTCAGGGGCTGCCTTCCCGCCTTCGGTTCACAGGCAGAACCCACCTGAAAGGTGCCATGCCTGTGCTGGTTCAGCTGGTCCTGGCAGAGGGGCGACATGATGCCCACCTACAAGAGGGCCCTGCATCAGCATCACTTGGCCTGTGCTTGGGACCACCCTCCCCTGATGTCCTGGGACAGCCCGTTCCTCCCCTTCCTGGGATAATCCTTTCCTCATTTCTTAGGACTGCCCTTCCTTTACATCCCATGAGAGTCCTTTCCTCAACTTCCTCTGCTTTGCTTTATGAAGGACGATTCCCCCTTCTGACTCCACTGCACTGACCACTCATCTCAGATCCTGTAGCTTCCCCGCAGAAGAAAGGTTTTCAGCCGTTGGCCACGAGACTTCTGTTACACTACATGACTTTCTAACTCTTCTTTATTCCTTAAATTCACACTGAATCCATTTTCCAGGAGCTAATCTCCATGAAAAGTCCCATCTCTCACATATTTGCAAGATGGTCTCGAAACCTTTCTAAGTACTTTGAATATTCCAGGATCACAGGGAAGCTTTGAGAATGCATTAACTGTCATTAGCATTGTTAATGTAACAAGGGCACTTTAAAATTTGCATAAGCGCATTTTAACATTATCTCCTTTATAAGTATTGAAGAAGGAAAAAAAGTCTTTGTAGTAGGCTTTGGAATAGAGTCTTACCTGAAATAATTAACATTTCCTAGATGTGTACAAAAATAAACTATTTAAAATAATCACAGCTAAAAATAAACTTTAGAGAAAAGTGGGAAAATACCCAATTTTTCCTCAGTCACAAAAGCCAAACATGAAAGCCATCTCCTTAACAATAGTTCTACCCATGGTAGCACTCCACTGTGAATCAAATTTAAAACGAAATGGTTACTAAGAAAGTAAAATTATTCTGGGGTCATAACTCACAGGCCTGTTTGTTACCCATAGCAAGTTATAAATCAGGCAGAAAAGGAAAAATAAAACTGACATCTTCAGAATTTACAGGTGTAAGGGTGACTAAATTTAACTCCCCCTGTTGCAAATACAAGAAGATGCACACACACACCTGTTTTTTTCAAAATGTCTTTCTCTTTCCCAAATCTTGTTGGTATGTAAATCTTTTTAAGGGCTAAACAAGCCTCTGGCCAGTTTCACAACTCAGAAATGTTTCCTCTAAGACCTGGGAGCCATCTTTGGAAATTAATCATCAAGAAAGAAAAGCCGCACCTCCCAGCTTCCTGGGGAGGGACTTGTGCCCAGACTCCCCATTGCAAAGCCAACCTGTAGCTCAGTTATGTCCACCTAGCTACACAGAGGACTGCTTTCTGTCTTTGCAGTGGGGTTTAATGTTTATTCAATAATAAAACTGGTCTCTTTCTCTTCTGCCTTTGTGGTAAGGTTTTCTGTGTTGGAAGAAGATTTTGTTTTTAATTATATTTTCTCAGCAGGGACTCTGACATACAACAGGCCATGCTAACAATCAGAGCAGAAGGCATTCCACAGCCCGCTAGCGGGTGGCTGCTTTGAGCGTGGTCTGCTGGCCAGGGCTCCGGGGCAAACTGCTTGTCGCTGGCTCACTAAGAGATAAGTACAGAAATTGAGTGGATGCCACTTAGAAAGGTTGATAGCAATTTGACAGAGTAATTTTACATCTTCAGATCTACTAATAAAAACTGGGGGTTTATATTTTACATAATCTCTTATTTTTTAAATGATTTCATTTTTATTGCATTTTATTGACCCATGATAGAATGGAAATTTAAAAAACAAAAATAAAAGAAATGGCCCTTCACCAGATAGGTTGAGAACTGGTTAAGTGCATTTATTACATATATTTACTCATTATTTTTCAGCAACAGAGTATGTTTATGAAGATCCAACCAGCTGATGGTCAACCTAATAGCTTTGCAATCTTCCCTGATGTAGGTTCTGTAGCATGGACGATGGTCCAGCTGTTTGGGCAAATCAGTGACTTTTTTTCTACATTCAATAAAATGCACAGATCTTAGTGATGCTTAATGAATTTTGACATGTGTACACACTCATGGAACCATCACCCAGATCAAGATATCAAACATTCTAATTTTTTCCCCTTCACCTATTTCTCTCTTAACCTCACCTCCCTCCCCTATGGTAACCACCACCTATTCTCAAGAGTTTATTTCAGTTTCATTTTATTTTTTAGATTCCACTTGTAAGTGAAATCATACAGCATCTATCCTTCTCTGACTTACTTCACTTGGTGTAATACCCTCTAGGTTCATCCATGTTGTCACAATTAAGATTTCTTTTTTCATGGCTGAGTAATATTCTATTGTGCATATGTAGCACATCTTCTTTATCCATTCATCTATCAATGGTCATTTAGGTTGTTTCCATATTTGGGTTATTGTAAATAATGCTGTGATAAGCATATGGGTGCACATAACTTTTTGGATTAGTGATTTTTTTTTCTCCAGGTGAATTCCCAGAAGTGGAATTGCTGGGTAATATGGTACTTTTATTTTAGTTTTTTGAGAAACCTCTCCATTCTTCTTTCTGTAATGGATACACCAATTTACAATCCCACCAGCAGTGGACAAAGGTTCCCTTTTCTCCATATCCTTGTCAACACTTGTTATTCACTTTCTTGTTGATACTAGCCATTCCAGAAGGTGTGAGGTGGTAGCCCATTGTGGTGTTAATTTGCATTTCCCTGATGATGAGCAGTGTGGAGCATCTTTTCATATGCCTACTGGCCATCTGTTTGTCTACTTTGGGAGATGGTTCAGGTCCTCTGCCCATTTTTAAATCAGATTATTTGTGTTTTTAGTATAGAGTGCTGGTATGTTTAGAACTACAATTTAGCATGCATCCGGCTGACCTGATAAAGTATGGATGCTGGGCTCCATCCTCTGAGTTTCCGACCTGATGGGTCTGAGTGGGCACAAGAATTTGCATTTCCAAAGTTCCCAGGTGATGGCTGATCCTGGTGGGCCAGGCACCACACTGTAGGAACCACTCGCCAGGACACGCACATATCTCAGGGGAGTGGTAACTCTGGCTTCTCTTCAGAAATCAGGCTGGCAGTCTACATTAGCTTAATTCCAACAGTCATCTTATTTTCACAGATTATAATGGATGGTCTTCTTTGGCAGAAAAGTAGATATGAGCAGGTAGAGGGATAATAAAGCCAGTAAAGCCTACTAAAAAGGACTCAAAGAGTTAACCAGATAAAACTAGGGAGACAGAAAACACTCAGAGCTAATGAGGTAATTAGTTGAAGCTCCGAAGGCCAGGAGTTACTTAGAATGTTCTGATATTCCCCAGATAAAGAAAAGTCTCCAAGCACAGCCCATGTCTTCATTGTGTCCATTAGATCATGCCACTGTAAGATTTACTTTAGCCTGCTAAAAGGCCCAGTTTATTCTTCAATCAAGTAACTTTGTAACCAGGGCAGGAGACAGACCTCATAAATGTAAATATATTCATATATGGACAAAGAATGCTGAAGTCCCAAACCAACACAGTCACCTAAATAACCCTGTTCTTAAGACAAGTCTTCGAAGGAACTATGAATCACTTGTATACGTCATGCCTCATGCTGACGCTGACCCAACAAAGCCCTGTAAAACCACAGACCGGGCACCCTTAAGCATGCCTCCTCTCTGAGGTTGCCCGTGCTCGCCTTTCTTCAAGTGTATCACTCTCTCTGACCTCCTTTGGAGAAGCAGGGAGGGGCTGTGAGCTTGCTAGTTCCCACTGCTTAGTGGGCCCAGACAGGACTGCAGCTATAAGGCCGTGCTCCTCGGCGGCCTGCCTGAAAGTCTCCTTTCTTTGCCTTTGGGAAGTTCTCAGAACATCATCTCCCTCCATCCAGTGTTCTGCAGCTCCCCCAAATCCTGGGGTGGTGGGGACTCAGTTCCCACACCGTGCAGATCCAAGCAGACTGGACGCCAGGTGACACTGGCTGCAGGAGTTGGCAAGGGATCATGCCCAATGCCAAGCGGGAGTTCAAGAAGCTTCCCTTTCCTCCATTTTTCCTTCCTCTTTGCTTTATTCAAGTAAACCTGCCTTAATCTAGACTCCAGCCTTCTCCTCTCTTAGAGTGCATTCAAATAACTTTCATTCTGCTTCAGTACTGTGTCTCTGCCCTTCAATTCTTTGTTGCAGCAGGGACAAGAACCAAGGAAAATAAACTCAAGCCCTCTAACAGCCTGAACCTGTCATAATGAAAAGGATGTGAAGTCCAGCTTCCTAAGCATTCAGACACATAAGCACACGTGCATGCCCGTGCACACACATTCACACACATACCCAACACAAGCAAGAGTCCACGTGTGAGGACGATTTCAATACACTTGCTTTTAATGCTTGAGCACTCTGAGCATAACACATTTCTCAGAAGCAGAGCAACAGTGAGAAATCAAATTATGTTAAACTGTTGTGTTTTGCAAAGCAGCTACTTGCACAGTTCTTGGAGAACTTGAATGGTATTCAGACTCCAAGACTACACTGGAACAGTTTTTCAAGTAAGTCTACATATAAAAATACTGTTTGCCACCACGTCTGGCCACGTTGACCAACTCAGTCTCCTTTTCTTTCCTGAACCAGCAGCTCTCTGATCATTCCCTCATCAGTGGACTTATTAACCCAACTTCTATCTTCAGAGAAAAACATAAATCAGGAGAAAACAAAACACGGACAAGAGAGAGAAGACCCTTCCCATCTGTCAGTCAGCCACTCCTGACTGTCTTTGGTGTCATGGAATTACTTCTTGCAGGCCGAGATCATGGTGGGAAGGGCAGGTTGGAGGGGATGGACCTGTTCTGGGGGCTGGGCTCGGCCTTCCCAAGCTGGGGCATGCAATTCCCTGCTATAAATACTGAGGTAGCACATCACAGTCTCTGGTAAGAACACCAGGTTGATTTGGGAGAATCAGACCTGAAGCAGAAGCAGCTACAGGGAAGGGCATTTCCTTCTACTCATCTCTGAACTTTTGGGCCTTGGGATTCTGAACATTAACGCAAGCCCAGTGCCTCTGCTTTTCTCTTCCATTCGTACTCAACAATGACTCACAAGCAAGATTTCATAAAGCCAACCATTCCAAATGCCAAAAAGGACTTTATTAGACTAAGAAAATCTGAGTGAACTATACTAACAAATCAACGCAGACCCAAAGGTGTGGCTGTGTGCTCAGGGGCGACTGCAAACTTAGGTGGCGTGAGTCAGGCAAGACCTGGATCCTAGTAGAAATAAAGGGCAGCTTTCATCGCTTGGGTATTCTCCCAGCCCGTTTGCTCACCAACACTGCTCTTTTGGGAAGGCCTGTGATGCCCACAACTGAGGACAGCTTCTGTCCTTTCTCCTGGAGTCAGTGAAGTGTCCTCCCACAGGCTCTGTTAGAATTTACCTGCCTGCTTCTACTTTCTTGGTGGATCTGTTCTATTTTCTAATGCTCCCGGCTTATTCTCCAGTTACATGCCTTAGCACTTGTCTTTTGTTTACTGCCCCTGGACCACCTACTTTTGGAGACCATGCGCCTTCTCCCCACTGGCTGATCAGGGCTTCCCTCTGAACCTGCTCCTAGGGTGGAAAGGCTACTGAAGCAGAGGCGGCTTTCATTTCCAAATGTTACCGCTAACTGCCCAGGTCCTGTTCCCTCCCTTGCTGGGAGGCCCCTTGGGCACATAACCTTCTGCCCGGGTGTAATACTTCTTAAGGGAACAAAAAAGGTTAAATTAAGTGTTGGAGCTTGTTTTCAGGTGTGGTGGAACTACTTCATCTCTATCAAACAGGAAGAGGTGGATTTTAGTGGGTAACCCCTCCCATCAACTAGACTGAAAAAATACTTGCTTTGCAAAATGCTCACCACTGTGGCAAAGGTTTGCAGGGATTGCTTCTGCCTTTTCTGCATGCAAACCTAAGCCAGTCCTGGATATCACGACTTGCTGGCAGTCTCAGCCTTATCCTCTCTAGAGATTTTCATAAAAGATGATGCTCCATTCTGACCAGTCTGCTAGCTCTGTACACCTGAATTTAAGTAGAGCAGCGCAAGCTAGTTTTTAAGCCTTTACATGTGGTATCCTTCAATGGGTGAAAAATAATTAATAACAACAATCTAATAGGAAGAAACTTGCAGAAATTGAGAAATTGAGAAAGACAGCCATGGCTGGATAAAAATAACGTGTCTCCAGTTGTCAGATTCATAGTGACTCTGATCAAACTTCTAATATGTTGAAGGAAATGGAGGTGGTGATCCTGGATGAGCGCCCACAAGGGTCACAGGGCAGCTGTCTGAAATTGTCTGAAAGACTGGGTTGTCTGGTAAATAGACATCAGGCTTGCTCTGTGCAGCCTAGGGCATGGGACGTTCCATGAAGGCTGGCTTCATGTGAACACAAGAAACACCTTTCTAACAATAGCAGAAAGTCCAGTCCTGGGATATATGCCAAAAAAGGCAGGAATCCCACAAGGCCAGCACATGGTGTTCTAGGTGACGCCTACATTCTCTTCCACCCTTCGCACTCTGTTTCCCTTTACCTGGGACTGGAAAGAAGAGAATTTCTGAAGGACTAGGGAGCAGACTGCAAAGACCCTGGCTGGAGGTGGGTCAGCAGCTCAGCTCCCAGGTCCCTCCCACCAAACAATCTCTCCAAACCTTCCCTGTTTCAACCATGAAAAAGAAATATTTGTCCTGCCAACACAATCGGTTGTTCTAATGTAATAAAACAGTATACGTGAAATTACTCTATGATCTATAGAGGCGCTATACAAACTGTGACATTAATATAATTAGTTCTGAAACAAAAGGGTGGGGAATCTCAAAAATACATGCGCACATAGGAAAAAGAACAGCATAAAAAATCCTCTTATAAAACGTTTACTCAGGACTTTAGTCTGATAAGCAGAAAATTCTGGAAATTAGTATTTAATCAGAAAATCCTTGGTTTTCTGATGTAAATAATTATAGTTTTTTATAAACTGTGCTAATTCTTTTTTTCTTTTTTGCCTGAGCATAGAAAATCTAGTCCATAATTACTGAATCCTTTTTTTAATTGTGGCTTGAATATCATGATTCTCATTTCCTAAAAATGTGGAATAAGAGGAAATAGAAAATTGAGCTGAATGTATATGGGGTCAAGGAAGTACCCCAGAAGTTCATTTCAGCTTTCAGTGTTGGACTCATAGGTGCTTCCCAGTCCAGTTGACTCAGCCTCATGGTAGGGTTCCAGTGGGTAGAGGCTTTACTACATGTTGCCTATCCATGGCCAAGATCATAAAACAAGAATCACTTGATGTAAAATTGCAATGTTGCCTAGCAGGAGCATTAGTCCAGCAGGCAGGAAAGAAGACAGAAAGGAAATCTTAATTTTCAAATACCAGTCCCGTGAAAAATGGGCTCAGACATGGGCTTCTCCCCACGGCGAGACCCAGTCACACCCTCCACAGCTGGGTACTGCCAACCAGGTCTTGGGAAGCAGTCTGGCTGGCCAGCAATCCCTTCTTATTTTCACGGATGAGTAACACCGAGCTGGAAACCAGAGCATCCTTGACACTCCTGTTTGTTACAGTGGGTTGTTTTCTCTTAATAACTAAGGAAGTCAAGCAATCAAGAGTGATTGTCCCCCCAGCAGGCTGTACCCAACACATCTGCAGCTTGGCCACCCAGCCATGCACACCTTTCACATCCACATGTATACACACAAACATGTGCATGTACCCGCACACAGTTCCGAGTCACCAATCCTGAGGATCATCGCTCTAGATTTGGTGACTTGTCGGTGCATAAATTCATGCCACCTATTGTCTTTGCATATAAACAGTGACCCACGGGAAGGCAGGTGGGTGAGCTGAGCTAGGTGATATCACATACATCCGTGCAGAATAAATTACAATGCCAACACATGGAAGGTTACTTCTCAAACATGTCCTGAGGCGGGTACTGAAGAGACAAGGCTACCTTGGCTGGGGAGAGGGACCTGAAAGGACTTCAAGAAGAATCAATCTTTTCAAATTCCTCATCTTATCCATGAAGGAGAGGTCGGAGATGCTGCCTGCAGAGGCCGTGTGGAGAGCATATGGCAAATTCCAGAATTCTGCCCACTGGTCCAGGCCGGGAGCTCCTTCTCAGCCAGTTTGTTTCTACCTGCTTCATTTGGTTGGAAATGAATTTTCAGGTGGATCCCAAATAATAGAGTATCTCACAGTCAGGAGGACTGTCCTCTATGGGTGGGAAGCAAATGTAGAGGAGGACACCTGGGCATTTCTGTCCCCATCCCAGGCAGTACCGGGAGGTGGAAGCCAGCTGAGGGCTATTCTCCCGCCTTCCTGCCTCCCCAGACCTCTCTCTCGCCTTCATCCCCCTCCTCACTCTGAGATATCTGCCCTCCTCCCATACATGTTCTTTCCTCCACAACCCAGGAAACCAGACTTGACTACCTTTCCACAGACCAAAAGGGCTTCTTATAAATGGCAACATTATTTCTTTAGGCTTTGATGACAATTTTTATTTTAAAATTTCACATCTAACACAGTGATACTCCCTTCACCTGCACAACAGAACCACTATAAAACACATGAGCACCTGGGTGCAGTGTGAATCAACTAAAGCAGATAGGGAGGCACACGCACGTGTTGCGTGTGGCACGGGGTGGGGGGGGTGTTTGGGGTGTGAGAGTCTGAAGCTATCCTTTTTAATGGTTACTAATGTTCCTCTGGTGACTTAATCATGCATTAAGGCTGAGAACCTCTGCCATCGACTAACCATGACTACCCATCAACCAACACCACCTACCCACAGGATCACCTGATACCTTGAATTTTTCAAAACCTCCCTGATGGTTGCATTGCCCAGCTGTTGCTGAGACCCACTGCCCCAGATGGTCTCTCAGACCTTTCTCCTGCTGAGTGGAACCCTTTCCCACTCTCACAGGGAGCCAAGTGAAAGGGAATTCTGACGGGGTTTGCCCAGCTCCACACGCACAGCTCAGCACATCCATGTTTCCTGCAAGGTCTACCTGCAGCCCCTAAACGGGGGCCTGTTCATCAAATAAAATTGGCCCCCATAGCCAAGAGAGGCCACAGATTCTCCTTGTTGAATTCATTTTAAATTAATGAAAGGAAAAGAAAAAAATGGTCTGCAGTAAATTGATTTATGTCCCCAAATCAAAAGGGTGTTGAGGCAGTAAGCTGCCTGTGATATTGTAATTTATAACAAATACATATCTTGGTCTGCATCCTCGGCTCACAGCTCCCGAAACCCTTGGAATTTCCTGAAATAAAAGCAATGGGAGCATTTTTTTTTTGTCATAGTATTTGGTCTTTTGTCCTCAGTCCCTGAAATTGTTTCAGAGCCAGAGGGTGAAGTCTCTGTCCTGTTATTTGTAATTAACCACTTTACACCTGGGTTTCCGTTACTGCCTGACTTCCCCCTCAGGACCAGTCTGGTTGCCGGGGGAACCGGCCCTGTGATGAGAGGGCTGGAACTTTCAGTTCCACCCCTGACCTCCAGGGAGGGAGAGGAGCTGAGAGGGAACCGACCGCAGTGACCACTGACTTAATCATGCCTATGTAATGGAGCCTCCATAAAAACCCAAAGGGATGGGGTCCAGAGAGCTCCCAGGATGGTGAAGCAGGGCACAGATGTGGGGACGGAAGCTCCCGTGTCTGCAGCTCTTCAGGCCTCACCCTGCATAGCTCTTCATCAGGCTGTTCATTCCTACCCTTTGTAATAAACTGGTAATCTAGTCAGTACACTGGTTTCCTGAGTTCCGTGAGCCGCTGCAGCAAATTAACCAAACTGGAGAGGGGTGGTGGGGCCTTCTGACTTCCACCAACCTGTCACAAGGGCAGAAGCACCTGGACTTGAGACTGGTGTCTGAAGTGGGGGCAGCCTTCTGGGATGCAGCCCTTAACCTAGAGGATTCATGCTCCCTCCAGCTAGTGTTGGCACTGAGTTACTGTAGGACACCCAGCTGGACTCAGAGGATTGCTTGGTGGTGGTGAAAAAAACACACATATGGTAACCCCGAAAGTGAGCATATGCTGAGATTTTACTGCAGTTATAAGAGTTACACGCTCTATGCCTGGAATCCTCTCTTGTATTATCTGATGCATTAGAACTTGGAGTTCTTAAAAGAAAGAAAAGAAAAGCTAAAATCATGGGCCTTTCTCACAAGAGCACAGCCTACATGAAATACAGAAAGTACCTGTCCTTCATCTATCTCAGCCATTCATCTGCATGCTCACTGTGCACAGTGCCTGTGGGTCAACAACAGATGTTAATATTTGGAAGTGTGCCACACACCTCAAGGCCCAGAGGAGTTTGGAGTAACATAGTTAGTGACCAGGACAGGTTGCAGAAAACAGAGCAGTGACTGCAGTCCAGGAACAGCCAACACATGTGGTCACATGTTCCCATGTGGAGACCCAGTGATCCATGGAGTAAAGACCTGCACGGGACTGGGAAAAACAGGACAGCCCTGGGCACCAAAGCTTTATTTAAGACATTTTATAAAACTTCCAGAGCTGACCACCCATTTCTGGGTTTGGGAACTTCATCCTGGAATTTTGTGTAACTTTCATTGGCATTAACATGTTTCAAGCCTTCCCAATCCTGAAGTCCCATGAGAGTGGTATGTGTATGGACCCACTCTGCTCTCTTCTCTCATGTGGACAGGGTTTATACTTTGGGATGAGTTCAGTTACAGGTTAATGATTTTATGAAGGGATGTTGAACCACTGGGTAGTAGAGAAATACCAATCCAGGTATCACACCACCAGGATGCACAGATTTCTCAAAGACCTGTGACTTCAGAGGTCATGTTGGGAACCACTTCAAGAAGTCAGATGCCCCCAAAATACATGCTACAATGCTCATATTTAGAACCAACACCATGGCTTTTATGTCACCAGGGTGCCACTCTGTGTAAGGAGGCAGGAATAGTGTTTCCAGTAAGTCTCAGACAGAAAACATTGCATCACTACCAGCTGCACCCCTGAGAGTCACTCACAGATGTGCGTCATCGTTTCCAAGCAGGGCTTGACAATCGGGAGTTTGTATCCCATGCAAATCTCCATAACTTACCTAGAAACTTCAAAGACCTCTTCTGCTCTCCTGGGCTCACAGTAAGTAGGGCATTGATGCTGGAAGGCCACCTTGTTTAATCTAACTCAGCCAATGACATTCTCAAAGGCCTGAAAGAAAACTCTTGCTTTGGGTTGTTCTGACCCAGGAATTTTATCCAGCATAGGAAGGGAAAGACAAGATAGGAAAAGGCCAGGGCATAGGAAAAAAATCAGTTTTTCCTATGCAGGGAATTAATTCCCAGATTTGCAACTTTCATTTGAAACCAACACCAAGTGACCCTATGATTCTCAGGTGTCCTGCGGTTTGCACAGCTCTGATCCTCTGCATCTATTTTCTGCAGCTTCTGTGACACAAGTCCAGTCACCAAGGTCCTGCTCAACCCTCCTGTGCCCACCATCTGCTTGTGGAACCAACACACCAGGGAAGAGGGGGACCATCCCAAAGGGCACAGGGCAGCCCCAAGGCTTTTATTTCTAAACCAGCGTTGACTCAATCCCCAAACTCAATGTCTGGGAAAAGCCGGTATGGACAGAGTAGGGGAATTTAGCAAGAAGCAACATCCTGTGGAAAACAACATTTCCAATGACCCCAGACTTACTACAAGAGGATATACCTCTCTAAAATAACTCATTTGGTTTAAACGACAATTAAATAAGTATAATCTCATCACATTACTAATAAAGAGAGATTGGGTTTTAAAAACATGCAAATAACCCTCCATGTATTTTCAAATGTAGATTTTATGAAAATAGTTACTTTTAAAAGCTATTTCTGTTCGAGAGAGTGGGAAAATCTCAATCTTTTTCTCAGTGGTACACTGCAGACAAAAAATGTGGCATGCTGGGCCTGGCAGCTCTCACAGTATTAGGAGTAAAGTTTATGAAATAGACTCTTCTTGAGAATGAAAACAGAAGCTATGACTGTCCCGCCAATATTATTTCTTTGTATTCATTCATTAACCCCAAATGAGATGAGATGGTATACAGTTTGCTCCTCTTAATCATCTGTCATCAGTAATAAACTCCTAAAGCAATGGGTGAGGAATAAAATGTTTACTAATATTTTATAAAAATAGATGGTTGATTAAGTGACACGGTATGGCAAAGGCAAGTCAGGGTGTTACTGCCACAGTCCTTGTAAACAACAGTCCAAGACTATCACATCACAGGAGCACATGTGAAAAGAGACTGGATCACAAACGCACACAGCTGTCCCTGGCCTTGGCACTTCCCTGGCCATTTTGGCAGCACGAAACGTCCCTCTCCTAAACATCAGACCTCACCTGTGACTGCTGCCCATTTTCATAGCCGTCAGAGATGCGTCACCTGTCAGGAAGAAGAGGAAATCATCTTGTCCTCATCTGGAAGGTAGAGTACCGCTGGAATTCCAATCAAGTTGCAAGTGCAAAGAATTTGCCAGTCATCTACTCCAAGAGAGGCTGTGATTAGCGAGAGTCTTCTGCCACAACTGATGGAAAATTAGGGATCAGTACGCCCCCAAATAATGACTTAAGTGCAGAACGATCACTCCATTAAAGCTGCCTGGATTTAGCTGCAACATGAAATTTCAAAAAAGTTACAAACCAGACTGAGAAGTAACAGTTACCAATTTAAGACCTGATAGAACATTAAAAGTTGAGTAAGTCTGTGGCTCATTTTCTCTCAGGCAGACAGATGATCCTAACGGTTCATGAGTGGTTGCTGCACGATTCTCTAGGCTCAGCTCAACCTGCTCTGAATATTAACAGCAGACAGTGTGCGCCACGTGAAACAGCTGTGGAAAATGAGATTAGTGTTCCCTTCACTCTATTTTCTGGAGTCAGGCAGAGAGGGGTTAGGGGAGGTTCAGACCTTGAAGGTTTTTAATAAAGATGTAATATAAAGAGGCAGCTATGTCACAAGGCACCATCTAAGCTACCAGAAGAAACACATTTGATGAGACTTGGGTACCGAATCAATAATGGATCATTATGATTATCGGTAGAATTAATCTGAATCCTTTCATTTGCCTCTATCCTAAACGTGAAGGTTTCACTAGCACCTGACAGCACACTGTAAAAGAGGAATTATGGGTGTGGGTGGGAATCCAATTGGAAAACATGACTCCATAGAACATTTCTGCCCTGTTTAGACAGCAGATGGCTAAAAAGGGAGCGGGGAAATTAGGAAACAGATGTATGCTCACCGACAAGCAATTAGGTCGGCCAGCCCGAAAGCCCAGCGACTGATGAAAGCCCTGGAAGAGGGGCTTGTCCTCTGTTGGGGGTTTTGGGGGTCATGAAAAATAACCCCCCCAGTTACTCGCTCCTAAGGGCAATCCTGAACGGAGCCGTGCTCACCTCAGGCCACCAGTGAAGTTGGAACAGAAGGCGCTCCTTCCTCCACCAGGCAACAGGTGTCTGCTGTGGGTGTGGTCAAGCCGGCGGGGTATTCAATTCGAATCAGTTTTTAATTTCTTGCCTCTTTTTGTTTAAATCAAGACCTCAAAATGGGTCGCTGCCTGGGTTATCCCAGCACACCTCCAACCCCACATCACGTGGACCCAAGCCACCTCGTAAACAGCTCCAGCCCTGCCCTGGGAAGAGTTCCTACGTTTCCAGCTGCGCCTCTCGCAGGGGCAGGGCGCCCCCGGTCTCCCGGGCCCCCTCACAAAGGCGCGTCAGGGAGCCCTGTGGGAACGGGGCGTCTCCTCCCAGCATCCTACGCCAACACGGGAAGGGTTAAAACGTCGCCCAAGTAAATACGCACCGGCACACACAATTTCAACAACAAGATGGCAACCTCCTCTCCTCGCCGGAGGTGCCAGCACCCCGACCCCCTCGGCCCCAAGGCCGCGGCTCCGGGCACCCGGGCTGCAGGAGCGCCCGACGAGGCTCGGGGCTGGGGAGGAGGTGGCTCGCGAGGGGGGCGCACGCGGGGTCCTCGAGTGAGCAAACTTGTCGCTGCTAAGACGCCCCTCGGCGCTGCCTTCCCGAGCCTCGCACCGACCGCAGGTGCTTCCCCGCGCGCGGCATCCTCGGGGGAGGATGTGCAGTTTCGCGCCGGCGGGCACAGCCGCCCTTGGGGGAGTCGCCCTTCCGGGGCCCGCCGATGCGCGGCGGCGGTGGCCGCAGCCAGAGCAGCGCGCCCGGCGCCCGCTCCGCGCGTTCCTGGGCTCGACCAGCCCCAACAGGTCCCGAGCTCCGGAACTCGCAGCCCCGAGGCCGGCGCGGCTTCAGGGCCCGCCGCCCACCGCGGGGACCGCCTCTCTCCGGGCTCCCCCAGGACAGCCCCGGGGGCCGGCTCGGAACTCGGGACAGACGCGCGCGGCCGGCGAGGGCTCGTCCGCCGCCCCTTCCTGGGCCCGCACACCCACACGCACACCAGAGAGGGGCGGCCAGGCCGCCAAGTTGCGATTTGCCGACCCACGCCTGACTCTCCGCACCCTGGCACCGCCGGCGGGCTCGGGCGGGACATGCTGGGGGCGCCGCGCCGCGCGGGGGTCCGAGACGCGCGAGGACAGGGCCGCCCGCCGCCGCGCCCCCGGCACTCACCATCACGTTGCCCTGCATCTTGGCCGTCTTGATCATCGCCTTTTCCTTCATGTTGCCCGCAGGCGGAATCCGACTTCTGGCGCAGCGAGAGTAACTTAATCCATTGTCTGGTTGGTGATGAAAGTAGAGGCTGGGCCGGCCGATGCCTGGGTGGAGTTGGTTTGGGAGGAAAACAGTGTCCCGATCCCCGGTATCCCCCCTGCTCGCGCCTGCCCCTGTCCCCTCCCAGGCCGGTACAATAGCAGTCAACTCTTGGGGCCGCGACCGAGACAGGGACAGAACACGCCGGAGGGGAGCGCGAGGGGGCTGCAGTCGCTCTCAACAAAAGCCGGGCCCGGGGCAGGAGCGGGAGGCTGCTCGCCGAGCTGGGCGCCGGGGCCAGCTGCGACCGCGTGCGTGTCCGGCGGGCTCGCCGTCCGCGCTCCGCCAGCCACCGCGGCGCCGACGCGCGGGGCGCACGGGGGAGCACCGGGCGGCGCGCAGCCGGCTCGGCGCCTCCGGAGGCAGCGCGGGGGCAGCGGTCGCCGCACTTGTCCCTAAGGGCGGGGGCCCCGGTGGGGCGGCGGCGACGCCAGAGGCGAGAGGGCAGGCGTGTGTATGCGCGCGTGTGTGTGCGTGTGCGCGCGCGTACACACACCGGGGACTCTGCGAACTGGCTGCACCGGGAAGCCTGGGGCTGCAGCAGGGTTAACCGAGCCCAAAGTGTTTGGGTAGCGCCGGGAGCCCCTGCGCGAACGCCCGCTCCCGGCGTCGGCGCCCCTCCCTGCGGGCCTGTGGGTGCGCGCGTCGCACGGACGCTCGGCTTTTACAAACAGGCAGCACCGCGATTTCCGCGGGTGGAGCCGCTGCCTCCAGCCCGGCGGCCACGGCGGATCGACAACGACTCCTTCCCGGCTGCCCCCGCCAGAGGCAGGACAAGGCGGGCAGACCCGGCGCGGCGAAGCGTGGCGGCCGCCTGTGTGGCGGAGCAGATCCGGGTGGAGGGGGGCTGGATGGCAGCTTATAAATACTGTTGCTCCGGGTTACAATGAGACACGCAGCGCGTCTCCATGGCTGCACCACGGGTCTGCCTCCGAATCTGCCGCCGCGGCAGCTCCCGGCGCCGGCTGGCACGGCCTCCTTGGGCCGCGCCCCTGTCTCAGCAGGCTCCGCTGCCCTCCCGGCCTCAGCCCCAGCCGCGGCCCCGGGCGTCTTTGTTTCCTCGGATCTGACCATCTGGGCTTCCTGCTGCCCAGCCTGGCGCCTTCGGGTCGGCCTGCACCCGGGGCCACCGGGGCTTTCGCCCGGTCCCCAGCCCAGCTCCACCTATTCCCCAACCCAGCCTCCACTCCCAAACGACGAGGTGCCCGGTGACCGCGCCCTGGGTTCCCCGATCACCACCCAGGGTGTCCTCGGCTTAACCATTCACCACGGCGGGTTCGCTTCCTAGACCACCCACGGACGCGCGCTCCCAAAGGCGCGCACGCGGAGGGTGGTCAAATTCAAGTGCTGACCAACCCAGGCCGCCGGGCAGAGCAGATACACTATTTCTCCCCCGAGGGACCAGGCTCCTCCACGAACGGAATTTGGAGCTGCTTCACACATGGACATGGGCGCATCAGGCTTGAACTCACGTGTGTGTGTGAGTGTGTGTGTCCGTGTGTGCGCGCGCGCGCACCCTGGCCTGTGAGCAGCAGCGGAAGCGAGAGACTGGGAGGAGTTTGAAAAGCCTTTCCATTTTTTTTTACATTCACAAAAAAATCACGAGTAAAAAAAATAACGTGTCAGTTTCAAAGCCACGCGGAAGCAGAGAATTCTGAGCAATTGCAACAGTGCTTATATGCAAATTACCCAGAATGCCTACACACATGTATATGTATGTATGTAGATATGATATATTCATGGTATATGTATACACAAGCACACTCAAGCAGTTGGGTTACAGGAAAAAACTACTTGTAACTAATGATTTGGTTAAGAGGTAGGCAGAAGGAACAGGGTTAACCAAAGGTAAATGTTTGAAAAGTACCTGTGAAAGGACCCTGGTTTAGGGTTTGCCTGGAAAGTGGTGGGCAGAGGCCTTTCGGTTTAAGAAGCACTCTCCCCGTTAGGATCCCTAAGGACAACTTTTTCCTAGAAAAGCACACAGGTGCAGATTCTTCTGCTATTTAACTTTTTTTTTCCATTTTGCTTTTTTTTAATTAAGGTATTATTGATATACACTCTTATGAAGGTTTCACATGAAAAAACAATGTGGTTATTACATTTACCCATATTATCAAGTCCTCACTCATACCCCAATGCAGTCACTGTCCATCAGTGTAGTAAGATGACACAGATTCACTGTTTGCCTTCTCTGTGCTAAACTGTTTTCCCAGTGATTCCCCACACCATGTGAACTAAACATAATACCCCTCAATCCCCTTCTCTCACCCACCCACCCTCCCACACCCCTCCCCTTCGGTAACCACTAGTTCCTTGGAGTCTCTGAGTCTGCTACTATTTTGTTCCTTCAGTTTTGCTTCGTTGTTATACTCCACAAATGAGGGAAATCATTTGGCACTTGTCTTTCTCTGCCTGGCTTATTTCACTGAGCATAATACCTCCAGCTCCATCCATGTTGTTGCAAATGGCAGGATTTGTTTCCTTCTTATGGCTGAATAGTATTCCATTGTGTATATGTACCACCTCTTCTTTATCCATTCATCTACTGATGGACACTTAGGTTGCTTCCATATCTTGGCTATTGTAAAAAGTGCTGCAATAAACAAAGGGGTGCATATGTCTTTTTGAATCTGAGATTGTATTCTTTGGGTAAATTCCAAGGAGTGGGATTCCCGGGTCAAATGTTATTTGTATTTTGAGTTTTTTGAAGAACCTCCATATTGCTTTCCACAATGGTTGAACTAGCTTACATTCCCACCAGCAGTGTAGGAGGGTTCCCCTTTCTCCGCATCCTAGCCAGCATTTGTTGTTCCTAGCCTTTGGGTGGTGGCCATCCTTACTGGTGTGAGGTGATATCTCATTGTGGTTTTAATTTGCATTTCCCTGATGATTAGTGATGTGGAGCATCTTTTCATGTCTGTTGGCCATCTGAATTTCTTCTTTGGAGAACTGTCTCTTCATATCCTCTGCCCATTTTTTAATAGGGTTATTTGCTTTCTGGGTGTAGAGGCGTGTAAGTTCTTTATGTATTTTGGATGTTAACCCCTTGTCGGATATGTCATTTACAAATATATTCTCCCATACTGTAGGATGCCTTTTTGTTCTGTTGATGGTGTCCTTTGCTGTACAGAAACTTTTTAGTTTGATGTAGTCCCATGAGTTCATTTTTGCTTTTGTTTCCCTTGCTCATGGAGATGTTCAGGAAGAAGGTGCTCATGCTTATATTCAGGAGGTTTTTGCCTATGTTGTCTTCTAAGAGTTTTATGGTTTCATGACTTACATTCAGGTCCTTGATCCATTTCGAGTTTACTTTTGTTTCTGGGGTTAAACAATAACCCAGTTTCATTCTCTTGCATGTAACTGTCCAGTTTGGCCAACACCAGCTGTTGAAGAGGCTGTCATTTCCCCATTGTATGTCCATGGCTCCTTTATCATATATTAATTGACCATATATGGTTGGGTTTATATCAGGGCTCTCTAATCTGTTCCATTTGTCTATTGGTCTGTTCTTGTGCCAGTACCAAATTGTCTTGAGTACTGTGGCTTTGTAGTAAAGCTTGAAGTTGGGGAGCATAATCCCCCCAGCTTTATTCTTCCTTCTCAGGATTGCTTTGGCTATTCTGGGTCTTCTGTGGTTCCATATGAATTTTAGAATGATTTTCTCTCGTTCGTTGAAAAATGCTGTTGGTATTTTTATAGGAATAACATTGAATCTGTAGATTGCTTTAGGCAGGATGGCCATTTTGACAATATTAATTCTTCCTATACATGAGCATGGGATGTGTTCCATTTCTTGGTATCTTCTTCAATTTCTCTCATGAGTGTCTTGTAGTTTTCAGAGTATAGGTCTTTCACTTCCTTGGTTAGGTTTACTCCTAGGTATTTTATTCTTTTTGATGCAACTTTGAATGGAATTGTTTTCCTGATTTCTCTCTCTGCTAGGTCATTGTTAATGTATAGGAATGCCATAGATTTCTGCCCATTAATTTTGTATCCTGCAACTTTGCTAAATTCAGATATTAGATCTAGTAGTTTTGGAGTAGATTCTTTGGGGTTTTTTATGTACAATATGATGTCATCTGCAAACAGGGACAGTTTAACTTCTTCCCTGCCATTCTGGATGCCTTTTATTTCTTTGTGTTGTCTGATTGCCATGGCTTGGACCTCCAGTACTATGTTGAATAGAAGTGGGGAGAGTGGGCATCCTTGTCTTGTTCCTGATCTTAAAGGAAAAGCTTTCAGCTTCTCTCTGTTACGTATAATGTTGGTGGTGGGTTTGTCATATATAGCCTTTATGATATTGAGGTACTTGCCCTCTATACTCATTTTGATGAGAGTTTTTATCATGAATGGATATTGAATTTTGTCAGATGCTTTTTCAGCATCTATGGAGATGATCATGTGGTTTTTGTCCTTCTTTTTGTTGATGTGGTGGATGATATTGATGGATTTTTGAATGTTGAACCATCCTTGCATCCCTGGAATAAATCCTACTTGATTATGATGGATAATCCTTTTGATGTATTTCTGAATTTGGTTTGCTAATATCTTGTTGAGTATTTTTGCATCTATGTTCATCAGGGATATTGGTCTGTACTTTTCTTTTTTTGTGGTGTCTTTGCCCGGTTTTGGTATTAGAGTGATTCTGGCCTCATAGAATGAGTTTGGAAGTATTCCCTCTTCTTCTACTCCTTGGAAAACTTTTAGGAGGATGGGTATTAGGTCTTCACTAAATGTTTGATAAAATTCAGCTATGAAGCCATCTGGTACAGGCATGTTGTTCTTAGGTAGGTTTTTGATCACCACTTCAATTTCATTGCTGGTAATTGGTCTGTTCAGATTTCTGTTTCTTTCTGGGTTAGCCTTGGGAGTTGTATTTTTCTAGAAAGTTGTCCATTTCCTCTAGGTTATCCAGTTTGTTAGTATATAATTTTTTACAGTATTCTGTAATAGTTCTATGTATTTCTGTGCTGTCCGAAGTGATTTTTCCTTTCTCATTTCTGATTCTGTTTATGTGGGTAGACTCTCTTTTTTTCTTGATAAGTCTGGCTAGGGGTTTATCTATTTTGTTTATTTTCTTGAAGAACCAGCTCTTGCTTTCATTGATCCTTTCTATTGTTTTATTCTTCTCAATTTTATTTATTTCTTCTCTAATCTTTATTATGTCCCTCCATCTACTGACTTTGGGTCTCATTTGTTGTTTTTTTTTCTAGTTTCATTAATTATGAATTTAGACTGCTCATATGGGAATGTTCTTTCCTGAGGTAGGCCTGTATTACAATATACTTTCCTCTTAGCACGGCCTTCGCTGCGTCCCACAGATTTTGCGGTGTTGAATTATTGTTGTCATTTATCTCCATAAATTGCTTGATCTCTGTTTTTATTTGGTCATTGATCCATTGATTATTTAGGAGCATGTTATTAAGCCTCCATGTGTTTGTGGGATTTTTCATTTTCTTTGCGTAATTCATTTCTAGTTTCATTCCTTTGTGGTCTGAGAAGCTGGTTGGTATAATTTCAATCTTTTTGAATTTACCGAGGCTCTTTTTGTGGCCTAGTATATGATCTATTCTTGAAAATGTTCCATGTGCACTTGAGAAGAATGTGTATTCTGCTGCTTTTGGGTGTAGAGTTCTGTGGATGTCTGTTAGGTCCATCTGTTCTAATGTGTTGTTCAGTGCCTCTGTCTCCTTACTTATTTTCTATCTGGTTGATCTGTCCTTCAGAGTGAGTGGTGAGTTGAAGTCTCCTAGAATGAATGCATTGCATTCTATTTCCCCCTTCAATTCTGTTAGTATTTGTTTCACATATGTAGGAGCTCCTGTGTTGGGTACATAGATATTTATAATGGTTATATCTTCTTGTTGGATTGACTCTTTCATCATTATGTAATGTTCTTCTTTGTCTCTTGTGACTTTCTTTGTTTTGAAGTCTATTTTGTCTGATACAAGTACTGCAACACCTGCTTTTTTCTCCTTGTTTGCATGAAATATCTTTTTCCATCCCTTCACTTTTAGTCTTGTATGTCTTTGGGTTTAAAGTGAGTCTCTTGAAGGCAGCACATAGATGGGTCTTGTTTTTTTATCCATTCAGTGACTCTATGTCTTTTGACTGGTACATTCAGTCCATTTTACATTCAGGGTGATTATGGATAGGTATATACTTATTGGCATTGCAGGCTTCAGATTCGTGGTTACCAAAGGTTCAAGGTTAACTTTCTTACTAAGAGTCTAACTTAACTCACTTAATATGCTATTACAAACACAATCTAAAGGTTCTTTTTTTGGTTTTTTTTTCTTCTACTTTTTCTTCCTCCTCCGTTCTTTATATATTAGGTGTCATATTCTGCACTCTTTGTCTATTCCTTGATTGACTCTTTGGAGATAGTTATTTTAATTTTTGCATTTGCTTAGTAATTAGCTGTTCTACTTTCCTTACTGTGGTTTTAGCTATTAAACCTTAGGAACGCTGGTGACAGCTATTAAACCTTAGGAACACTTCCATCTATAGCAATGCCTCCAAAATACACTGTAGAGATGGTTTGTGGGAGGCAAATTCTCTCAGCTTTTGCTTATCTGGGAATTGTTTAATCCCTCCTTCAAATTTAAGTGATAATCTTGCCGGATAAAGTAATATTGGTTCTAGGCCCTCCTGCTTCATTGCATTAATTACATCATGCCACTCCCTTCTGGCCTGTAAGGTTTCTGCTGAGAAGTCTGATGATAGCCTGATGGGCTTTCCTTTGTATGTGATCTTATTTCTCTCTCTGGCTGCTTTTAATAGTCTGTCCTTATCTTTGAACTTTGCCATTTTAATTACTATATGTCTTAATGTTGTCTTCCTTGGGTCCCTTGTGTTGGGAGATCTGTGCACCTCCATGGCCTGAGAGACTATCTCCTTCCCCAGGTTGGGGAAGTTTTCAGAAATCACCTCCTCAAAGAAACTTTCTATCCCTTTTTCTCTCTTCTTCTTCTGGTACCCCTATAACGCGAATATTGCTCCGTTTGGATTGGTCACACAGTTCTCTCAATATTCTTTCATTCTTAGAGATCCTTTTTTCTCTCTGTGCCTCAGCTTCTTTGTATTCATCTTCTCTAGTTTCTATTTCATTTATTGTCTCCTCCACTGTATCCAATCTGCTTTTAATACTGTCCATTGTGCTCTTCAATGATTGGATCTCCGACCAGAATTCATTCCTGAGTTCTCAAATATCTTTCCCTGCCTCCATGAGCATGTCAATGATTTTTATTTTGACCTCCCTTTCAGGGAGAGTCATGAGGTCAATATCATTTAAATCTTTCTCAGGAGTTGTATTAGTAATTTTACTCTGGACCAGGTTCCTTTGGTGTTTCATATTTGTGTATGGCGCCCTCTAGTGTCCAGAAGCTCTACTCTCTGGAGCTGCTCAGACCCTGAAGCAATGTCAGGGATTGCAGGGAGTGGTAGTGGTGCCTCGGCGGGAGGAAAGAGCTGTTTCCTGCTTCCTGGCTGCTATCCCTGTCTCCACTGCCTGAACCAGTGGGCCGAGCACACAGGTATAAGCCTCTGTGCTTTACGTTTTTAGTTGCTGTAGACAGATCTTCCCTCTGGCTGGCCTAACGCCAGGGTAGGGTTTCCCAGTTTGCAAGCCCAGTGGGGCTGGCCAGGAGAAAGGTGCAGTAGTCTGCTTGTAACAGAAGGGGTTCTTGGAGCTGTGTAGGCAGCCTAGGAGCTGGAGCACCTGAAGATCATGAAAGCTCCCAATCTGCTGGGCAAAGTGCACCCGGACAATTTTGTCTATCTGCCCTTTCTCCTGAGCAGTAAGCTCTGTGCAATCTTTGCCCCTTTACCAGCCCTCTTGCTAAGGGCTTCTTTGTTAGGAAGTCTCTCAGACTGCCCGCCTTTCTTTTGTCCCAGAGCAGCTGGATATGGATCCCTGCCTTCCACAAGCAGCTAGAATCTTAGTCTCTCCAGGAATTCTGCCTGTCTTAGCTTTCCAGCCCCCTAATTACGAGAGTATCATGCAAGCACCATGAAATGTAGGTTTGTGCTCCTAGAGCAGATCTCCAGAGTTAGGTATTCAGCAGTCCCAGATCTCCACTCCCTCCCGGCTCCATTCCTCTTCCTCCCATTGGTGAGCTGGGGTGGGGGAAGGGCTTGGATCCCGCAGGACCACAGCTTTAGTATGTTACCCTTTTCCGTGAGGGCTGCTCTTGTCTCCAGGTGTATGCAGTTTGTTGCAGTCCTCTTTCCCGTTGCTCTTTCAAGAGTAGTTGTATTAGTTGTATTTTCATATTATATGCGGTTTTAGGAGGAAGCCTCTGTCTCACATCTCACGCCGCCATCTTTAATCCAATCTGCTATTTAACTTTATACTAAGCCCAGCCTAATGTGGACAAACAATACCACCAATCTAAATTCTGTCTTTAAACAGCACGAAGATGGTTCTTTCCCTTCTTTATTCGAAGTGGCAGTATTCATTTGGAATCACCTTCCCTCTCCTTCCCACCAAGGATGGGCCTGTTGGAACTGCTCCCCACCATCTGCCTTTTCCTAGCCCATCAGCAAACGATGGAGCAGGGAAGAAAAATCTAGAAAACGGGACAAAAATATTTTTAACCTGACATTTTTATCCCTGGAAATGTAAAGTGGAATAATTTGGATTAAACTCTGAGTTAATAAATAAATAAGTCTGTTAGTAGAGGGAACATTTTCCCTAACACTCACTAAACAGCTGTCAGCCATAACTATCTGCCCGGGAAGACAGACACCTGCACTATCCTATTCCTGCTGGCCTCTGACAGAATGGTCCACGGAAATGGGAGGGCTAACAACAGGCATAAAGAGGAAACATTGTACGGAACCCAAGAGCAAAGCAACTCTGAATGCTCAAAGGACTCTTCACTCTTTGCAACTCATCTGCTTCTAGCCAGTGACTTACGGGATGCTGGGGAGAAAAGGAAAGAGGCCACAGAGGGATCCAGGAGGAAGAAAGAAGCCAAGAGTATAGGGGAAAACATGGCTTAAAATGGGATTCTCAATTGCCATATTAATTTCAGATACTAAGTTTTATGAGAAATTTAGATTAGGAAATATTTGAAGGTGACATGGCTGAGAGCACCTCTCTCCCCACCCCAACCTCAAAATGTTTATTGCTGTATTGTTGCATTTATGAGCTGGGATGCATTTACGAATAGGGATGCAAATATGGGGCTATGTTATCAACACAGGGTGGCTCATTTCTCTAGTGTTTGCAGTTGTCTACTGTTTCCTTTCTAATCTACAAGGAAAGTATGTTCAGCTCATGAGTTTCACCACAGTATTTCTGACTGGTTTGAGCAGATGGGAGCTGCCACATTTTACAACACCTGAGTCCCATTTACCTTTACTTAGCGTTGTTTCACGGACATCGATCAAACTTTGGCAGGCCATCTCCAAACCTGCTATCAGGCAGCCATTGGCTTTTCCATCCTTCTGTTCCATCCTTAATTTAAGCATTGTTGGCATTAGCAACTGCTTGGATTTAAAGTAGCTTTGATTTAAGTTGAGACTTTTGGCAAAATGTTCAGTTTCACATATGACATCAGGCACTGTTTACAATAGAAAAACAGATTTGTCATGTCACTTTATCAGTGTTCTTGTTACTTACTTCTACAAGTTGAACCTTACCCAGGTGAATTCCACTGTAAGGACTCTCACCATGGAACGTTCCCAATTTATAAACATGAAAATCAAGGTGGAAGGGTCTCCAGGAAAGCAGAACCAATAGGGTGTGTGTGTGTGAAGAAATTATTATAAGGAACTGGCTCACATGAATTTGCAGATGGAAAAGTCCCAAGATCCGAATACAGCAAGCTGGAGACCAGGAGAACTGGCAGTGTAAGCCCCAGTCCCAAAGTCCACAGACTAAAGACCCAAGGACAGCTCATGGTTCAAGTCAACTCAGTTTGAGTCCAAAGGCAGGAAAAAACGGATGTCCCAGCTCAAAGCAGTCAGGTTGCAGGAGTTCCTCCCTAATTAGCCTTCATGTTCTAATCTGGTCCTCAACGGGCTGGATGAGGCGCACCCACACAGAGGGGGACAATCCACCTTGCTCAGTCTACGGATTCAAAAATTCATTTCATCCAGAAACATCCAGACTACTGTCTGACCAAATATAGACCCCCATCGCCCAGTCAAGTTGACTCATAAAATTAACCAGCACAGTGCATAGGGAAAGAGAGTGGTTTTTCTTATATGAACTTTTCTTTTACTCGCAGATTAATTCATTACTTATTTTCTTTAACAGGTGAGCTTTCTAATTGCATTGAAAACATCATTGTTCTATGTAATTCGATTTACCCTTAGCTTTTCAAGATAACATCTTCTGGAAAAAATATTTTTCAGTATTTATTTTACAAAATGCATAGTATGATAACAATGGTTTGGAGAAAACATTTAGGAATTGAACAAATTAACTGAAAATATGTAGCAGCCCTAATGATGTGCCAAGCACAATGATTTCACTATAGGGACGTCTTTGTCCTCAACGATTTCACGGTGTCTGGTGTGAGACATCAAAATGAACAATATTGGCAGCAACGATATGAAGAACACAAATACTATACAAGAATATAAATGATAGGGCTGGGGGCATTTGGGCAAATAGCAGAGAAAGCTAAAATGAGGTGACAGCTGAAGTACATATGATAGGAACAATATAAACTTAGACACTAGAGGTGTGGAGCCAGGGAAAGGGAGGACCAGCAGAGGAATTTCCTGAGTTGTCCCTGTAGAAGCAGCAGCCAGTGATGGAAGGAGGGTAGAAAGACACATGGAGACCAGCGGAGAAAGCCCTGTGAGCCATTTCTTACGGGAAGTGGCGTACCCAGGACATGGCCACCGCACAGAGCATGACACAGCCAGAGCCATGTTTGAAGAATGAACGTATTGTCCTCTGACAGAGCTGCCAAAGGCAAAAGACGCGAGGCAATTCAGAAGCTCCCGCGTGGTCTAAGTGGGAACAAAAGGATATGGACGCTGTGGCGGGAGGTCTGGATGACAGAAGTGTCACTTATGGATCAGCCATATAAAACTAGTAAGTCCAGTGTCACCTCAGCTTGCATCTGACACATTCCCCACCTGTTCCTTCACAGCCAGGCATAGAAAGGAAATTTAATATCAGCTCAGTGATAATGTAACTTTGAAACTGCTTGGTTGGCCACTTAAACACTTATCTGTCTTACAGCTAGAACAGAACAGCACTTACAGTAACTTATCACACATACTTATTTCCACGTCTGCCTGCCTGTCCCACATTCAGGCATAGGCTGCCATGCTTTTCTGCATGTCCTCATGCCCTCAGACCGTGGCTGGTAAGGGGCAGGTGTTCGCTATGTTAGCTTCTCGAATGAGCGAAACAATGAACGAAGGAGCATTTGTGCCACCCCCTCTGTCTTTCCCACTGCACTCCCAGGACATGCCCCTATACAATTTATTTAAATATATCTCTTTTTAAAAATCTAGTTACTTTGCTCTATTGATGAAAAAGATACCAGAGAAATCCCAAGTGTGTGCATAAACAACCCTCCAAATTTAATTAGAACACATTTATCTTCACAATGTTTCAGAGTAGACCAAGAGACAAGGAAATTACTTGTTACTCTCCGTCCTGGCCTCACTCAATTTAACAGTGTTATTTTCTTGATCCACTGAAGTCACAAACTTCTCACAAAGGCAGTAATTCTGACTGGCCCTTTATATTAGATTGGCTGTAGTGGTCTTCCAACTCGGTAACAGATTTCTATGGATCAAAAAACATATGGATCGGGGTCGATCCCTTACCCTTGTCTCTCGACATGGGTAAGTGTGTGCTGCTACATACCCAGTTCACAGCTGGAGGGACAGAGGATGGAGGGCTTCACACCCCTAGTCAGGCCACTTCTTCAACATTCTAGACTAAAACCATAGCTATTTCTGCAACAGCCTCCTTCCCCTAATAAGACTGCTTGACTCATGCAGTATTTTCTTGGTATTATATACCTTCTTAGGAAGTGCACAAAGTCCTAACTATTGGTAGCTCTTTTATACACTAAGAATACCTGTAAAAAGAAGCTTTATAAATAAGCAAATTTTTGGAATATATAAGCAGTTAAATGTACAAGAGTCCTATTATCTTTAGGCAATGTGAAATTTCTCTACATAGCATCTGTTTTATAGAACCAGTAGAAAAGAATATATATTTTAGGGTTCAGTGGAATCTCATATAAAAGAGAAATGGTCCAACACTTACAGACTGAAAATAATGGACATAGAAATGTATTCAGGCAAAGACAGGGATTTAATTGGCTTACACGATCACAAAGCCAGTTTAGGCACAAGGCTGGGAACACACAGACCTCCTGATTTCTGCAGGGTTCTCTTCACTGACCCTGAGGTTCCATATGTGCAGAAAGGAACAAAAACCTGAATCATCAATTAACCTGGCAACTGTCACAGTTACCAAGAAGAGTCAGTTCTTCATGTTTTGGAGTTTCAAGCTCCATTGCAAGTCTATCCCTGAAGCATACACACAACATACATTACTTCTTCCCTTCTATAAATGCCACATGCATGTATTTTTAAAGATACAAGTTTGACTCTTTCGTTACTATAATATTAACTGAAAGCCATGCATTGCCATTTCAAAGCCACTAAAATTGCTATAATGAAAATGTCAGATAATAACAAGTGTTGGTAAGGATGTGGAGATACAGGAACTCTTGTACCTGGCTGGTGGGAATCTAAAACAGTGCAGCTGTTGTGGAAAACAGTCTGGCAGTTCCTCAAAATGTCAGAAAGAGAGTTCCGGCTTGGCCCAGCAATTCCAATCCTGGGTATGTACTCAAGAGAAGTGAAAACACATGCCCACCAAAACTTTGCACACAAAGGTTTGTAGTGTCATTATTTATAATAGGTAAAGGAAATGGCCCAAATGTCCAGCAACTGATGAATGGATAAACAAGATGGGATGAATCCATTCAATGGACTATTATCCAGCCATAAAAGGGAATGAAGCACTGATTCATGTTACAACATGGAGGAATCCTATGAACATTTGATGCTAAGTGAAAGAAGCCAGTCACAGAAGAATACATAATTATACACTTCCATTGACATAAAATGTCTCAACAGAAAATCCCTGGAGACGGAGAGCAGGGAGTTCCCAGGACGGGGTAGGATGGAGTGGTTGGGGTGGAGATGGCTTTGTCGTGAGTGTGGATCGGGGGTGACTACAAATGAGTATGAGTGCCCTTTGCAGTGATGAAATGATCTAAAGTTAGATTAAATTGGGTGCACAACTCCAAAAACACAGTAAAAAGCACTGAGCTGTACATTTTAAATGGGAGAACTTTCTCGTATGAAAATTATATCTCAATGAAACTATTTCTTAAAAGACTGAGGGGAAAAAAAGGAAAACTGAGAAGGATTCTGCATTTTTCAGAATCTAAAACTGTAAGTAAAAGGCACTGCATTATAGGTATGGCTATATATTAAAGTATGAAATGCCAATTATGTCAAAAGATTGGCTAACAATGTACATTTATATATTTTAAGTAGAAATAAAACATATAGAGTAAAATCTGATTTAACTAATATTATTTAAGGTAAACCCATGTTCTTAAATGTCTCTTTTCTTGTAAATTGTCTGCTCATAACATTTGCCTATTTTTTCCCCTGTTGGTCCATTGATTTTTTTCTCATATTAATTTGCATGATTTTTTTTGCATTAAGAAAACTGACCCTTGATGATACATTTTTTAAGTAACAAGTTATTCATTTGTTCTTTAGCTATAAATGTATTTAATAATGTAATTTTTATAAATATATTTCAAATATTTTTATTGCATGAAGACTGACTTTTGACTTGAGATATTTGGAGAAACCTAAAATATAAAAACTGTATTGGGGCCACCAAATAAGACAAAACCCCAGAAATTAAGTTGAGAATCAGCTGGGTCTGTTTCATTAAGTGGTCAAACCACTCTGAATGAAGAAAAGCCAACAGTCAGTGAACATGGCAATTGCCATTGTTAAACATGAGAGACGCATCATTTGGAACGTACAGCTGAGGTGATGGAGTGGGCCCCGATCTGACTTTGATGCCAGTGGGCCAGTGATCACAGCCATTTGCATCTTGGAGCTTTGGGGACAGCGGGAGTTATGAAAAGTATAGGTGCTCTTTCTCTTTCTTTTTTTGTATTTTTCAATCTTATTTCCTCTTTTCCAACTACTCCTATTATAGTGCCATCCTATTTTTAAATAATTTTTCTGTCTCTTCTTCCTTTCTCTTCCCTTTATTTCTCAAGTTCCAGTTGAGTGACATGTTGCTTAGGTATGAGGGCTTAGGCACGGCGACAGGCTCTGCAGGCGTAGAGATGTGTAAGGTCACGCATGGAAGCACATAAGGCATTGCTTTCGCTCACCTTTTTACCTGTAAATTTCCAGCATCTGCTTATTGTGTTTGTCTTTGTGATTTTCCTGAGAGAGCTATTATTCTCTGGTACCGTAACAAAAATCGGGGAAGATGGATGAATTGACAGCTGTGATTAAGCTATCATCAGAGCATTTTAGCTGGTTGTACAATTATGGGACAATGACTTAATAAGAAATAGACATTTGGTCTCTGCTCCCAATTCCTGACACAGAGCTCTTAAAACCCCTGTAATTTCCTGAGTGATAGGGGCGCTAGGAGCATCTTTCATTCCAGTATTTATTCTTTGACCCCAATTCCTGACACAGAGCTCCTGAATCCCTGGGGACCTCCTGAGCCACAGAGGCATCTTTTTCTCTAGTGAGGTGATTCTTAGAGGGCTCCTGGGTTTCTTCAGGATGGGGACTGGTCACCGGGAACACCAAGTCATGATCAGAACCTTCAGCCCAACCCTCATCCTCTGGGGATGGGTGAGGGGATGGAGATTGAATTCATAATCAATCATGCCTCATGGAACATTCTCCAGGATACATCGTATGTTAGGCCATGAAATAAGTCTTTACAAATTAAAGAGGGCTGAAATCATATCAAGCATCTTTTTCTGACCACAGTGGTAATGAACTAGAAATCAATTATAAGGAGAAAACTTGTCACAGTGTCCCTTTCAGCTAGTAAACTTTTTTTGTCCCAGGACCAGAAAGAGATTTGCTTTCCCAAACGAGGTGGTGTGGTTTCCCCTTATGTATAATGTCTGTGCTGCAGCGCATTGCATTTCTCTCAGCTCTGCAAGATGCCAAGCTCAGTGTAGAAGGTAAACCCAAGTCCTGGCTTCTTAGTTTCCTAAGTGCTATTTGCCCTTCCATAAAACTTTCTTATCTTATTTGAAGTCCAAAAATCAATTTTTTTGAGGGATTTGTATTTCTTGGATATGCTAGATACATTAGAGAATAATGGTATGTATGGGTAATCAATTACCATTTATTTATATTAAGTCATTGGTCAGATACACCTTACTTAGAAAGTATAGCAATGCAGAAGGTTTTGATTTTGAGGCTGCAAATTGGGTTAACTATAATTTTCAGCATTTTTATGGCAAGAGTCCCATTTGTATACATATAAATATGTTCATGATTTGTGATAACTATTGTTAATCATAATAATCCCACTGCCTTAACTTTATATAGTCTTTTCTTCTAATACAGAAAATTAATTAACCTGAAAGTTTCTAATTGTCTACATATGATTAAAAAAGAAGCATTATCTGTGATAACTGACTAGGAACATTTAGCAAGTGCTCAAATAGCTGGAGAAACCATGATTTCCACATCTGATATGGGGAAAGATAATAAAAATGCAATTTTGTAACACCTGCTGCTTTACTAAGCATCTCGGTAATGCTCCTAAAAATTATCATATTCTACCTAATTAAAACAGGGATACCTAGGCCCAGAGCATTAACTTCTCTCTGCCCTGCTTTGTCTGCCTCTTAGGTATGCGTTTGAGTATCTGGATGCCATAGATCATAATGTCAGCTGTTTCAGTGGTGAGAAAAGAAGGAAGTGAGGTAGCTTATTCCCTGATTAGCTTAGAAGCTATGGAAACAGTGATGAGGGCGGGTTTAAAGGACAGCAGAAGGGCCCAGGACAGGAAGGAGAGGGCACACTCTCACCTGGAAGTGGAAGGAAGTGTCATGAAGAGACATTTTTAGAGGTGTGGGCAACATTTGGGGAACCCAGCCTAGGACAGTGCCGTCCCTGGGTCTAGTAACTGGGAGCCATTACCTGCCCAAGGCTTGAAGGGGCTGCAGGAGGGGAGTGAGAGTGGGACCCCAGAAGGGATGCTGAGTGGCCAGGCTGCCTGACAGAGTGAGGGTCTCAGGTGAGAGAACTGGCGGGGAGAGAGGGCTCTGACCCCATTGCTCTCTGCCCTCCCTCTACTACCAGCACTTCTCTCTGGCCCAGCCCGGCCAGAAGCCACAGGGCCAGGATGCCACCCACGCAAACAACCTCCTAGGCCAGGGCCTGAGAGGGTCGGGGTGTGTGAGGAGGCACCGGGAGGGAAAGAGGGGTGTCTGTACAGCCCCAAAGCCCCCAAATGGCAGAGATGCCTCCACACACCAAAGGACTAGAAATGCAATTCTTTGCAAGCCATTCCTGTAGACTGAAATCGTGGTCCACTTACCAGTCTGACCACAGTGGAACAGATGGCGCAATCTTGGTTGTCCTGCAATAACAATACTGATTACTATAATGAACATGGCAGTAATAAGAGCAGCCTTTACGGAGTGACACCTACGGGACAGACATGCCCTGAGTCCTTCGCTCGCTTGCTGGCTCAGCAAGTGCCATCACCTTTCCAGGCTGTGGCTGGTGGGCAGCGCTGACAACCACATCCTGGGTCCGCGGCAGGGCCAGAGCTGCTCTGTCATATGTTTGTCTTGGAGTTCCTGTCCTGTCCGACTCTGAATGCTGATCTCAGCTATCCTGTCTCACTAGTGTTTTCCTGCACAGTTTGGGGCTGACAGGCATCTCTCAGGGGTGGTTCTTGGCCCTGTCACTGCCCCTGACATCTGGCCTTAGTGGGGTCCCGTGGTGTTAGCCTCCTACTTCTCGGTGGGCTCCAGCCCCAAGCCCAGGCTGGGACGGGGGTGCTGAGACTGAGTGGGACAAATAGATCAAGTCTCTTCTAGTCCCTTCCAGCTGCTTGAACAAAACACAATAGACTGAGTGGCTTATGGACAATAGAAACGTATTCCTCACGGTTCTGAAGGCCAGATGTCCAACCCCAAGACGCTGAAGGATGCACTGTCCGGTGCGGGCCCTCCCCCAACTGCAGGCTTCTCAACCTCATCGTGTCCTCATCGGTGGGGAGCAGAGAGAGGAAGCAAGCTCTCTGTGACTTCTAAGGGCACCAATCTGTTCCTGAGGCCCCACCCTCATGGCCTCATCTAATCCCCCTGTCCTCCCAGAGGTCCCTCCTCCTAACACCATCACACTGGGGGCAGGGTTTCAACAAGGAGTATCCAGGGGACAGAGACATTCAGCGCAGAACAAAGCCTCCATCAGATGAGACAGGAACCCCCTTCCCCACCTCTTCCCTGCTCTGCCTCTGGTGTCCAGTCCCTCACGCATGCCAGCCTCAGACCCCAAACCCAGATTCAAACACCCTGATGGCACCAGAGGATGTATTCATTGATGAGCAACATTTTGCTCTCTGATCCACCCTATGGATTCATTCCCATTCTGTGGGCCACATTCCCAGTTTAGAGATCCAGCCTCCAAGGGAAATCCTGAACACATATGCTCTCCACAGAATGTCTTTATAGTTATGAATTTCTGAATGGCAAAGCAGCCATGGCGGTATAAATACCACTTGACTGCATCACCACACACCACAATAAACTGTCTCAACACAGTCTGAAGCTGCCTTAATTGTTGAAGATAATGATAAATATATACTGCCTCCATTAACTCCACCGTGGTGAGCCCCACTCTGCCCCACTCACATTCAGCAGCTCCTATACACGGAAAAGGAAATAAAAATCTCATGTTCCTTAAACATCTCTGTTTAAAGCTGAAGGAAAAAAATGAACTCTACAAAGCAGCATATGGAGAATTATTGTGAATGAGAGTGGTGGATGTCATCCCCCACGCAGCGGCTGGAGATGTCCCCGCGGACAGGGCGCTCAGAGGAAGCACATGGTTCTGGGAAGCAGCAGCATCGACATCGCACAATCATGGGGATCCTGCTGTGTAATCTGGGGAGGCAGGGCCGGGGCATCTGAAAGGAAGAGTCTGGAGGAGGAGGGCTGGGGCAGGTGCAGACCTTCTCCAAGAAAGTGGTGCCTCCCCTCACCAGCACCTGTCTTGCCTTCACACTGAGAACCGTCCTGCCTTGCTGCAGCAGGACCAACTCCCAGATGACTTCCCGAACTTTCCCAAACCGTGGTCCCTGTGGCTGCAGGCCCCTGTGCTGTGTCCTCCCCACAAATTCAGTGACCTCACGTCTACAGCTAATCAGTTCACTCTGACCCACTTGGGACTCTCTTCCAACTGAAGACACAGAAAACTGTCTCGTTGTTTTTGAGCGTGACCAGGAGGAAGAAACGACAAAAAGCGAAAACCCTATCAGGCGGGAGGAGCGTCTTCTACGCTGTCCTGAGAAGATGTACGCATCTGGCCAACTCAAATGGCATGGAATAAGCATATCAATATGTAAATGGTGCTTGAAAAAATTCATGTCATCACAATTAAACAGCTAGAGAGAACCCTGGAGTCATCCGGGAACTCAATTATAATATTTTCATACAATTAATTTACTTCATGAGCCGGTTCTTCGGTTATACAAAGGACAATCTGCCTTGACCACATCCGGATGATCACAGATTTCAAATGCATGGTGTTGGCCTCAAGGAGGTCATGTACTAGGCACATCTGATCTGGCGTGGGCCAGGCAATCTGAGCAGCACCGACATCTCTGCAGCACTACCTTTGTAAGAAGTGCTCTGGATACGTGCACAGATGCCGAGCGCCACGAGTCCAGATGAGGACCTACTTGGCCTTCTCTCTTGTTTACCTGATATCTTCGGCTGCATGAACAGTGGATGCCAGCATCAAATGAAAAAAAATCACCCACATGAATTAACATTCAAAATATATCTCCAGACATTTTCCTGGGGAAGAATCAGGGCTTTGTCCCAAAGGCACTGCTCAGAAGCAGGGGCCCGGCAGACAGGCCCTCTTTCAGGTGGTAGAAGTGATCCTTTCTGATAGAATTTTAGACTTTGTGTTGAGCTTAGCACTTTAAATATTGACTACAGCAACTAGTGCCAGCAATTTTACACACACACACACACACTACTAAGCATAAATTGGAATTATGTGCAATATTTTCTAAATAACTGCAAAAGAGTTCCCTTATCCTGTTTGAAAAGGGAAATGATTTAAAAATTTAGATGAATGCTTTAGTCCCGTTTGTGACCTGAAACTGTGGTTTAATAAGGAAACAAATCATTTCCACTTTTAAAGTCTTCTTTATCACAGACAAGGAATGCATTTTGCGCATTATTATAATTTTCACCAGTATTTTCTATGCATGCAAAGTAAACAGAGGCACTGAATCAGGTGATGGGAGCCCAACATTGTCTAGACATTTTGAATACAATGGCATCTTGGTATTTTCAGCGAAAGAAATCCCAGCTCCACGTAGCACCCAGACGTGTCTGGGCTGAAAGGCTTGGAGCGCCTTCTGTGGGTGGCAGACTGATCTTCCTGTGGTGTCGATAAGCCTTTACCAGGCTCACTCCTGTGGACAAAGGCCTTGGTTGATTTCAAAATGTGATTTTGATGATCACATAAAATGCCATTAGTCATTAACACCTGAACCTAAATTAATTATTCTAATATGTTAACAGAGGCCCCCTGAGAATGGGACACAGGGTTTGTGTGTTTCTATCTGGGCTCTGAGGTGGCAAGGCAGAGTACCCTCTTCCTGAATCCACAGTGAGTAATTTCTCTTAGAACAGAATTTGCTTAAGCTAGCGCTTCTCTTGATCATAGCCAACATCCCAGATTCACACGCATTTTTCTTTTCATACATAATACTGTGAACTAAATGACCTTGGCTTATATGGGGAAAGAACATATATGATCTGATCAACTTTACACATGCTTGGGAAAGTATGCGTATAGGTGGAAATGTTGAAATATAAATAATACAAACCATTTAAAAAAAGTGACAAAGAAAATCCCAGCAACTCAGAAATGGGCATGAGAAGGGTGGCAGGTGGACTTTAAGGTGGTCGCCGCAACTCCTGACTCCCGGTAACCTTGTGCTTGCGGGATCCCTTCTCCGTGGGTGTGGAGGACCTGGGTTTTCTTCTAACGACAGCATATGGCGAAGGCGATGGGATGTTTCTGAGTGCACTAGGTGAGGTTGCGCCCTCAGTCCTCCTGCCACGTGTCCTGCTGCTTTGAGAAAGCAAGCTGCCTGTCGGGAGTGGTCCCGTGGAGAGGCCCACACGGCAAGCAAGGCAGCTTCCAGCTGAATCAGAGCCCCTCAGGCCGCCACCCACCAGTACTGAAAGCTGCCGATGGCCACGGCAGCTCAGAAGTGAGTCTTCCTGCGGGGAAACCTCAGAAGAGACCATGGCCACAGTGGACATCTGAATGGCAGGCTTGTGAGACCCAGAGCAGGGGAACCAGTGAGTGGAGTCTGGCCTCCTGCCCCACGGAAATGGAGAAAACACAGGTGTTTTTCAAGCTGCTAACTGTGGCAATATTGTTATACAACAATAGTTGATAATACAGGAAGGGGAAAAAGCAACTGGGAGGTATTAAGAGAAGAAAACACAAAATAATACAGGAGGAATGTGTCCAAAAATATTAGTACTCCCAATACAGTGGGTCCAAATTTATGTATTAAATAACAAAGGTGTTCTTGTAAGCAGAATACAAGTTAACTTTGATTTTTCATTCAATGTAAAGACCACTTAAAATGATAAAGGAGGGATGAAAATAAAAGTCTACCAAGAAAATACTCAGCAAATACTAACAGAAAGAGGACAGGCATGGCAATGTTTATGTGAGACAGCACCGGATACAAAGTAAACAGCAGTGGGATACAAAGTCACAAGAAAGGTGCTTCATATGGGCCATGAGAACAATTCTGCAGGAACATAAAAAAGGTCTGAATCCCTTAGGTGCCTAAAAACACAGCCTTGAAACTCATAAAACAAAAGCTGATAGAGAAATTTTCATTTCCAGCAAAATTGCTAAGTAGACCTTTGGAAAAAAAACCAACTCTTACAGCAATTCCCCTGCACCCCGTCCCCCCAAAAATAAATAAAATGTGAAACTATTCCTTTAAAAAAAACGTGGCCTAATAGGCAAAGTGGGAGGGAAGATAGGTTTCCACAGCACATCAGGAAAGGATGTGGGTCCCAAGCAATCAGGGAGCTGGGAGGGAAGGCTAGAGCTAAGCTCGGACCCAGCAGGAGGAGAGCTGGTGACTGGGAAAGGAGGCTGTGGTATAATCACTGATTCAGCCTTAATACTCCACAGTCAAAAAGAAAAACTGTATCTCTACCGCCAATCACCTCTGGGTTTAGCGTTTCCACTCACGTTAATCGTGGGGCCCATAAACATCAAGCCAAACATTAGCTAAGGCAGTGCAGTGTTGGGTATGTCCCCATATTTTGAAGAAAATACAACAAATTTTTCTCTGCAGGAATGTTTTCAGGTCCATGCTCAAAGAATTCCTTCAGGTAAAGGTTCAAGGGGAGGAAAAACTTACAATTAAAACAAGACCCAGCTCAAATGAGAAGAAAGAAATCAAAAGAAACAACCCTTACCCTCTACAGCAGACCCCAAGATAGGGAAGAGAATGGAATTATTAAATAGAATGACTAGGCTTAATATGCTTAAAAAACAATTGAAAGCATGACAAGAGATACCAAAACTGAAAAGCCAGATCACAGAAAATAGAATGTATAGAAATAAAAATATAAGAGGCCAAGGGGTATAAAGACAAGTACCAAATGATTTCCCTCATTTGTGGAGTGTAACAATGAAGCAAAACTGAAGGAACAACACAGCAGCAGATTCACAGACTCCAAGAAGGGACTAAAGGTTACCAAAGGGGACGGGTGGGGGAGGGCAGATGGGGAGGGAGGGAGAAGGGGATTGAGGGGTATTATGATTGGTACACATGGTGTGGGGGAGTCACAGGGAAGACAGTGAAGCACAGAGAAGACAAGTAGTGACTGTGGCATCTTACTACGCTGATGGACAGTGAGTGCAATGGGGTGTGGGGAGGACTTGATAATATGGGTGAATGTAGTAACTACAATGCTTTTCATGTGAAATCTTCATAAGAATGTATATCAATGATACCTTAATAAAAAATATATATATATAAGAGGCCAAAACTGCATCTTAAGGCTGGATATAACAGCATAGGTCAACAGCTTATGAACTGAAACATTGACTTGGGTAGTTCTGATTCTAGAAATGGTAAAGTAACTTAAACTAACCTTGTAAGCTCTGGGGAAAAAATTTTTAAGTAACACAGTTTGATGATTCTAGAGAGTTCTTAAAGGCAGGCATAAGCCAGCCCTTGAAAGGTGAGAACTTCACTGGGTTAGGTCGAGTTCACACAGATTTCCCCTAATGATCTCTCCAGTACATGGGATGCAGTGTAGCTAGAGAGAAAGCAGAAAGCCCCAGGCTAATTGGCTCTTGTAGCTGAAGGAAAGAGTCTGAGACTGCCAAGGTGACTAAAAACTGAGGTGGGAAATCTCAGAGATGAAGGAGCCACAGTGGGGAGAGGGCCAAAGTTTGCATATAGAATCCCCACGAATATTAACTGACTTGTGAATAATATATGCATGTGAAAGACAGCCAGTAGCCCTTTAAAAAAACAACAGTTGTGAGGCTGAAAAAACTGAACTTACATTCCAGTTGTTGCCCACCAAAGGCAGACAGAATTTAGATTTTAAATCTTTCCAAATCAGAGGCTTAGTAAACTCTTCAGGTCATCTCCTGAAATCCCAAAGGGTCCACATCTGGAGGCCTGACCTCATGAAGTGTAAATGCAAACCTCTGTAAGTTCAAGGTGATCATCCTTAATGTAACCACTTGATACGGCAAAATTCAGTAATCTTCAGAGGACAACAAAAGCCCCAGTTTTCATTATGCATCACCCCCAAAGTCTACTAAACAATATGAGATTACTAGACATGCAAATAAGTAGTAAAATATGATGCATGACCAGGAGAACAGCAGTCAATAGAAACAGATCTTGAGATCATACACATCTTAGAATTGGCAGACAATGAGTCAAACACAGCTATCATAAATATGGTCAAGTCCTTAAAGGGAACAATGGTTCTAAAGAGTGAAGAGATAAGTAATCCAGAGGAGAAATGTACAGAATAAAAAATAAAACAAATGGAAATTCTAGAACTAAAAAATATCTGATATATTTTTTTAAAGAACCACTGGATTTTTGAACACCAGATTGGCGAGAGATTGAGAAACAGTCTATGGACTTACTGACAGATCAACAGTAATGTCCAATCTGCAGAAGAGAGGAAAAAAGGATTAAGAGAACAGAGCCGTGTTGAACTCTGGGACAATATCACGTGGTGAAATGCATATACAGTTAGAGCTCCAAAGAAGAGGAGGAGGCACATAAAATTTTACTGAATCAGACCATATGCTGAACCACAAAAGAGGTCTAAATGCATTCCTCCGAAAAGACACAGAAGCATACACACACAAAAAAATGATAAATCGGACTTCATCCACGTTAACAATTTTTGCTCTTCAAAAGATACCACAGAGGGAATGAAAGGCAGACAAGGGGAATATTTCCATATATCTGACAAAGAACTTGTATCCAGAATATATAAAGAATCCTTACAAATCAATAACAAAAAGATAAACAGCACAATAATAAAATGGTAAAAGGACTTGAACAGATACTTCAGAGAAGAATTAATTTGAGAAGCCAGGAAGCAAAGGAAAAAAAGAAGCTTCTCAACATTACAAGTCATCAGGAAAAAAATTCAAAACCCATTAGAATGGCTAATCTTAAAACTGACAAAATCAAGTGCTGACAAGGATATGAAGCACCTGAAACTCTCCTGCATTGCTAAGCTACCAGGGTGAGACATAAGGACAACTAATTTGGAAAGCTTTAGGTAAGTGTTATAAAGTTACACCTATACCTGTCCTATGAGCAAGGAGTCTACGCTTATGTATTTATCCAAGAGTAAAAAAAGTAAATAATTGAATAATAATCTAAACAATCAAAATGATTAAAATAATTAAAACAATCAAGGTGTAATTAAAACCTGGGTAGTAACAAGAATACAGTCAGGTAAAAGCAGGGTGAGGATGGTAAGAGTTAAATTAGTCTCACCCTTGTTTGTTTGTAATAAGAATAAACAAACTGATTAAGTTTTAACTTACTATATGTGCTTATTAAAATGTCTGGGATAACCACCAAAGAAAAGAAATAGACTGTTTCATTTACATACTATTGGAGGAAAGAAAGTGAATTGGTTTATTTAATTCAAAAGACATTAAGGCCAGAGAAGAAAAGCTTAGCCAAGTATGACAAATACATAGAAGGCAGAAAAATAGAGGACAGAATTCCAATGAACTAGTAATTACAAATATGGTTAAATCCAAAATTATAAGATAAAGATTGTGAGTGTGAACTAAAATCTTGATTTATTCTGTTTAGAGAGGTATATCTAAAATATAAGTACACAGATTGAAGGTGTAGAATAAGAATTTATATGATACACTGATCAAAAGACATCTATAGCAGTATGTTAATAGCTGACAAAACAGCTATCAAGATAATAATCTTTCTTAATGATACAGAGCATTGTATATGGTAAAAGGAATTCCTTTGTTTACACCTAATAACATAACTTAAAGTGTGTTCATCAAAAGAGGAATGGAGAAACTATTGTAATTATTCAAGAACAGATTTCAGCTAAAAAAAGATTGAGAAGATCTAATATAGCATATTTTAAGAAAAATCTGAATAAAAAATTCTTATACATTGTCTATTACAGTGATAAACAACCCCCAAAAGAATCCATGTGTTAAAAACTAAATTCTTAAAATTTTTATGGTACTAAATTGTCTTTCTTCTGATGAATTGCCTACTTTAGTTAAAATGAGAGTTAAACTCTTCATTCTATTGCTCTTTGTGCCTTGGTTGCCAAAAACTTCAGAGAAAAAAGGAATGATCTGTATAACAGAAATACTTTAAAAGTTTTGTTCACTTCTACCATACTCACTTTTATTTAGAGTTTAGCTGTTTATATAATTTTGTAGTAAGTCACCTGAACTAATTAATACCCAGGCCAATTCAAAACATTATATTTAAAAGTACATCGATTGCCAACTAGAAACTATAGAAAAGTCTATTATAACTTTCTTCAAAAATGTGAAACGCTATCATACAGAACAGGGTTGGCAGACGACGTCCCACAGACCCAATCCAAACCACCACCTGTTTTTGTATGACCTGTGAGCTAAGAATGTTTTTACATTTTTTAACTGTTGAAAAAAATAATATTTTCTCCTTTGTGAACTGATTCACAGTACAAACTGTAGTGCCCACAAATAGAGGCTCTTGGAAGAGAAACACGCTCCTCCATTTAAGCATCATCTACGGCTGCTTTTATGGTGTGATTGCAAAGTTCAGTACTTGCATCAGAGACCATGTGGCTACAGAGCCTAAAATATTTACAGGACCCCTGATATAGAGATGTAAGAACAGTGTAGGGAGGGGAGGGGATAGCGTCTAGTTTTACTCAATAAAAGGAACTTTCTATCAAAGTCTTGGAAATACTCCAACATAATGGTGTCTGTGAAGACATCAGAGAGGAGATTTGTGTATTACAAGAATGTGTCCTAAAATTTCTTTCAATATTTGTGTCTATTTCTGAACTAAAATCTGTCTCTGAATCACAGCTACAAGTGTAAATAATAATTAACCCTATCATTAAAGAGGGTTACAATCAGAGAAGAAAACATTAGTTCAAAAGGTTTTGTGACAACTGGCTAATCATTCTGGAAAAATTTAAGGTAATTCTATTTGTCCCTCACTACCACAAAGTACAACCCAGACAGTTTGAAGATTTAAATGTGAAAGATTAAGTCAGAAAAGGCTACAAGAAAATTAAAGTAAAATGTTATGTACCTTTGGAATAAGGAGGCAGTCCTAGACATGAATTAACAGGCAGAAGCCACAGAGGAAGATAAAGCTTGAAATACAAAAAATTTTTAAAAAGGGAGAAATACTGTAAGGCAAGATATAAGACAAGAATATTAACTACATGAATACTGAGTTATAAGAACTGATGTATTACTTATTGATCAAACATCTAAGTCAAAATTACTGGCAAAGTATAAGAACAGTAAATTAGAAAGAAATACAACTAGTCAACACCTGATGAAGATAATGCAAATTAAACCAGTAATGAGATATTTATTAAAGCAAAACTAATTTGTTTTGGTATGGGTCCAGTTTAGTAACATCTCTATATACTGCCACACCTTCTTGGACTGTGAACTTGTATAACCTTTCTGGAGGGCAAATTTGCAGTATTGATCAGAAGACATAAACATGTGTATTTCATGTTCATTTATAGGAGCCACCTGCCCAGGGAATAAGCTCTCGTTTTCCTCTGTTTACATTTCATGGTAACCCCCTCCACCTGGGAATCATGTGTTCATTTCCATTTGGCCATCAGTGAGAAGCTGGGAAGAACAAGGGTACATACTAGGGAATCATACACGAGTGTATGCAGTTAAAAACAGTGACAGCTACTTGGCATTTGGAAGTTTCTTTAGTGAGATAAATATTTCACATAGAAAGGAAAAAGTCCACTCTCTGGGTTGCTGGTCTGCTGTTCCCTTGAAGTGTGTTGAATCGGCCTGGGTCGTTGGCTATTCCTCCTCATCTCAGCCTCCTCCCAATCTCCCGCAGCCTACTTTCTCAAATGTCTTTTACTCTCAGTAAATGCTTAGAACATTTCTTTTTTCAGCTGACTCTAGTTGCTTTACGATTCATGCATTTGTGTGGAATATATAGGCGAAATGTGAAAAGATTTTAAAATATGGGCAAAACCAATTTGGTTTGAGTAGTTTTTGCAAACTCATCGGACTCAAACCATTATATTGCTTAACAAGACACAAATCTTCCTGGTGATACAGAGTTACTCTTTAATTTGTATTTAGAAAATTTAATTCAATGCCTCATTCAGCACAAGAAAACTGAGTTTGAGCAGCCTGGACTTAGCATTTGGATTAGGGATGAAAAAACAGTGGGCAGTCAAAACCAGGCTTGAATCCTGAGGAAGTTACTTCTGTCACACATGAACTGAGGCTTTCACGGTGAAACTTTCTAGGGCTTAACCATGGAATTAAGTGATACAATTAAGTGATTAAAATTAAGTGGAATTAAGTGATATTCTGACTTTTGAAATAATGCATCTTTATGTATAAGCAATATGATAAAAAGGGGAGGGGAGAAGGTGGGAGGAGATAACACTTCCCGTCATAAGGTTAGTCATGGAGACGACAGCACAGCTCGGTGGATAGAGCCAGCAATACTGTGCTGTCTCTGTATGACGACAGATGCTACTACACTTATGGTGGTGAGCATTTCGTAATGTATGTAATTGTCAAATCACTACAAGTTACCCCTGAAACCAATATAGTATGTATGTCAGCTATACTTCAGTTTTTTAAACAAGTGTTTCAAAACTGGGAAATTTTTTTCTCCAAAATATTCTGCACCGTGCCTAAGTAATCTCTATAATTACATAACATTTATTAAGAGAAAGTTTGGTATTTATCGGGGATCTGATGAGTTTGGCTGGTACTTTATCTCATTATACTGCAGGGGATCCTCTGTCCTTTCTGCTGCTTGAACCGTAGCCCGCTGAGAAGGTGCTGGGGTCGGGCTCTGCTCTCTGGCTCATCTTGCAGGAGGAAGAGACTCAGCAGATGGCCCGAGCACCCTCTCCCTAATGGTTCAGGACACTGTCAGGTGTCCCTTTTGGGCACTGCCTTTGTCTCTGCTTTCACAGGCTAGGCTCAAGGGGAAAAGCTCTGCTGAACATTCTGCTCCAGCAGGGGCAGGGTCTCTTATTGCCAGAGGCCAGTACAAGCCCCACTCCAGGCCCCTGTGATGACACCGAGTCCTAGGCGGAAATATGGGCTATCTCCATGAGTTGTTTGGGTGTGAAGATTCAAGCTCCACCACAATGCCTGAGGGTGGAATGCAGGCTGACTGTCCCGAGACTGTTCTCCTGTCTCCCCCTAGGCTTTTGGCCCCTCTCTGTGCTGCACTGTCTCAGTGACCTCATTCACAGTGCTCGTCCTTCATTTCAAGACCCTTCCTTCCACTAGAGATGGGAGCTCAGACTTTGATTTAATGAAGCAGTGTTACCTGCCTACTAGGTCTGAGGCATGGGCTAAAGCATTTGGAGCAGAAATTTAAAAAAATTCATCCCGCCCTCAGGAAATGTCCTATTTCATATGAAAATTAATGCATACCACACCCAAATTACAGGGTAAAATGCATGAGCTGCTTGAAGAATAAGAATTTTTAGGAGAGGACTGAACAAATCTTAATTCAATTCTCTAATTTCTATGATTTAACATTAGACACTTAAAATTACATGAAGACCCTTTCTGCACATTCACTCTTCCCTGGAGGGAAATTTCTGGGTAGTGGGTCCTTTTTCTCTGATATTTTCATGCAGTTAGTCATGGAGAGCAGCTGTTGAAATGACTGCACTCCAGTCTGTTTTGCAACAAGTAGGTGAGGCGAGCTAGGATGGAGTATTACGCCATATTTTAGAGGTGGTCTTCATTAAAACTGGCATCTTATTTAAAATGTGCCCCTTGTGCAAACTCAAAGAAGCAAATTTATACATTCAGTGGAACTATGTGATTTTCATAGAGACTCCAGGACAGGACAGTTATGTAGAGCCACCACTGTGGACAAAGGTACGTATCTATGATGTTCTGAGTAACCATCTGCACTTACTCAATGTAGAATTTTTTTGACATAGTGTGGGTAAAATTATAATATTTCCAGAATATCTTGCCTGGCTTTAATTCATCGGCATATCAACAGGAGTTCCTCAGGGGTGAAGACCAGTATTCATCTCCAAAGCAATGGGTAATTATCTGGGTGGCTGAGGGCTTATCTGAACCTGAGAGGTTGGGGGGAGGTCTTTCTTGCTTCTGCCAGAGCAGGAAAGAGACAGCACCAGACCGCAGTTTGTAAGCAATAAATGGGTTTTAAACTTTATTTCTACTTTTGACTGATTTTGGTTTTAGAGGTATTTTGCCTTGGGATTTCCTCTCCCCGGAGTTAGACCCACAGTTCTCCAAGTATGGACCATTAGCAGCATAGCACCCTCACTCAGAAATCAGAAATGTGGATTTTGGGGCCCCAGCATCACACCTGGACCTCTTGAATCAGAAGCTCTGGGGTAGGTCCAGCAATCTGTTGTAAACTTGTTTTTAAGAACTTTTTTAATTTCTTAATTTTTTTCAGCAATCTATTTTTAAATGAATCCACCAACTGATCTTGATGCACACCACAGTTTGAGAACCACCTGAGCCATCATCACATAATAATTTAGTTGCCTGGAGGTAAGTGACTTTAAAGATTCTATTCATATCCACTGTAAAACTATGTTTCTCTGCCCCAGGGGTAGGTAAATGGGACAAATTGTTTATGCAGCTGTGACTGGAGAAAGGAGAAAGAGCCTGCCCGCTGGGAAGTCAGTCCAGGGTGTGATCTTCTGAGATGGGACTCAGCTGTCTGCAAGAGTGCTCCAGCTCCGGTGCAGACAGGGCGCCTCACTTAGTCTTCAGGCTCTCCCAACTCAGCATTAATCCATTGCAAAAGTCCTGGCAAGGACTGATGTGCTCAAGCCCTCAGTAGAGAAAAATACACATACCTGAGAACTTTAAAGAGCTGACTAATGATACTATGCCTTTGCATTTCTGTTTGGTTCCACCTGACGAATTAAACAGGATGATTGTCAGGTTAATTGCTCTTTGCTTTTTCTAGTCAGTGGTACCAGTATAAGAATTCATGACTTTTTCCTCTTAGTCCATCTCCTCCGGAGGGAGAACAAACAAAGTAGTATTATAAAGTAAGATAAATTTGTCACGGCTTCTAGGGCATCAGTGCAGAGCAGAATGTCACTGTGGTCCCTGTACCAGCAGTGTCACCCGGAAATGTTTCAGGAATGTGAATTCTGGACTTTCCCCAGACCCGCTGAACCTGAAACCCAGGGGAGGGCCCACAGTCTGGTTTAACCAGCCCTGCAGGCAATTCCAGTGATAGGTTTATGAACCACTGCTGCTGAGTCCTGAACATTAATTAAGAGATACAAAAGCTCTAATTTCCCAGTCTTAAATGGGGGATAATTTCATCTATTGGGCTAAAACCTCAAAGCACTACCATCAGATTATTGTAGTTTAAGATAAAGCAAATGTCATCTTCCAGCCAAATCAGCTACAGGCAGAAGGTGACCTCCATGTTTCAGCCCAGCCAGTGACTGTTTTCTTGTAAGAGTGTTCAGGAAGAGTTTCCCACACCTATGCCAGGAAACGAGAGTTTCCCACACCTATGCCAGGAAACGGAGGTGCAGGAAGGTAATATGTTGACCTTGATGTGAGTTCTGTTGCCCTGACTTTGGTTTCTGTCATTTCAATTGGCACATGCTCTCGGCAGCTCTCAGACATCCTTTGTCACTCAGTGTCCTGTCCTTTATTTTCTCCATATCTTTTTTCTTTATCTCCACCTTGCTTCAGCAACAGTGATATAATAACATAATTCTCACTTTTTCCTATCTGACTCAGTCAGGGGCAGAGGTCATCCCCAGGTTTGTCACTACCTGCTAATTTTCATCAACATCTGTGTCCCGTCTTGGAAACAAGAGGAAAGTGAAGCACTGATCAGACAGAAACTGTGCTGTGCCGTGGTGGTTCCCCAGGCTTGCCTGTCAGTCAGCCTCTCTTGGACTCTGGTGTCAGGCAGAACCCAGACAGATGCACGTTGCGGCTCTGCCTGACACCCTCATTTATCTCCAGGGTGACTGGGATGAGGCCTGCAGCTTCCTGCACAGACCCATCTCCCCACCTGCCTGAGGAATTCATACTGGCCCCACGATTCCACCCCTCCCTGCCTGCTCCCCCAAGTCTGCTCCCTGGGTCACCTGACCCCCCAATCTGCTCCCCCCTCCCTGTCTGTTTCCCCTCCCTCTCTGACCCCAAGCAGTCTGCTTCCTGCCCCACCCACCCTCCCCCTACCTGCTCCCACCTCCCTATCTGTTTCCCCTCTGAGGCTAACCTTGCCTTTCTTTTCCCAAGTAGCTCACTCCCCAAAGCTAGCTTCCTGGGATGCAGGCAGTGGAATCTTATAGCTACAGAAAGCTATAAAAGTGTATGTTAGTTGGAAAGGTTAATGCTGGCCCTTTTTACAATCAATAGGACAGCAGGAAACTGGTTCTGTCTTGGTGCTGATATTTATTTACTCTGGGTAGTAAAAGGGTTTTAAATTAATAAGTTTCCTGGAGAGATAGCAGGGCCCAAATGTGAGCCTGAAGATTAGATAAGCCTGAGTCCAAACCTTGCAGCTCTGATTTTTTAGCTGAATTTGTTTAAGCTCTTTAAATAGTCTGAGTCTCCTTCTTAAAAAGATAGACTTTGAGGCAACACTATCTGCTTTGCAGATTTGGGACAATGCTAATCTTTGTAACACAGAGCTGACAGTCAGCAATCCATACATACTCCTGTGAATACCCAGATTAAAACCAAGCCTTTGTGGGGGCCCTTGTGCACTGCTGGTGGGACAGTAAATTCGTGCAGTCACTGTGGAAAGGAGTACAGAGGTTTCTCAAAACATAAAAAAATAGAAACATCATACAACTCAGCGATTCTGCTGGAAATTCACCCGCAGAAAACAAAATCATTCATTTGTAAAGACACATGCACCCCTGTGTTTACTGCCACATCATTTACAATAGCCAATATATGGAAGCGACCTGAGTGTACATCAGTAGATGAATGGATAAAGATGTGGTACATGTACATGATGGAATATTACTCAGCCATAAAAAAATGAAGCATTGTCATTTGGGACAACATAGGTGGACCTAGATAGTATCATATTAAGTGAAACAAGTCAGATGAAGACAAATTCCAAAAGAAATAAGCAAATGAAACAGAAACAGACTCATCAACAAAAAGAACAAATGGTGGTAACCACAAGGGTGGAGGGTGAAGTTATGGGTGAAATAGGTGAAGGGGGTAAAAACATGAGGTTGTTTAATATCTTCATCTGGGCAATGGTTACATGAGTATATACATGTCAATTGCATTGAGGTGTACACTCAGTTTTGTGCACTTTGTTGTATATATCTCAACCTTTAAAAATGTAAAAACAAAACAACAAACCTTTTTTTGGTAGATAAAAAATTATGTACTGGGGACTTCTGGGAAGATGGCAGCATGAGGAGGGCGGCGGAAATCTCCTCCCAAAACCATATGTATCTATAAAAGTACAGCAAATACGACTATTCCTAAAAGAGAGACCAGAATATACAGGACAGCGCACAGCCTGCATCTGCACCTGAGAGGACTGGGCACCCCATGAGGCGACCTTAAATAGCCCAGCTGACATACGTGGTACCTACCAGCGACCACTTCTATCGCCATGAAAAGACAGAGGAATATGGTACAGACCAAGCTCACCTAGGCCCAGACAACACCAGAAAGGGAGACTGAAGGGATGGAAATGCACAATCTTCCTGAAAAAGAATTCAGAACAAAAGTCATAACCATACTGATGGATCTACAGAGAAATATACAAGAGCTGAGGGAGGAAGTGAGGGAAGTGAGGAAAGATAATGCAGAGATGAGACAAGCCTTCGACGGGCTTAGCAGCAGAATGGATGAGATGCAAGAGACTGTTAAGGCAATAGAAATCAGAGAACAGGAACACAGAGAACCTGAGGCAGAGAGAGATGAAAGGATCTCTAGGAATGAAAGAATATTAAGAGAACTGTGTGACCAATCCAAATGGAACAATACTCGCATTATAGGAGTACCAGAGGAAGAAGAGAGAGAAAAAGGGATAGAAAGTGTCTTTGAAGAAATAATTGCTGAAAACGTCCCCATGCTGGGGAAGGAAATAGTCTCGCAGCCCACGGAAGCCCACAGATCTCCTAACACAAGGGACCCAAGGAAGACAACACCAAGACACATAATAATTAAAATGGCAAAGACCAAAGATAAGGACAGAGTATTAAAGGCAGCTAGAGAGAGAAAAAAGATCACCTACAAAGGAAAACCCATCAGACTATCATCAGACTTCTCAACAGAAACCTTAGAGGCCAGAAGAGAATGGCATGATATACTTAATGTAATGAAACAGAAGGGCCTCGAAGCAAGAATATTGCATCCAGCACGATTATCATTTAAATATGACGGAGGGATTAAACAATTTCCAGACAAACGAAAGCTGAGAGAATTTGCCTCCCATAAACCACCTCTACAGGACATCTTACAGGAACTGCTCTAGAGGGAAGCACGCCTAAGGCTAAAAAGATGTCACCAGAGAAAATAAAATCATAGCAAAGAAAGCATACCATCTAAATACTAACTAAAGGCAAAGAATAAAACACCTAGTATATAAAGAATGGAGGAGGAAGAATAAGAAGGGAGAGAAATAAAGAAACATCAGATTGTGTTTACAATAACTTAACAAGAAAGTTAAGTTAGATTTTTAGATAGTAAAGAAGCAACCCTTGAACCTTTGGTAACCACGAATCTAAAGCCAGCAATGGCAATAAGTACATACCTATCAATAATCACCCTCAATGTAAGTGGACTGAATGCACCAATCAAAAGACACAGAGTAACAGAATGGATAAAAAAGCAAGACCCATCTATATGCTGCCTTCAAGAAACTCACCTCAAACGCAAAGATATACACAGACTAAAAGTGAAGGGATGGAAAAGATATTGCATGCAAACAAGAAGGAGAAAAAAGCAGGTGTTGCTGTACTTATATCAGACAAAATAGACTTCAAAACGAAGAAAGTAGCAAGAGATAAAGAAGGACATTACGTAGTGATAAAGGGGTCAATCAACAAGAGGATATAACCATTATAAATATATATGCACCCAACACGGGAGCGCCGGCATATGTGAAACAAATACTAAAAGAATTAAAAGAGGAAACAGAAAGCAATGCATTCATTTTAGGTGACTTCAACACACCACTCACTCCAAAGGACAGATCAACCAGACAGAAAATAAGTAAAGACACAGAGGCACTGAACAACACACTAGAACAGACGGCCCTAACAGACATCTACAGAACTCTACACCCAAAAGCAACAGGACACATTCTTCTCAAGTGCACATGGAATATTTTCCAGAATAGGCCACATACTAGGCCACAAAAAGAACATCAGTAAAGTCAAAAATATTGAAATTCTACCAACCAGCTTCTCAGATCACAAAGGTATAAATCTAGAAATAAATTTTAGAAAGAAAACAAAAAGGCTCACAAACACATGGAGACTTAACATTCTCCTAATTAATCAATGGGTTAACGACCAAATCAAAACAGAAATCAAAGACTATATGGAGACTAATGACAACAACAACACAAAGTGACAACTTCCGTGGGACGCAGCAAAGGCAGTTCTAAGAGGAAAGTATATTGCAATCCAGGCCTATTTAAAGAAGGAAGAACATTCCCAAATGAATAGTCTAAAGACACAATTACTGAAATTGGAAAAAGAAGAACAAATGAGGCCCAAAGTCACCAGAAGGAGGGACATAATAAAGATCAGAGAAGAAATAAATAAAATTGAGAAGAATAAAACAATAGAAAAAATCAATGAAACCAAGAGCTGGTTCTTTGAAAAAATAAACAAAATAGATAAACCCCTAGCCAGACTCATTAAGAGAAAAAGAGAATCTACACACATAAACAGAATCAGAAATGAGAAAGGAAAAATAACGACAGACCCCACAGAAATACAAAGAATTATAAGAGAATATTATGAGAATCTATATGCTAACAAGCTGGAAAACCTAGAAGAAATGGACAACTTCTTAGAAAAATACAACCTTCCAAGACTGACCAAGCAAGAAACAGAAAAACTAAACAGACCAATCACCAGCAACGAAATTGAATTGGTAATCAAAAAACTACCCAAGAACAAAACCCCCAGGCCAGATGGATTCACCTCTGAATTCTACCAGACATATATAGAGAAGAAATAACACCCATTCTCCTTAAAGTTTTCAAAAAATAGAAGAGGAGGGAATACTTCCAAACTCATTCTATGAAGCCAGCATCACTCTAATACCAAAACCGGGCAAAGACCTCACCAAAAAAGAAAATTACAGACCAATATCCCTGATGAACGTAGATGCAAAAATACTCAACAAAATATTAGCAAACCGAATTCAAAAATACATCAAGAGGATCATACACCATGATCAAGTGGGATTCATCCCAGGGATGCAAGGATGGTACAACATTCGAAAATCCATCAACATCATCCACCACATCAACAAAAAGAAGAACAAAAACCACATGATCATCTCCATAGATGCTGAAAAAGCATTTGACAAAATTCAGCATCCATTCATGATTAAAACTCTCAACAAAATGGGTATAGACGGCAAGTACCTCAACATCATAAAGACCATATATGACAAACCCACAGCTAACATCACACTTAACAGCGAGAAGCTGAAAGCTTTTCATCTAAGTTTGGGAACAAGACAGGGATGGCCACTCTCTTCACTGTAATTCAACATAGTACTGGAGGTCCTAGCCATGGCAATCAGACAAAACAAAGACATACAAGGCATCCAGATTGGTAAAGAAGAAGTCAAATTGTCACTATTTGCAGATGACATGATACTGTACATAAAAAACCCTAAAGACTCCACTCCAAAACCACTAGAACTAATATCTGAATTCAGCAAAGTTGCAGGATACAAAATTAACACACAGAAATCTGTTGCTTTCCTATATACTAATGATGAACTAACAGAAAGAGAAATCAGAAAAACAATTCCATTCACAATTGCATCAAAACGAATAAAATACCTAGGAATAAACCTAATGAAGGAAATGAAAGACCTGTACTCTGAAAACTACAAGACACTCCTAAGAGAAATTAAAGAAGACACTAACAGATGGAAATTCATCCCATGCTCTTGGCTAGGTAGAATAAATATTGTCAAAATGGCTACACTACCTAAAGCAATCTATAGATTCAACGCAATCCCTATCAAAATACCAATAGGTTTCTTCAATGAACTGGAACAAATAATTCTAAAATTCATATGGAACCACAAAAGACCCCGAATAGCCAAAGCAATCCTGAGAAGGAGGAATAAAACAGGGGAAATTACGCTCCCTGACTTCAAGCTCTACTACAAAGGCACAGTAATCAGGACAATTAGGTATTGGCACAAAAACAGACTCACAGACCAGTGGAACAGAATAGAAAATCCAAACATCAACCCAAACATATACAGTCAATTAATATTTGATAAGGGAGCCTTGGATATACAATGGGGAGATGACAGCCTCTTCAGCAGCTGGTGTTGGGAAAATTGGACAGCTACATGTAAGAGAATGAAACTGGACTACTGTCTAACCCCATATACAAAAGTAAAATCAAGGTGGATCAAAGACCTGAATATAAGTCATGAAACCATAGAACTCTTAGAAAAAAACATGGGCAAAAATCTCTTGGACATAAACATGAGCGACTTCTTCATGAACATATCTCCCTGAGCAAGGGAAACAAAAGCAAAAATGAACAAGTGGGACTATATCAAGCTGAAAAGCTTCTGTACAGCAAAGGACACCATCAGTAGAACAAAAAGACATCCTACAGTATGGGAGAATATATTCATAAACGACATATCCGATAAGGGGCTGACATCCAAAATATATAAAGAACTCACGCACCTCAACAAACAGAAAGTAAAAAATCCAATTAAGAAATGGGCAGAGGACATGAATAGACACTTCTCCAAAGAAGAAACTCAGATGGCCAACAGGCACATGAAAAGATGCTCCACATCACTAATCATCAGAGAAATGCAGATTAAAACCACAATGAGATATCACCTCACACCAGTGAGGATGGCCAACATCAAAACACAAACAACAACAAATGTTGGCGAGGATGTGGAGAAAAGGGAACCCTCCTACACTGCTGGTGGGACTGCAAATTAGTTCAACTATTGTGGAAAGCAGTATGGAGGTTCCTCAAAAAACTCAAAATAGAAATACCATTTGACCCAGGAATTGCACTCATAGGAATTTACCCTAAGAATGCAGCAATGCAGTTTGAAAAAGACATATGCACCCCTATGTTTATCGCAGCACTATTTACAATAGCCAAGAAATGGAAGCAACCTAAGTGTCCATCAGTAGATGAATGGATAAAGAAGAGGTGGTACATATACACAGTGGAATATTATTCAGCCATAAGAAGAAAACAAATCCTACCATTTGCAACAACATGGATGGAGCTAGAGTGTATTATGCTCAGTGAAATAAGCCAAGCTGAAAAAGACAAGTACCAAATGATTTCACTCATGTGTGGAGTATAAGAACTAAGAAAAAACTGAAGGAACAAAACAGCAGCAGACTCACAGAACCCAAGAAAAGACTAATAGTTACCAAAGGGAAAGGGACTGGGGAGGATGGGTGGGAAGAGAGGGACAAGGGGGAAAAGGGGGCATTACGATTAGAAGATACAGTGTTGGGGGGCACGGGGAGGGCTGTACAACTCAGAGAAGACAAGTAGTGACTCTATAGCATCTCACTATGCTGATGGACAGTGACCGTAATGGGGTTGGTGGGGGGGAACTGATGAAGGGGTAGTTTAATAACCATAATATTGCACATGTAATTGTAGATGAATGATACCAAAAGAAATTATAAAAAAAATATGTACCATTCTATTGTAACTGAAGATTCTATATTTGGGAAAGAAAATTCCTCAAGCATTCCCATTTTCCTAGGTGTAGGACCTTATTTAACCTCCCAGTGTTTGGAAGTGATTAAATGCTAAAAAGAACCGCATCGCATCTTGTCTCCTGACCTCACTGGTTATTAGCAGATGCCTTCCTGATGGCACAGAATAATGATTCCAGTGGCCACAGTGCATTTCTGCAGACATGGCTCTGGCCATGACCCACGCAGGGCCCTGCTGTCTGGCCTCTGGGCAGATCACAGGGTACACGCAACACAGGACAGAATGTGATCCAGCCAGCTTTCATTCACAACCTAAGTGAAGCACGAGAGTAATTTAAACCAGAATTCAGAGTGAATCTAAGATTCGTTCACCTGGCAGAGCTCTGGAATTCATGACCTGGTTATGAAACACTGTGATATACTAAACTTAAAACATCTCAATATAAACCTGCATTATGCCCCACTGAGACTATAATATGTGACATTCTGGTAGGGACAGGTCCTGGTGGCACCAGAGTAAGGGCGAGCACCAAAGTGTTATAAAAAGTATGGAAAGACTCAAAGATGTATAAAATTCAATCCACCGACTACTTTTCCATGAATCAGGCATAATGCCATTACTCTATTTTTGGAATGGAACACCTTGGCCTAGGGAATCGGAGCCAGTTTCTACTATTAAAAAGAACCAGGGAAGGTAAGTTATATAATGTCCTTTATGGAGGCAGATGTACTTCTAAACCCACTTTGTTCTCTGGCTGCTTCAGACGCTTACTCTAGGGTTGATAGAAAACAGTGCACCTATTTTCTCTCCAAACTTTGGCCAAATGCAATAAAGTGTGAGCAAGACTTGAGCCAAGACAATATATGCAAAGATTCATTTGTTGACTTGTATTCGCCTCCAGCATGGCAAATGGCCTATTTTCCAGTTTCTGAAGTTTGTGCACTATTGAGGGTGCAGATATAGATGTTACGACAAATGCAGACATCAACTGGTCTCCTGGAGATCATATAAGGAAGAGGAGGATGCAATGATGTTCAGCTAGGAGGAGAGGACAAATTAGGGTCACCCTTCCTGTACCTGAAGTCTACTGTCAGAACCTAGCCTTCCAGTTGATGCCTATTTTTTGACGTCTACTGCACCGAGCCTGCAGCCCTCCCTGGCACTGGCCCAGCGGCAGGTTCTCCCGGCAGTGAGGGACCAGCACCCTGCCTGCCTACCCCCACCCACCACCTTTCCCTTTTAACTCCTAGGTCTGCACTCATGGCCACCAGTTGGATGATGATTTAGATTCCGGCAATTTTATTCCTGGGTTTATATTAAGTACCTAACCCCAATCCAAAACTACTAGGACACCTGATTGTGTGTTACTTGATTACCCCCTAATGTGCAGAAACTACAGAGCAGAAATTGCTGCTCTGCATACTTTGTAGGCCACCCGACCATTTGCCATCCAAAGCCATCTTCCATGGGAACTGAAATTCTGCCTTGAAAACGTATGGATCATATGGTTGGATCTGTGTTTAGAATGGTTATTAAGGTAGATTAACCAATTTGGTAAAAGGAGACTGTAATTTTAAATGTGCTAAGCAAAAAAATAGAGATCCTTTCTTCCCTCTGCTCCTAAAACTGCCAGTGGGTGACTCCGCAGTCCAGTAGAGGGCGAGCTTAGTCTTTTCAGTTGCCTGCGTATTTGCACTACACCAGAAAGAAAGCCTTTATATTTAAAACAATGTTTCCTATAACTAACTGTTCACCACTCCTTAAAAGCCACATCAGCAACAATCACAACCATCACTAAATTACTTGCCAGCATTTTGTTAAAAATTACATTACAAAGGAAGGAAATTGACAAGGAACAATATGTTACACAGAAATAAATTGTTTTCTTCCATTAGCTTGCCTCTGGATTCATTAACAGCACACCTATTTACAGTCTGTTTTCTGCATGTGTAACAGGAATGGGGGCACCTTCACATCACCTCAGCCAAGAGATGCTGAGTTCTTGCCGTATCGGTTTCTCCTGGTCCTAATGTCGTTACCCAGCAGGGGCATTGCACCACGTTGGATTGCTAGGATGTCCGGTAGAGCACTTGCTACTGGTTATTTTAGGATGAAAATACAAATGTTCCACTCTTACCTAAATAATTAAGAATGAAATTTAACAATAAAATGAAGCTTTGTAATTGAACTGGATGTATGTTTGCCAGTTCATCTCCGTGTATGAAAAGGCACACTCTGTTCTTGCCCCTCAAGTGGTTTATTTATTCGAACAATTATTCAATAGGCCAAGGTGCCGAAGGAGGACTAAAATTATGAAATTCCGGTAAATACCATATGCTAACAGGTCGCTCTAAAAATGGCCCTTAACTTTGTTAAACTTCAGTTTTCTCAACTGACTGTGTGTAAAAATGCCTGTTTGGCCATCTCAGTAACATTGTCTCAAAAATCAGATCAGCTGGTATCTGTGAAATGTATATAAACCAAAAGGCCATGTGCAGCTACAGTACTTCCTTATGAGAGATATGTTCCCAAGCTCTTTTTTAAATTATGTACTCTTTAAAATAGTGAAGGAAAGTGAATATTCTTATCCTCTTTTAAATATAAAGAAATTGTGGCTCCGGAAATGTTGACTCAGGGAAGTAAACCTGGGAAGAGTTAAGCTGCCCCATTGTTGACACTGTCATCATTGAAAACAATGAACTGACCAGTACTTTCTTCAGTTTCATTTCAGTGTTCCTGAGGGGTTGGGACATACTGACTTTATCAACCAATAAACCAAGAGTTTAAAATAGGACACACAAGTACAACAGATACCTTAAAACTATGTGAGGAAATCTTTGTGGTCTGAAGAGGTCCACCATGTCTTCAAGGATGCAAAGTTCAACCTGTGGCCCAACTGGAGGGAAACGCATGAGGCAAGATGTGAGATGGGAACACTGCAGACTTAGGAGTGAGTGGGAATTCCAGTGCGTACTTCCAGCTAAAAGTGGATTTGCTTTGGACCGGATGTGTAAGACACACAGAAACCCAAGCATGTGGCATAGATTCCAAAGCCAGCCTGGTGAGTTTGACTCCCCTCTTCCTATTGGACACATGCCAGTTTAAATCTTAAGCACATGTAAATTGTGTTCTGCCTGCACAGATGGAAGATTAATTTTTAGATAGCACAGGACATGGGTAGAGTCAGGTGATGAAGGACTGGGGACAGGATCACATTACAAGATTATTTCAATCAACAAGACTGCTGAACTTGGTGAATCCCCTTCTGCAATATGGATGCACTTCCACTAACGCATTTGTGAGAGATGAACACTTTAGATTATTAAGTCAGTTTTTACTGTTGCCTTGAGAGATGCCAGACCTCAAGCAGAAAAACCATAGAGCCCACTTCTCTAGCCAAGTGTGGAAGATGAGTTCTAGGCTTTCCACACAAGGCAAGAAAAATTATATGCTCCTTAGCTGTGTCACATTGATAATTAAGCAAATATATCCCTCTAATGCCATCCCACATCTGCCAAGAGCCTGCAAGGCCTCAAGGAGAAGAGCTTTGGGATAATGACAGCTCTATGGTGAATTATCTCCTTGGCCCCAATATAAAGTGTCTCTTGGAAATGGAAGAGCAAAAATTACTCAAAAGACTGTAGATTGAAATAGTCATTTATGCTTAGAAGTATATAATATCTTTGAAATAATGATATGCTTATAGAAAAGTCAATCACTGCTAAATATAGGACACTAGAACATCTGTCCCATACATCCAATATTTCCAGGGTTTCCCATCGGTCAAATTCAACATTTCACTCTGGGTCATTCATTCATGACTTATTTCTGTACCCCTGGACTCTGCTCAATGTTAATGTTTCTGTATTCAGATCATTTTAAGTTAATACATTCCATGAAAATTTTCCTTTTCTCCAGTGTGGTCAGCAAAAATGCAGAAGAAATGGTAAAACTAGATCAGGTATATTTATGGACACTAAATGAATCAAATGAATGCAGAACAGCTTACTTTAAAAATACTAATCAATCCTTTATTTTGTGGAAGTAAAACAGTCAGATTTTAATAAAATGACCTATATTTTTTCTTTTTCCTAAGCTCTTTGGCCAAAACATGTGAAATATATCCTAACCTTATCTCCTCATGCAAGAATGTTTAAGTCACATGGCCACTAAATTTGGAGGGAGGTAAAACGCTACCTATGATGTACTGCAACACATTCCAGTTTCCCAAACCACTATCCCCCAGGATATGTACAGGAACATGCAAATGGTGGCCCACTTGGGAATCAGCATGGGGAGAAGAGATGCTCCTGTCAACCCACTGCCCTAGCTGCTGCCCTTCTTCTTCATTTCAGTTCCCTTCTTTCTGACTTTTGTTAGAAGATTTCCCAAGGCAAAGAGTCTACCAAACACTAACTTTTATGGGGCAAATTCCTCTTGGATATTGAATAAAACTTGCAAAATTCTCAAGAACATTCATCAAAGGCCAGTGTTAGCTCACGCCAATCACTGCTTCATGTATAAAAAAAACACAAACGCCGTGCACACATATTAGTTTTATGAAAGAGAAGAACAATGTGACATGGGATGGGTGCTCTTTTAGTAGGTTGTGCCGTGGTGAGAAATGAAAACCCAATGACTGAAGCTTTGGAATCCTTCCAAGCCCACCTCGGAGAAGAGTTTCATACTTCTTTCCAACTTGTTTACTTTACTGAGGGCTCTGGGCTAACAGCTAAAACTCAAAAAGTACCTGACGTCAACCCTGCCATGGACGGTGAGTTAAATTAATAAAATTGAAAAGGATTTCTACAATTTAATAGATGATTAGAGCTGTAGCCAGGAGACAAGTGTATTATTATTGAGTTCAAATCCATTTTCCCTTGTTCTATTTCAGTTTCCTATAAACACATAAGGAAATGGAGCACAAGTCCCCAAATACAAGTCTGTCCCCAAATTACCTTCTTGGATGAAATACCTCCCTCCCTTTCTTTGGAAGCACCCCCCACAGTATTGCTGGCAGCACCGATCACGCTGGGTGAGGAGCACATGCTCCTGCAAGCTGTAAGCCGTGGTTTCCACTGTCTGTATTGGAGGCTGCATGTGAAGAACGCCCGGAGCCAGCTGCATGTTTGATTTGCCGCACTCCTGCCCCCTTCTCCACACCCTGCGGCGGCCTGTGAGTGAGGCCCGGCGGCGTGGGGAGCCGTGGCCCTCAGCGCCCAGCTCTGGCCTGCGATGGACGCCGTCTCCCAGCAGGGGTGCCCTCGGTGCCCGGGACACTGCCTGCCACGTGGTCGACACTCAGTAACGGGTTTGTGGAATGAATGTGATGGAAAGAGTGGGGACCGAAGCCTGGAAATATCAAATATCAAAGAAAGGAAGCAGGAAATCAGGGAGAGGGAAAAAAGGACGAGAAGTGATAGGCCTAAAAATCAGAACACGGCCTCAGGAAAGGCCCTGAGCATTTTATAATGCTTGGCCTCAGGTTCTCCCGCCTCTCCAGCGGCAAAATACTGTTTCTTCTACAGCTCACAGTCCTGCATTTTTGCCTAACTAACCACATAGTCATGGAAATAACACAGTAAATGCACACCATCATGTGTGTATGTAACTGTTTTACACACTGGGGGTGATCTGAAAGAAATCCAGGAAATTGCAAATCTGAGAATAAATATATTTAAGTGTTCTGTATACTGTGTATTAGCATTATCCCCAAATGCAAATGTCTATGGTTTGAATTCAATTTAGTTTTGATATTATTTCCAACCAGGTCTTTTAAATATTATATGTTCTCAAGATCATTTCTTCCTTTATAGCCTTTAGGTAAAACATTTCAATTATGAAAGTGATAAATTCATGGTAAATTTGCAAGTCATACAGAAAGGCAGAAATGAAAAGCACATTCCCAGCCTCTCCCTGACTGTCAGCCCATACCCAGAGTCTCTGTGCATCCTTCTGGGAACTTCCCATGCACACACAAACATGTATTCATGTACTACATAGTTCCATTTTCTGCACATGAATATATTCTCAGATTGGATATAATTCCTTCCCTAATTGGAAATTTTTATCCTGATCTCATTTACTGATATACAAATAATAATATGCTATCTCTGGTTTTATTTTCTATTTATTTATATATGGCATATGCTTTTTAAAAGCCTTTTTGTTTTAAAATAGCACAGATTCAATGAAATAACAGTAGTCCAGGTAGGTCTTATGTACCGTTCCCTCAGTTTCTCCCAATGGTTACCTCCTGAATAATTATAGCACAATATTAGGAACAGGAATTCAACTTTGGGACAATGTGTGTGCACGGGTCTGCTTCATTTCACCTCACACACAGGTTCTCGTAGCTGCCACTGTGGTCACAGATGACCTGTCTCCCTCTGGCCACAGCTCCTGTTCACACCCTCTCCCACCCTCTCCTCCTGTTCACACCCCATCTGGAACCCTGGGGGTCATATTCTGAGACTCAGGGTCTTACTAACGTTGTGCTTTGTGGGCAGAGAAGGCAGGCTCTCCCTTGCCCCTGCCTGGTGGCAGAGAGTCCAGCCTCTGCACTTGGCCTCCGTCGTGGGCCGGCACTGGTGACCTGCCCCTATCGGATGCAAGTGGAGAATAGGCTCTTCACATGCCTCTCTCACCCTGTCTCCTGCTCCTGGGTGGATCCCTGTGGGGTGACAGAGCAACTTGCTAGTCGGGTGCAGGCGGAAGCCCAGGTCCCGTCGTCTTCAGGCACCACGGGCAGGACTGACGGTTCCTGCTCCCCAAAGGCCTTCTTTGACACCCCACAGGTTTGGCTTCTGGGGTGCAGTCTGTAAAGCTCCCTGCTGGGTTTCACTCGTGGAGGTGGGGGTGGGATGTGGCACCTTCCAGTGTTTTCTAGGGCACAGCATCCTTGTCTCAAGGGATCTGCCAGGCCAGGCAGCTCCCCTCCTGGGAGGGCAGGCTCATCTTGGGACATGTCAGTTTGCACCCTCTGGTGTATCCAGGACAGAAGCCTCTCCATTGCCTCCCCTGGGAGATGTGAGGCCACGGGAACCCCAAGGGCTCACCCGGCTCTTCCTCACTCCACAGGGCCTGGGCTGGGTGGCCTCTTCTCTCTGCCCTTCAGAGGCCTGCTGTGTTTTATGTGAATGCCTAGGTCTTTTAAGCAGTACTTGGTGGAGGAACACAGAAGAACACATCTGCTCCATCCTTCCAGAAGCAGAAGTCCAAGTGTCACACACAGGTTCAGATTCATCCTCTTGCATGAGTGTATGCTTCTTTCCGGCTCTTTGGATATTTTCATAGACTGTTATATGCTCTTTGTTATAATTCACATATGCTCTATATGAAAATTGTTAAAATTATAGATCAATCTAACTTGAACGTCTGTGTTTTCTTCCCTAAAAGATGAAAAAGTGGCCACACTTAAATTCTGTCACCTCATCTTAGAAATACTCTTCATAGTATTTTATTACTTCATGATTTTAACATTTTCATGTATGCCTAATTTTTTTCTGTTCAAACTTGGTAATAAATTTCCCAGTAAAGATCATAAAAGTCATTAATTTCAGTTTTTTTTTAGTATTCTCTTTATTTTTCCAGGTGCCTATAATTTACACACTTGAACTGATGAGCTAAAGTCTCACTTTAACATACATATGCAAGTCAGGATTCATATTTTGTGTTAGGATATGTATGCATATATTACATGCATGTGCTTACATAGGCTAAATATAATTTTTTAAATGAAGGTCAACAGATATCATAACTTGCATATTTGCAGTTAATATATTGGGTCTCTTAACCCATTTTTTCTCTGTTTTATGCAGCATATGGAAATGTTGGTTTTACATGCAGGATACACAAGAGCTCTTTAGTGAATTTTTAATGAAGGTGATAATACTTAGACCCTTTCCAGACACATGGAGAGAACAACTTAATTCCAGAGCAGGTAAAAAATATTAGGAGAAACCTTTTACATCTAATAGCAATGAAGTTTTTCAGAAAACGTATGCAAGCAACAAGAAGCTGAAAATCCTTAAAAAGCCTGAGACTAAACTGGGCAGATAGAAGAAGTTCAAGGTCATGGACAGACCATGCTTCAGTGGACATAATTTCAACTACAATCAGGACGTTATACGGAATCAGAGAAAAGATAGCCTCATTTTCTGTACCTAGAAAAATCCAGAGCAACCTGTCCTATCCACAAGTGCACGTCCACTTTGGCTGGGCAGTCTGCTTTATGTCGCACAGCCTGCTGTGCTCATTCCTAATGCTGACTTGTCTCCATTTTTTCCATTAGCTTGAACTGCCTCATATACGATTCCCCATCCACTCAAATCCCACGCACTTCCTGAGGCTCTATTTTTCATTGACGATGGCCCTGCAGTTCAATCTTACAGTGATATTAACTTCCAGGTGGGTCGGCTGATGGACACACCGTGGCCCTCGATGTGCCCGTCATCCATTTGCAGCCTCTGCATGCGCACATCTCCGAAAGGAGACTGGAGCACTACGTGGTTTTTCTCGCAGGGCCAGGCGGGCACACTTAACAATTTACCCGCAAAGTTGTTTGTTTGTTTTTTAATGAAGACAATTTCATTCAACAAACATTGACTGGGTACCTGCCGTGGTCTTGACAGTAAATTAGACACAGGGAACAGAAAAATGAGCAGGATATAATGTGTGGGTCCTTCAGGGGCATTGTCTGGTAGAATCAAGGCTGGATAACTTATTATAATCAAATGTGGCATACTGCGTACAAATTCCCTAAGAATTATTTAATCAGCTGAGTTTCCTGAGCATGTCTGGAGAACTGAGAGATGCTGCAGAGAACTGGAGCCGGGATGGAGGGAGGCAGCAGCATTTCTATCAGTGGTAGAGTCTCTTAACATTACTCATGAGCAGGACCCTTCAAAGGAGGGTCTTTTTCTACTGTAAATGGGGTCAGCTAACACAAGACATAGATCACAGAAAAGAGACAATGTGCAAACAAATAAAGAGTATCAATAAATTCAGGAACTTGAGGTTTGGAAAAGCCAGCTGCTTCTCCAGCCTAATGGGAAGGGATGCGGTTTAAAAAGCTTCACCCAGAAGGGCCTAATGAAGCTCTTCAATTAAACAACATGACTTAAACCAAAGGTCTGATTAAAGGTACTGCTTCCTACTTATCATTCTAAATCATCCCCAGACAATCACCATAGATTGAGAGAAAGCAATGTGATTACAACAGGTCAGCTGGAGAACGTGAAGGCAGAAGTCTAGTGTGGACACCAGCATATGGAATTGATGGGGAACATACATCAGATGTACATTAACTGAAATAACAGTTACTTTTGTGAGGAATTATATTGCCAAAGAAACCACAAGCCTTTCCTAGTTGAGCCTTAAAACAAAGACTTCAGGAGTAGCAATTTGGTCATGAAAGCTCTCCAGCCACCGAGAAGGGCATGAATCCCAACACCTACCCAGACATGACCAAGGAGGAGACTCAGGGGGAAGAGCTGCCCAGGGGTTGGACAATGTCATGGAAAATACGAACATGTGACTTTCTCCTTGAACACATTTTGTTCCATACCTCCTTGCATAATCAAGATGAACAGGGATCAAGTTCTCTGGCCTATAAATATTAATAACTTGCAAAACCACACAATGTACAACAGAGTAGTGATATGCAGGCATCTTCTGAAAGTTTTTCTATTGTAGTAGGGGATTTATTGCAGTGACACAGACATCATTATGACTGAGGTTATCTCCCACTTTTTAAAGTTGGCTTCAGCAAAGTTTCGTTTACAAGCAACCGGAGTCACCCTTTTAAGGGGAGAGTTTAAGGAGCTTTAACAATGGTACACAGTCACACAACAGCTATCCCAATTAAGGTGTCACTCCCAGTTTCTCTTGTGCTCCTTTGCAGCCAGTCCCCTTCCCCACGAGCCCATTCATATGATGTTCTAGGAAATAGAAACTCTAACAGCAGAAATGAAATCAGTGGTCCCAGGGACTGGGGTTTTTGCTGCCTGTAAAGTATCCTGTAGCTGCAGGAGAGCAGTAGGCAGAGGAACGCAGCCCTGTGGGACCCGAACACCCCCAGCCCCTCCCCGTGGTTTCCTTCAGGGACTCCCATTGGCTAGAGCCAGCCAGGAGTAGACCAGAAGGCCATTGTGCCGAATTAGGGGAGGAGGAACCCCGGAAAGTTACAGGAAGAGAAATCAATCACGTTCGTTATCCAGCAAGACCTCCTAAGACCACTTGTTCGGCTCCTCACCTCGGTCCGACATTCCACAGAGCAAAACAAAGGCCACAGAGTTTGCAAATCAAATCCATACAATTTCACTGAAATGCGAGTTGCCATCGGTGCACAGGTGGTGAGTAGGCTCTGGGAAGAGGGCAGTTATAGGCTAGACGTAGGCAAGGAGGCTGAGTAAAAAGCGGGCAGGTTTTAGTGTGATGGCTGAGAATCATTAAATTTGGGAACAGTACATGAGGCCCTCTCAGACTATTGCATTTTCACAAATCTTTGAAAAAGCCCTTGATGGAAGCTCTCCTAAAGACTAAAATAAAACGTCATGCTGAACAAGTCAGTGTTTGCTGAGACTGTGGTATGCTGCTCAGAAAGCCTGATATTAAGATGTATATAAACGATATTTTTTTTGAAATGTTAAGAGGGAAAAAGGTATGTAATCCATAAAGAAACACTATATATTTAATTACTAGGAAATGTTTCCAACTGGGATTTTACCAACATATTTTTGTTAAATCAGCTAAATGCATACAAACAAGTAAGTAATATTATCTTCCACCATGGTGAATAGCTCAATCATCCTCGTTAGACGGGGCAGGCATGCACTGATTTGCGCCTGGCATGCTTTCTCAGTATTAACTGTTTAATAATCATGCCCACTCTTCAGTGGTTAGGCAAGGTGCCCCCCACTTTTACATAAAAATGGGGAGTTCGGGAGGCTCTGGGATTTGGGGGAGGGTCTGTCTCAGTCCGTCTGGATGCTGTAACACCAAAGACTGGGCAGCTTGTAAGTAACAGAAGTTAGCTTCTCCGTTCTGGGCCTGGAGGTCCGGGCTCAGGGTGCCAGCGTGGCGGGGTTCTGGTGAGGGCGCCCTTGCAGAGGACTCACTGCACCCTCACCTGGAGGGCACTTTATGGGGTCCCTTTTACGTGGGCATGAACCCATTCCTGAGGGCTCCGCCGCTTGGTCTCATGGCTTCCCAAAGGCCTCCACTCCGTGTACCGTAACCTGGGGGCTGGCATTGCAACACATGACCTATGGGGATACTTGGTCCATCACAGGGTGCTGTGTTATATCTGAAATTTCCTCACAACAAAAGAAAATCTTTTCCCCCCTCATCTTCCCCTGCAAACAGCTCACTGGACACATAAATGAGGGCACACGGGGCTTGGGAACAATGACAGGGAATAGGTAAGTGTGCCACCCGGGCGCAGGCCAAGCCGGGGAGGAGGTCGTAGAAAGTGGTCCCATCGGGCGCGTGAACCAGGGCGTTGAGGGAGAGATGAAGAGAAGGGAAGTGAAAGGGGCCTGGCGGTGAAAGGCAGGACCGGACCCGCAGCCTCTTGCCAGGCGCTCTCCCCTCATGGCACCCACCCCCCCACCTGCAGCGGGAGCACCAGCTCTCCTCTCTCAGGGAAGATCTTTAATCTACTTCCCATCAGCCAGCGGCACGTGTTCAGGTTACCTGAGTATGTTCAGGTTGCAGGTTTGGAAAATACAAACACCATTTGGCAAACGACTGATGATTTAAATGGGATCATACACTCAGCTAGCTGTTTATTTGGGATGGACGGCTAGCACCCTTAATTCCAGTTCCAAGGCCGATTCCGTCATTCAGCAAGGCCCACTAGAGCTGCAAGCACCCTGCACATGGCTTGAAATGTTTTCTTTCATGGCTCATCTGCCTTTTGAGAATAAAACACATACAATTTCTTCTAGAACCATGTATGAAAGTATGTATAATAATATGATCCATCATAATATAAACAATAGGGAAGACAAAATATAGGCCAAGTCAATAATCTAATTCATCCTAAATACACTTAAGCAAGTTTCCTTCCAGTCTTTTCTATGGATATTTTTATGTAAAAGAGGTTGTATGTATAATTTTGTATCCTGAATGTTCTTAATATCGTAAAGATTTGTTAATATCATAACAAAAATATTGTTTCTAATTCCCTGCCTATAGCTGCTTCTAATTCAAGTGGATCTCTGCCCTTGGCTTTAATTGTTTAACTTATATTTTACCACTATTACTGTGATTAATTATGTAATTACAGAAGTTATCTGTGTACATAGAAATAAAATTTCCAAATAGTCTGAAAAGTAACAACAGCAGTGTAAATTATCCCTCGTCACCACAGTCCCACCAAAACTAACATTGACGCCCATCCTCCACCCAGGTTCCGGAAGGAAACCCCTTCTGCTGGCGTCACCCCTGATTCTCCTGGTAGTCCTCGCCAAGGGCCGGGGGCCAGCACATGCACCTGTTTCTTTATCAGCTTCCCCAGAATCGTTAGCTGCCCGCTGTGGAAGGTGAAGAATGTAACCCACTTCTATTCAGTCGTTTTCTTCTCCTTTTCTGAAGGCTTCAGCTTTATTTTTAATCATAGCATCATTTAAAAAATAAGTCTGAACCACTGTTTCTTTATCTATTTTGGAGGAACTTGTTGATGATTCACCAAACTGATTTTCCTTTTCCCGCTGGTCACACACACAACTGCACCATATTTCTTAGCTTCCTTTCCTAGATGACCAAGACCAAGCCATTGGAATGCGGCAGAAGCATATGCCATTCTCAGGCCTGGTCCATGAAAAACATCTTGAGACGTGTTCTGAGAATCTTCTGGTTCTTTCCCATTCAGTTACGCTTCCCTTGGATCTTTGATTTTTAAACATTTAAAATAATTCCAAAGCAGCTCTTTCAATAAACACAGTATTAAAGCGCTAAGAGTGATGACAGCATTGATCCAAAATATAACTTGCAACGTATTTTATTCTTTCTTACATTCAGAGAGTAGGATCTGCCTTATAATCAATAGTGTGTTGAAGTCAAAATAGAGGAAATTGCGGCATAAATTTGAAAAATGGAAGTCAAACTTGCCTTTTCATCTCTTTAAATAGAAGAAATAGATCTTTTCAGCCATCCCCGAGATTATACATGAGATTTCTTAATTTCAATAGTTGTCTAAAGCTGTAATTTACTTTCAAGGCTGCCCACCTGTTAACCTGGATTATCATCCCAAATTATCTTTTATTGCATTTCTGGTTGACTTTCTTTCTTTTAAAATATCCTTGCTTTCATTTCTTGGGCTCCTTTACTGTTGGAATATGATCTTAATCATCTTTTCCAGAAATGGGTCATGGGACATAAATGCTTCCAAGGCTACATGGCTGAAAATGTCTGTATTTCACCTTCACACAAGTGGAAAGTTTGGTTAGGTATTAAGTTCTGGAACCCATGAATTCGGGATTCTCCCTTAAAGACATTTATCTACTGTGTTCTGGTTGAAATCTTTTAATATGCAAAAAAAACCCCGAAGAATTTTAATTTCTTTGTAGGTCACCTGCTTTGTTTCATGGGAGTCTCTCTCTCTGCCTCTCTTTCTCCCCACCCACCCTCCCTCGCTTCTCCCTCCCCCTTCTGGCTTTTAAGATCATGCCCTCAGATTCTTCTTTAATGTCACATTACATATGAATGCAATGGACAGCATGGATCTTATTTCATTTGCCCTATTATGTGGGCCATTTCAATTTGAAAACAGGTGTCCTCTCCAGCTCAGGGAAAGATTTTAATATTTTTTCTTTTACCGTCTGTTTTCTTTTTCAAGTGTGAAATAGTTCAGACAAGCAGGAAAGGTCACACAATCCTTGCATCCTCCACCCAGCTCAAGAAACAAAGTATCACACACATAGCTGGGCATCCTGCCGCCCTCTCTCCATCTGCATTTTCCATTCTGCCGTCCAGTGTTCACCACAATTCTAAACTCTGTGTTTATTATGCCCACACTTTAAAAGATGATTGAGCTACTTTAATCTATATCTCACTAAGTAAGTATCTATCACTGTTTGACATTTTATACCTTCATAAATGGCCCCACACAGCATGTACCTTGCACCATGATTTCTCACCCAACATTGTGTTTGTGAGGTTTGTTCACGTTGATCTATGCCGTTCACCCCTCCTTGCCGAATTATACTACAATTTATGTGCTATTCTCAACAAATGCATGTAAAAACTGTTCCAAATTTTCACTTTTACAAACAATGCTGCAGGAAACTGTCTTTTGTATCCCCACCTTAGGGTTTAACTCATTCCTGGAACTCGCTCTTCCCGGGCTTCCTCCTAGGACTGGAATCGCCCCATTAACTTCACAAGGGTCGGGCCTGTCCACCTGCCGTGTGTGACAGACGTGGCTGCTGCTCTCCCCACACATGGCATCAGAGCTGGTGTTTGGCACTGCGATGGGTGAGAAATGATGATTCCCTTTAGTTTTAACCTGCATTTTCCTGATGAAAAATAAAATTTGTGTTCACTCAGGTAAGCTTGTGGTTGGTCATTTGGGTTTTCTCCCTTTGAATTGCCAATTATAGCATTTATCCATTTTTATATTCGGCCGTTTATCTCATCAGTTTGTGGATGTTTTTAGACGCTCAGCCAGGCCAAGCTGGGTTACATGGGTTGTGAACCCCTTCTCCAGGTGGGGCTCCCTGCACCCCCACTTTTCAAACAGTGATTTCCCTGATGCACGCTGTGCTTATATGCAACACAGTGACCACTATCTTTTGTGACGTGTGTGGTTTGTACTGTGTGTGTCTTGTTTGGGAAACCCTTCCCTCTCAGTGAGTCATAAAGATAAGTGTCTACGATGTTTCAAAGTTTTGGTTTCGTTTTGCACAGTCACATCTGTAGTTCAGCTGGACTTCATGCATGTGGGTATAATGTGGAGAGTGGCAGGTCTTGTTTTCCCAAAGGAATGGCATTTAGTATTGGCTGCAGCAGAATTCATCCTGCCTAAGGTCTGCAAGGTCACCGTCTTAGGCTGAGGCGGCCTCCTCAGCTCCACAGGTGGCAGGTGGAGAGAGGCTTGGGGAGAACCACGTTGTGTCCAGTCCACAGATCACTCACTTACTTCATCTCCTATTTCTCTGTGCAGCTGCCCCACCCCGAGGGGTGTGGGAATAAAGCGTGTCCCTGGTGAATGGGTCTCACCTGCCGAAGCTTCTCATAGGTGCTCTGATGCTGATTTCCTTTATTATAAGGATATCCTTGGGAATATGATCCCATCTTCTTTCTTAGAGAAACTAGTCAAAATCTTGGCCTGCTATTTCTCTCTTAGCTTTTTAGCGTCTTAGAAGTGTAGTCCGTCTTGAATTTCTTTACTCTGATTTCAAGCCTTGAGGGGAGGGAGGGGATTTAGTTATATAAGCTTTGTCCACCATCTTGAAGGTAAACATTATGTGATTTGCATACGGTTGTCAATATTGACTCATAGGGGAAATCATTACTTCCAACTTTTCAGTTTTATAAATAACACAATAACTACTCATGATTTCAAGTATGTTTCTGTTGTTTAGAACATCTTGACTGAATTTTGCCCAATTTTTCTAATGCATGTATTCAATCTCTCAATATATTAACATGTGGAATCTGCTGCAAGTTATTTTACCAGATTTGTTTTCCTTTTATTTCTGCTAGATATTTAAATATGTAACATGTTCATGAGATAAAAATCTAAGAATATTTTTTCCTTGAGGTCATCCTGCTGCTTTTATTCTAAGAATGTTGTTCTTTCTGGAGATACTAGGTAATTATCCCCACTTTTCTTAGTTTTTAATGGCACAATATTGTCCCTTTTTCTACTTTTATATTTAGCTACTCCAGTCAATCTGGAATTAAGTGTGGGTATGATACGTGGTAAGAAACTTTATATAATAAATGGCATGGAGAAAATTAGCTAGGTTATTGAAAGAAATGGGCCATTCCATCTTCCACAAATTTGTAGTATTCTTTTAGTATGTATTAATTTCTTTCCATAAATATCTTTTAATAAAATACGTAGACTCACAATAACTTAGAATGCCCATTTGTGGAGATGAACAAATCTTCAGAAGCTTTGCTGGGAAGTGCCAGTGAAATGGAGACCACGTTCCCTGCAGGGAGCTGCTGGGGTCTCCAGCCTGCCCTGCCCTGGGGGAGCTCTGCCAGGGACCTCACACTCCACTCGCTCTCGCTGCAGATGAGCTTCCTGGGAGTCTGTGCCTCTGCTGAGGGTCACTGGGGTGCTCTTGGATGTTTGTGTCAGAGAGGCTAACCCTGGTAATGACAGCAATGAAGATATGATTTGCAGCATATCTTCATCAGACATTTTGATGTAGGATTCCGGCATCTTACAATACTTTCAATAATTCGTTTTCGTTACCATTAACATTTAGTGATGCATGTAAGGATCATTTCCCTATTTTTTAAAAAAGGTCTTTGTTTTCATTGCAGGATATTATATATTTGCATGTTTATGAGGCTTTCTCGGAATGCACTGCAGGCTGATTACAGAGTGGTTTGTCAGTCTGGGAGATCATAGAATCCAAGGGCTTCCGCCACCAGGAACCCCAATCCCGTATCAGTCCTCCCAGCCTCGACCCCAGCCACTTTCCCTGTGGAGTCAGGCTCCTGGTTTGGCACCAGACAGAGAGCAACAGAGCTGGGACTCGTGCATTCTGAAAAACAAGCTTTCCAGGGGCTCTTCTGGTTCTTTTCAGAGCTTAGTACTTACATGTTTCCTAAGTCACCACTCAGAAGATGCTCCCCTCATGCAACTGCTCCTGTGAGTCAGCAGTCCAGCCTGGCCAAGGCCCATGAGGGTCATTTCCAGATGCCAGACGCAGACCCACCACCCCGCTGAATCTCAAGGTCAGAGTGAGCTGGCTGAGGAAGGAACTCGGCCAGAAAGAATATTTAAACTTTCTCAGACATAGAAATGGGTAGAATATTTTAAGGACCCTCTTCCTTCCCTGGCTCAGTTTTTCAAAGAACATAGCCTTGGAAGAGTTTGCCTTGGAAAAGGCAAATCAAATTAGGAGAGAGGATCAGAGGAAACCGGTTTCCTTCTGGAAAACAAGGAGAATCAACACAATAGGAGCTCTTTTATGGGCACTTCCCTGAGCAGGAGAAAAAGCAGTAGAGAGAAGAGAAAAAAGTATCTGGGGAGGAAGGGGCTGGCCGGCTGAGTCAGGGCACTGGGATGGGCTGTGCACGGGGGCAGGACGGATGCCATCAGAGCCACCCTGCCCCAGGTGGCCGTGCCTTCAGCCACTCGATGACCTCTGTGCTCCTGCAGGTCATCTGGTTCACATGCTCCCTCAAAGCAACCACCACTGGCAAAGCAGAGCTCTGTGCCGGCTCGTGCTGCTAATGGCCCTTCTCCGGGAAACACAGGACTCCATGGAAAGCATCTTAGGAGGGGCGGGGACAACGCAGCAAACACACAGCAGCTCTGCGAGCACCCAAGTGTGCTTCCCACGAGTCAACAGAAAACACGACATTCACAGAGCAGAGCGAAGACCTCTGCTGCCTGCCTCTGGGATGTGAGCTTCAGACTTGTCATCTCAAAGGTCTCCCTGACTTCACACCTCGTGCCTCCAGGGTCCCATTTCCTCACGTGGAAATGACGAGCACGCCGCCCGCTACCAGCAGAGGGCCCTGCAGGAATACCCACCAGAAAGTCACAAGGCAGTGGCTCCGGCCCTCCTCTCTCTGCTCAGTCCTCCTCCCTCAGCATCCCTCTGGGCACCTCTTTCTGGGGTGCTAGGCTTTCTCAGAAAGGGAAGAGAGCTTGGCCCCAAAATCCATGCAAGGTGCCAGACCCCAGATGTATTTAAACAGGGCATTTGAGAGGGCAAAACACCCATAAGATGTCACTGTTCAGAGGGAAACATCACCCACGGAGAGGAAAGCTAATGAGCCTCCTTTAACTCAAGCCCTGAAGGTGGCCACGGGTCAGGTCAGTGGCTGGGTGCTGGCACCTGGCCTCCTTCCTCTGGTAACTGTGGGCTCTTCTAGACGTTTCACTGCCCAGCATCCTGACTCAATAGCAGTCATTTGCCCCTGGGGCCCTTTTTATCTGGGGTATGCGTCCTTGCTAGAGGATGGACAGTGTATCCTGATAACAGTCTAGGCCAAGCTGATGGAGACTGCCATCTGGAGCTGCGTGGTAAGTCCAGTCCTGGTGGGCTGACCGGGTGTTTGCAAACATGCTCTAATGCAACAGCTCCTCAAAAGAAGAGCATCGTGAACATTATAGACACAGTTATATCATGTGATCTGTTCTCAGACTGTCAGGCCAATTTCCCACCATTCTATCATTATCACTGAATTAATTTTTAAACTCCCAATGAAACAAAAATGAGAGTTGATTAGGATTTAGATTTTTGTATCTTAGCCTTATCAAAAACATGCCACAGGACAGATATCCTAGTGCTTATTAAGAGAGAGACAGACAGACTGACATTTGGATTATTTTGGAAAGAAAATGGGTAGCAGAAAAGAGACATGGGGAAAAGACCATTCCATTTAAATTCCTACCATTTCTGACACTTGCACTAGTTGGACAAATGCTCTTTCCTCTTCCCAGAGCTGCTATAGTACGTACACCTGTTTTCTACTCTTTCCTCCCTATCACCTCCTACATCAAGGGCATCTTATTCCTTTGGCCAGGATATCCCCATTTGCCTGTATGGTGTATCAGAATCATGATTGGGCTAAAATAAAAGAAGTATGGGAAGATGGATTTATCCCTGTCCAGAACTGTATATGATTTATTAAAAACTGCCCAGGTCACTGAGGGCTGGCTAGTCATACATCCTAGAGTCTTACCCTCTCTGAGCTCTTTTCCAGCTCTGCAACCCTCCGAGTCATCTGTCATGAGCTGCTGTGAAATGCTGGTGGCATTTCAGTTGTTCCCCGAAATGAAAGTATCATGCAGACAGGGCTTCGTGGCGCGGAGACAGGGTGGCAGGCATGGCCCTTGTCTATCTGGTGTGCACTCGGTCAGCGAGCTTTGTCTAGAGCTCCATCACGAGGTGGTGGGAGAGGTGACCCAGGGCCCCATCAGGACACCAGAGCATTTTCCTCAAGAGTTTACCTGGGATTCCTTCTAGGGCAACTCCTTTAAGGCCCTGGAGGTTTTGACTGAGATGCAAACACGTTCCCTGGGCCCGGGGAGCCTGGGTAACAGTAGCCCTAACCCAGAAATGTGCCTTTATTTGGAATGCTTTATTGAAAGCTGTCCCATCAATTCACTCATTTGGTCCTTATAAGAGCCCCGAGAGGAGGGCAGAAAGGAGCCCTACATCTGTAAGAGGTGAGAAAGTGGCTTGGAGAGGCCACCTGACCAGACGGAGGAGGAAAGAGACCCAGGCTAGCCCCCTGCCCACCCCACTGCCCCTCAGCACTTCCCGGTCAGTCAGGCACCCACCAGCTTCAGGAACCACGACTCCCGGGCAGGAGAGCTAACCACCATCCTTGGGGCACAGGAGGGGCTGCAAGAGCCTTCCAACGTGAGCACTGCAGGCAGGAGTCACAGGAGAGGAGCAGACGCAGCAGAGCCGGGGAGATCACACTCCAGGGCCAGTGCCGGTCACGTCTATTCACCTGCTCACTCGCCATCATCGCTCGAACCTGCGCTCCGATCCAGGCCCTCGCCAGGTTGTGGGGTGTGCAGCCCTCCTCGAGGGCTAAGTGGCAGCTCCAGCATGGTGGGGTGGGCACCCAGAGCCCGAGAGAGCAGGGAGTTACGACGGACGGGAGGAAGGCCACGTGTGCTTCCTCGCGTTGTAGCCCCTCTTCAGGCCGGGGCTGGTGCCTCTGTCACCTCAGCCCCCTCGCTGCTGCCTCCTTAGCAGATTTCCCCTCTCCCCTTGGCCCTCCCCACAGCTGCCAGGCACAGGCTTCTTTTAAGCCACAGCATTGCTCTGAGACTGGAACGAATTGATAGGGTGTTTGGATGGAAAAGGGCCGATGGCAGAAGGGATTTAGCTGCGGCACACAGCAGTCTCTGGCTGAATGTGCCTGTCCTCCCGCTGCTCAGCTGCAGGCATCCGGATTGAACATGTGGTCAGTCTGCAGGCATTTAAGGAATAATTCATCACATACATCCCATCTAAACACAGCTTACAGCTCAAATAAGTAATGTTTTCTTTGTTTAAACTTCCAGGAAAAGGGGGCGAATCTCCAGAAAGCCTGCTGATTTTAGGACTGAACCGAACACCTTAGTTTTGATGCTATGCCTTCCGTCAGTGCACATTCAGTCAAATCTCCTAAACCTTTAAACTCTACTTCTGTTGTCTTTTAAGGTAAGAGGTATTGGTATATTCTAATTTATAACAGAATTTTCAGGAGGAAAAGGATTCTGCAATCTCACAAAGATTCCTAGTAAAAAAGATGGAAATAAAAAGGCTGTGGGGTCTCAGTTAAATCATATTTAATAATCACAAGTCTAATTCGCAAGGACATTCTGGTGAACCCAGTTTCCACAGTAGCATTTACTCATGTTCAAAGGGAACTCCCTCCTGTCTCTATCCATCTTTCCCTGCTTCTCCTTTCTCCACCCTGAAACCAGGCCAGTTCCTGCCCACACGACAACACCTCCATAACACAGAGAAAAGTCCATTCCTGGTTCATTCAAGCCAGGAGAATAAAACCCACAGCTGCTCAAAAAAGACCCAATGTCGCAAACAGATTTAATCAGGAAAAGAGGATTTAAAAGAAAGAAAAACTGAGCCCATAGAAACAGAACAAGTTGCTGGAGGGGCAGCGGGGGCAAGGATCAGGGGGCCCAGGGGTACAGACTTCCAGTTATAAGATGAGTAAGTCCTGGATGTAATGTACAGCACAGCGACTACAGGTAACACCACCGTATTGCATATTTGCAAGTTGCTAAGAGAGTAGATCTGAAAAGTCCTCACCACAAGAAAAAAGTTTAATTATGTGTGGAGATGGCTGTTAACTAGACTTGCGGTGATCATTTTGCAACATACACAAATATTGAATCATTATGTTTTACACCTGAAAATAATGATGGTATATGTCAACAACATCTCAATAATAAAAAAGAAATATGTCATGTTCAAGGAACTCTAGAAATGATAAACAAAAGCAAAATCTAAAAAAAAGGAAAGAAAAGAGGATTCAGAGGCACTTACATTTTTATGTTCACTGCAATTGTACAGAAATACCAACACATGAAATTAACAGACAGTTAACTCATCCTTTATAAGCCATCACTTCTGTGGAAGACATGATATGGGGATTTAAAATATAAATATAAGGCTGCATCTGTAACTTGTAGAAACTCAGAACACAGCTGCGAGGGGCCTCATACATACATTCCACCTTGTTCACCCTGCATTCACAGTGCCTCGAACAATGCCTGACCCAAAGCAGGCACTCAACAAATATTTGTCAAAGAAGTAAACCAATATATGAATAAATGATTTATATATTTAGTTAAAGGAATATAAAGTGCTTAGAATTCAGAGAAGACAGAGCTAGTAAGTCTCTGTAGGGGACTTCTGTGAGGGTCTGGTGAGGGTCTGGTGGGGAAGGCACCAAATTGGTAAGGTTCTAAGGGGTACATAGGTGGGTAAGGCATAGGGTCAGGGCAGGACTCCAGCTTGATGGACTGAAATGAACACAGGCAAGGAGGGGCTTGTCCCCCAACTCTGCCCATGAACCTTATTCCGATCATAAAAACTATTTTCAAGCTACAAACACTTCATTCTTTCTACACCTCAAATATATGCACTTCTCTCAGCTAGATGAAAGGGGAAAAAGAACATTTCAAACTCCATAACGCTCTCAGGTGTTATAGCGTCGCCTTCCTCAGGGAGTCTGATTCTGACGGACATCCTTTGATAAAATGTATATGATATTTTCTCAAGATATCAAGTCAAAATGTCAGATTGTAAAATGGACACTTACTACATATTCCACTGAGAAAGAAATGCCATGTAAAGTCTTAAACACTTATTTCCACCTGTCTTTATTAAAATAATACTTTAGATTTGTTTACACATTATTTGTCATATATCATTCTTGTCAATAATTAAAAAGGGAAATGCCAAATGAAAAAAACTGGTTAAGGCATTCCTAAAACATCTTCATGCTCCGCATTGATTCTGAATCACCTCTCTGTGCAGACCAAGTCACTATCACTTTTTCCCTACATGATATTGTCCCCTGTGCCATTAAGCATGTTTTATTATCTAGGGGACTTTCTCATACACTTCAGACATCCATGCTTAAGTTTTTATGTAATGGACAAGAAATGGCAACAACGTTTTAGAGATAGTAAAATTTGAAACATAACCTCCGCATTAGAATTGATGAATTGTGGTATTATGAAAAATAATACTAGCAGAACCCAGCCAGAGCCATCAGGCATGCCAGGGAGCAGCGCGCAGTTTCAGATGGACGGGACAGAGAAGGCCCCTCCCGATGTTAACATTTGGGCAAAAATCAGAAAGGGCTGGCAGGTGAGGCTCGCAAATACTGGAAGAAGAGGCTGCCGGTGGTGGCTGGGCCATAGTGTCATGGAGCCGATGTGTCTGGAATAAACAGGCTGGTGGGGAGAGGGGAGAGGGGAAGGCCAGGGCAGCCAGGAGGGCCTCGTCAGCTGCTGGGACTGGGTTTACTCAGAGTGGGAGACCTGGTCCTTTGTCCCTGTAGATTTCAGAGATGAGCAATGAGATCCAGCTTCTGTTTTCCGGGGCCCCTCTGCCCACCAGACTAAGCATGTGGAGGCATAAGGGGAGAAGCAGAGCAGTCGCTAGGCTAGTGCAGGAGTCTGGGTAAGAGAGGTTGGTGGTTCTGAACAGGACAATGGCAGCCGTGGTGATGAGAAGCAGTCAGATTCTGGATTTCCTGACCCACTGAAATATTTCCTTCTAGATTATTTAGAATAAAAATGCAGCAGTGGAGAGGGGGTGTCTCATTCAACTATTCAGTCTTGAAACTTGTAAACCTAGGCATCTTCAAAATAAGAATTAAAATTTCCTTTCCCTGTGTGTTTTCTGAATATGCAAGGGAAATACAGGCAGCCCCATGATAGAAAACTCTAGTGCGTTTGGAAGCTCCAGTAACTGAGTAAAGGACTATGCTAAGGGAGGGAATCCAGATGTCACGCTTTGGGTCACAGTGGAGCTGATTTCAGAGGTCAGCCAAAAGTCAGTATTCTTGTTCATTTGTCTTCTTCTTACCTTTGGTCAAGTTTCTGGAATACTGATAGACTTCTTACTTGGAAACACTAACTGTATCCAAGCCAACACCATTTTGGAATTTCAACAATGAAACCCCTCAAATAAAGCCCGAGGTGACTCAGTGCCTGTAGAATTCCCTACCTGCAGGCACGGGGGCCCTGAATTTGGGCCTGGAACTTTTCCTGATGGCTTTTAACCTCACCCATCCCCCCAGGGACCTCTCCTCTGGGGGTTCGTAGCCCCTCACCACAGGCAGGCACGCCAGGGGCTGGCGGGCAGGTCACGTGAGGAAGTGGCACGTTTGGGCTGAACACACTCCAAGGCAGGACTCCAGGCCTGGACTCATGGGGCCGCACAGTCCGAGCGCTCTCCCTCCAGCTCACTGCAATTCGACATCTGCCTGTGACCACCATGAACGGTCCGGCCTTTGGCAGGTCGCTTACCTTCCCCAGGCATTTGCCCTGTTGTAGAAATGAGGAGCTTAATGCTAGTCCTTCCCCCCTAACGGGATGTTTTTGAAAATAAAGTGGCATGTTAGATAGGTGAGAACGTCAGAAAGTGAGAAGAAAGTATTATAAAGAAAGAGTCTCCAGTGAACCGGCCAGTCTCCAGTGAACCGGCCAGCCTCCAGTGAACCTGCCAGCCTCCAGTGAACCTGCCAGCCTCCAGTGAACTGGCCAGCCTCCAGTGAACCTGCCAGCCTCCAGTGAACCGGCCAGCCTCCAGTGTACCGGTGAGCCTCCAGTGAACCGGCCAGCCTCCAGTGAACCGGCCAGCCTCCAGTGAACCGGTGAGCCTCCAGTGAACCTGCCAGCCTCCAGTGAACCGGCAAGCCTCCAGTGAACCGGCCAGCCTCCAGTGAACCTGCCAGCCTCCAGTGAACCAGCCAGCCTCCAGTGAACCGGCGAGCCTCCAGTGAACCTGCCAGCCTCCAGTGAACCGGCCAGCCTCCAGTGAACCTGCCAGCCTCCAGTGAACCGGCCAGCCTCCAGTGAACCAGCCAGCCTCCAGTGAACCGGCGAGCCTCCACTGAACCTGCCAGCCTCCAGTGAACCGGCCAGCCTCCAGTGAACCAGCCAGCCTCCAGTGAACCTGCCAGCCTCCAGTGAACCGGCGAGCCTCCAGTGAACCTGCCAGCCTCCAGTGAACCTGCCAGCCTCCACTGAACCTGCCAGCCTCCAGTGAACCGGCCAGCCTAAAGACAAAGCCGCTCAGGGTACGAATTTCAATGCACACTTTGTGTTCATGTAGCTGCCTTTCATAAAACCTGATACAACAGAGACTGTTTCCAACTTTCTGATGCTCACCTGCTCTGTTTCCTCATTGTTTCATGCACATCTCATCTCCCCAGGATTATAAAGCTCCAGCGAAGTCTAATGAGAGCTTTTGGCTGAAACAATGCACCACAGAGATAGCAAACAGTAGGCATTAAATGCTGGCCTAAGGTCTGCTGAGGTTCTCAAGAACCTAAGCTAATACCACTCATTCTTCATTTCATTGGTAACATCAGAACATTGGTTTAGATGACAAATCTCAAATTTGGAGGGAGTAATAAACTGAATATAGTGTGACAGAATCCCACACAGTCCAAAACTGTTAGACTACCTCCCACTGTGATGACCAATAGTGATAATAAATGAATGAATTACGTGATGGCCATATCATGACTCTTCACTTTGAGCAGAGGACAGGATAAAAAATACGAAAATCTGCTTCAAAACATTAAGCTAATATGAGATCTCAAATAAAATTAGATTTAAGCACAAATATTGCAGAGTATATCAAATAAAGTTTAGAAATGCACAAATGATGACAAATAATTCTGAGATCTATTATCTTTTAATCATTAAGAATACACACACACACAGAAAAAAATTCTATGTTATCTCCAAGAACGCAGTGGTGTCCAGTGTCTTTGCAGAAGGTTTCCCATCTACCCTGCTGATTCTGCTCTAGCACTCCCTGCAGGGTACTGTCACACATGGGCACATTACCATGTATTATATTCAATACCTCAAGAACGAAACCAGATGTGGAAAAGAAGACTATTTACAATTTTTGACCCATATATCTATGATATATATATATTATGGAGAGGAATGATCAAATGGATTAAAGATACTGTTTTGAGCAGTAGAACAATTTATTCACTCCATACACCAACTCAACATATTGTCTAAGTTCCAATGCCGTATTTAGAAGAAAAGGGCAATAGCGAAAGCTACACAATAGCATATGGGCCCAATTACAACGATGTCATAGAGGCCTGAGACTCTGTTTGGGAGACTTAAAGGCAGATACAATTACACCAGTGAAGTCACAGGACAGGCAGAGACCTCACTGCATTTCCTTAATAAAGGTGATTTTAAAAATATTTCATATTATTGCCAACTTACACATGTTAAAAGTTATAGAGCACAATGAAAGAAATTTATATGAAAATCAGCCACTGGAATTATTTACTTGCTCCACAACTGGCTGCTTTTTTCCCATCCTACTCGGTAGTATCCACAGAAGTCTACACACAGATCTTCTACAGGCTCCTATATTATAATTTTTTTTTCCAGTTGACCTTTGAAGAGTATGGTTTATTGTCTCCTTTGAAGAGTAAGGTCTTTTTAAGGTTTGGAGAACAGAACGCACACCTGGCCTTTTCATAGAATTTCCTAAAAGTAAATATATTTTCATTGATAGTTGTTACAATCCTATCCCATGTTATATCAAAGGCAATTATGTTGACTACACTTGTAAATAAGACCCAGCTCCTCTGTGAAAACACTTCTTCATTATTTCCACTTCAACAGTTTATAATTTTCCAAAGTATGCTATCTCTACCTCAAGGTTATTTTCTTCTTGGTCTTATCAATACAAATGCCTCTTATTATTATCCACCCTCGCCTCCCTTCTCACTCAGGCACCCCGCTGTCCCTCTGTACTTCACTGTCATGTGCTTCTCGTAAAGAAGAGCTTCTGATTGTCTCATTTCTCTAAATGCACAGCATTCTCCACCGTAAGTAGATATAAACATCTGACTATGTCATTATGTATTCAGGTATGGTTGTGCCAAATCATTTCTGTGGAGAATACCTATTAATATCTGTCATACTGGAGATAGATATTCCATTGATTGTTGAAAATTAGGTATGCAGGTAGCTTTATCTATCTATGAATTTTATTTCAGGATGGTAAAGAGGATGTTACAAACTATGTTCCTTATTAGACTGAACCTAAGACACTATTGATTGTAAGACACAACATTATTTTATGTTAAGACTTAAAAAAACACTCTGCAACTAAGCTATGATGACTTTCATGACTTGTGATTTTTGACGGAGCATCATTTCTGCACCATCAGAGCATAAGTGATACAGTATTTCTTAAAAGGTTGCTCACTATTGATCCTTGATTTTCTTCCAAGCACAAGTCATGACCTTGGTACCTTCTTGGTACCAGAGGCATAGATTGGAAATGTTCAGGTAACAAACTGGGAGGCATTTTTAATGTGAATTGATCCCAACACAAGCAGCTACAGTAGTCCACAGTGCTCAGTCATGACAGTATGGACTCCCCTGGCCAGGAGCACACACATGTACAGGCATGACAGCCGGGTCACATGGCCATTGCTGGCTGTGAGATGTCACTACTGTGAAGCACATGTGATTTCAGAGAGGCTATCATGTGAAGCAGTGAAATGGGGTTTTCCCTACAGTGGGTCTTGGAACTGGTAAGTTTGGGAACCACTGAGCTCATAGAGTTCTTCTCATCTGGCTCTTTTTCCAGTGAAACTTTTGCACTTCTAAATAGTTTGGCCCAGAAAATCTATACTCTCCTAGGGTTGGACAGGTCATTCAATGGGCAGCTACAGATTATAGTTCACTAAATGCTGCAAAAAGGCTCATGGGTCCATGCTTCAGCAGAATCAGAAAGAATTCTAAAGGAGATCCAAAAGAATTCTCCCGGGGACTTTTCTGCACAGTGGCTAGGTGTGTTCCAAAATGTAAGACCTACAAGCTGAAATGTAGTAATATAGCTTTGGGGTTTTCAGATTTAATGTCTGTGGAATAAATATTATAAGTCATTCTCCAAGTCTTGAAGGATTTAGAATTCTTTTTTCCTGCCATAAAATAAAACCTAATGAAGGTAGAGAAGGGTTGGCCACTTGAATCTAGCCAGCCCGAGAATGACCAAGAACTGAGCCACTAGTCCTTTAATAACAGTTATATATTTAATATTTAATAACTCTCCACAATATTTTTCTTCTTCCACTGCTCTAGTTCCCATAAATAACTAGACGTTCCCATAAGTAATATCATTTCCATTCAGTTCACCATTACAGAAAATGGGACAAAATAGATGAGCACACAGGAAAACGAAAAGTGTCGATCACCCTTCAACTCAACGTGCGAACACAGCCAAGTCAGCTGACTTTTTCTGACGAAATTTTTACATATTGATGTATAATTACTAAAGTAAAATGGAATAGCTTTCTCAATTGACTATAAAGGACACCCTCTCTGGAATATGGCTGAGCTTGGTTATTACTTTCCTTGCTGTTTTTCTACTATAATAATGAATATGTTTTACAAATATCTTTTTGTATAATGTATCCAAATGTTTTCTCGAGATATATTTCGAAAAGAGACATCTTTCCACTTCCCACTGTTTTTTACAGATAACGTCAAGTTCATTTCTAGAGTGCACACATTTTTTTTACCTCCCTAAGCAGTGGGAAGACTTTTCCCTTGGCTGACAAGAACACTGGGATAAATTTAAAAAGATGGCTTGCCAATGCTAATGGACCAAAATGGTAGCCTCGTTCTGACTTATATGTTCTTAATTACTAGGCATGTGAACATTTTTATAATGTTTTTGTCATCCTAAGTGTTGCTTTGTGGATTGGTTAACACTATTACACACTTTTACCATGTTCATATTTGTACTGACAGGTCTTGCTCATTTGCTTGGATTGATATTTTTAACTAGCATTTCTAGTCACATACCATTAATACTGCTAAGGAAGGGTTAATGTAAAAGGATTGAAATATAAATTTTGCAAGAGAGAAGTAAAAATGATGAATGCCTAGTATGAACACTCAAGTGAAAACCTATTAGTCACGGTCTAAGTTCAGTACATGGCCGATTACAAAATAAATGTATAAAAGTCAGGGATGTCTTGGCAAATATATTCAGTTAGAATAGGAAATGGACACAAGTTTATATTGGAAATAATAACAAAGATTTAAATACTTAATCCTATGTATTTACTTATTCCTTTATGAAGAAAACAAGTTCTAAAGAGAAAAAAACGCTTTTAAAAATGGAGGGAGAGAGCACCCACTCCTCAATGAGAGAACTCAAAATGAGAAACACATTAGAATTATAGATTTATTTTCAGGGAACTACCACCATAAAATCAAAAATGAAGCTTTTCTGAAATTAGAAAAAAATGTAGCACAGTAAATTTGAAAAAGTGAAAAAAAAGAAAGGACACCCAGTAAATGTTTGAAAAAGATTAATGGGTGGATAAAGATGGGAAATAGGGAATGAAATTGTCCCTACACAACATTAAAATTGTGTGTAATTAATTAATGAACAAATATGCACCCTGTGCCAGACTCTGTTCTGAGCGATTGGGGCGGGGGGGGGGGACCAATAAAGAGCTCGCTCTCTCACCGATCTTACACTCTAGCAACAGACAGTTTGCTAATTACATTAAACTGGACGGATGGAGGAAGCCAAGCAGAAGGTGCAGAAACAGACCCAAGTACAGAGGGATTTGGGTTTGGGAGAATCCTTGATAACCAGCTCTTTCACTCTTCACCAAGCTTCTCTCCTACCTTCCTGAGATCTAAGCTCCTTACAAGTCCCAGCTGTACATTTCCCACAGATCAAAGAACAAAAAACAAGAAGGATGAGGAGAAGAACACCTTAAAGCCTATTTTTGATTACTGTGGATTTATTATTTGGATTTCTGGGTCACCTGTGAATCAGAGGTAGTTACAACTTCATTCTCATCCCAGTGCCCTGGGTAATCAAAAATCAGCTGTATGCTACAAAAGATTTTATCTCTCAGTAATTAAGGGTGATTATTCAACCTTCAATTTTGGTTTGAAAGTTCAAAGGTCAGCTTAAAATCATTTTGTTCGAATCTAGAAAATATGAATAAAATTTATATACACTTCCCACCATTCTCCACCCGCCTGTTCCCTGTCAAATGCAGCATTTCAGAAAAAAAAAAAGACTATTTTGGGTGACCTATTAATAGTGGACCACTAGATCTTTTCCGACTCCTAAAGCATATCATTAGAACTCCAATGTCCCAGAAATTACAGTCGGTGATTTTACGGGCTTCACTGCAATTTAACTCTGTGGGTGTTTAACATTTCAAATGGAAGTCATAAGACATACCTTCACCTGAAATTAAGTCATTTTTATCACAATAAATCATCCAGAACTAATTCTCTTCAAAAACAAGAGGAACTAAAACATCTGGCGTTATCAAATATCTACCTTTCAAACAATTTGATTCTTCCCAACAATATAAAAGATTGCAGACTGAATGCTAGCTAAATATTAGTGAACAAGGTAGAATCCATTCTAGGATTTAAAAAATAATGTCCTTTATTATTTTTACTATCATGTAAAATTCAGAACCTCCCATCTTCTACAGTTAAATCTATGCTAAATACAGGGAATGCATATTCTTTTTTCCAGGCTGATAAACTAGGATTTGCATAACAGGCTAGATTACATGATGGGAGTGTTCTTTGCAAAATGCTCACTATACATTCATCGTGTTTCTTGGGGCCCTTTCATTCTGCATGCCATGCTAGAGGTAGACTGAAAACTAGGAAAACCCATTTAATTCATTTATTGGGCACTAACTTCTCATATTCTTTTAAATTTCAAATGGAACACCAAACTAACATTTATAGAATGACTACTGTGTTCCAGACACTGTACTATATATGTTTAAAAGTACGTTATGGATTCTTTTCCTTTAAAACATGTGATGGTACACTTCATCCATGTCACTGCATGTAGCTATGGCTCATTCTTTTACACCACTTAATGGTATTCCAATGTATGAAAAATACCACAATGTACTTATCTGGTCTACTTTGATGGACATCAGAATCATGTCCAGTTTGGGGCTCAGATAATGCTATGAATATTCCCATGAGTATCTTTTGGTGCCCATGTGAGCACGCTGGAGTGAAATTGCTGGGTGGAAGGGTGTGGTCCTGCTCCGCTCAGGTATGTAGTGGTGGTTCTCTAAAATAGCTGTCCTGATTTACACTCCAGTCCTCAGAGCATGAAGTTCTTATTGCCATTCTAACTTTTTAACAGGGTTTGAAGAGGGCAAAGTGATCCACATAGACTTGTCAACTTCGGTGGCTTTACATCAACATAAATTTTATGACTTGACAAAGTTACAGTCAGATGTGATTTTAAAAATAAGCGTATGAGTTAGGAGCACCTGCACACCTGTCCACACCGGCCGGGCTCCGTGCTCGGGGACCGTGTCTGTCACGTGCCCTGCTGACGACCTGGTGCCAGAGCCGGCTTCCTCTGTGGTCCCAGATGAATTGACTTATTCTGGTGTCCCACCTGCCCACCAGTGCACAAAAGACCGGGGAGCAGCTGTTCCTTAGGTTCCCAGCAGAAAGGCCTGCCATTCAAGACCTTAGGGCCACACCCCTGTGGCCTGGGGAAAGTCACAGACCGATGGATGAGGCATGAGACTGGCCACCTTGGGGTGATTAGGGGAGATACTCTAACAGTCTTATCTGCCCAAAAAAATGGGGCTGGGACTAAACCCTCTCAAACAACATAGTACCCATGAAGACAGGGTGGCACCGATATTGGGGAGAAAACCACCCACCACAGAGATCCTGACTGTTCCTCCAAGACTGAATAGTCACTGTTAAAGATGGAGTGTGTGTGACTAAGTACATGTGTGTATTTCTCTGGAAAGAGGGTCTATAGCTTTCTTCAGACTAGTATAGTTATTTGAGACTTTAACATAGTTAATAATTACTACTTTATGATGTGATTAGGTGTCTTAAATATCCTGAAGATTACTGAGTTTATTTTCAACAGGTGTCACCTGCATCTTTGTGGAGGAAAGATGTGGTGTGGCCCCAGGCAGATCACAGAGTTAACCTGACCCTCTCCTGAGCCCTGAAATCAGCTCCCATGTCCACGTGCCTCACCGGCATGGACGGCGTGTCCTTCGTGCGGAAGGCTGACTGCAGGGGAGCAAATCTACCTTCTCTCTCCCCTAAGAGACCCCCAGGAAGAGCAGAAAACACCCACGGGGCAAACAAGCCTCCAATGCCTGACTTTTCTCAGACCGCCTGGCTTGAGAAGAGGGGGCAGAGCATGTGTAAGCAGTCCACATGGGAGCCACGCCTGGTCCTCCGGAAGCTGCGGCATGTCCTTCCTCCCCGAGTCAGCCCCAGAGCGGGCGAGCCCAGCTCCCAGGAACACCTGCTGCTGCTCCTCACCTACCACCAGCGGCCGCCTCTGCTGTGTGTGAATTACTCCCCGATGCCCTGGGGAATTTTGACCCAGGAAGAATGAGAGATCCGGGCAAGCTGCTGGGCTATTTCTCATTTCAGTAGAAGCTTCAGGAATCTAACACAACAGGTGGCCCACCCAGAGTCCGTGGAAGACTTCAATCTGCTCCGGCAAGATGAGACATGGACCCGGGCACAACCACAATACTTCATTGCCCTGCCTGCACAGGGCACATTCGTCTGCACTGAAAACTCTCTCCTCTAAAACAACCCAGAGAACGTGCCTGTCCTGCCGATGGGTTTCAGCAGCGGGCAAGTTCACTATGGATTCAGTGTGACCAAAGAAATGATAGTAGAACGTTCTTGGGGTGAAAGGGTTATACCCAACTTTATTGCCACGGTGGCAAGTCAATCATTAAAATCCCATCCACTCAGAGCAAGTCTGCAGGCAGCAAGCCGGTCTCTGCCTCTGGACCCCTCTGTCCATACAACTGTCCTCTGTCCTTGGCGCTGCCACCACTCCAGCCTCTGCTCTGCTCTCCTGCAGCCTTGCAGCTGTGCCACCGTGTCGCCCAGAGCACTGGGAAGGGCTCTTTATATAGAGTCAATAACAACGTATTGCCCACACGAGTGTAGTGAGCCAGCCGACCAGGGCCAGGTGAGAATCCTGGCCACAGGAGCCTTTATTTTATCCATAGCACCTAAGTGTGCAAAATGGTCCAGGCCTCACTAATGCATCCCTCACAAGGTTTCCAGAAAGAACTGTAATAAATATTTCAGGGAAATTTATCATGGTGGTCATTTTTCAGTATTTCTCATTTATTCCTTCTCTAGCAGTTAGACATTGTTAGTTAAGTTAGTTGTTAGACATTTTCTTCCACCCACGTCCAAGAGTATGAGGAGACATTGGTTTGTGATCCATCCCAGGGGAAGTACACCTTTGCATCACAATCCAAATGGGAGCCCAGAGGACCAGTAGGTGCAATTAACCACCCTACAGGCCACACCTGGCCACCACAGCACCCCTTGATGGACTCACTCCCCATCTGAATTCTCATCCTTCTTACCACCAGGCTATAGAGAGAACTGTTCCTTATTTTTCTACCTCTACTCTCAGAGTTACCCTCTCTTATTTGCCCCAAATCCACTTCCCTCTTGTCATTATTGTGTCTATCCACATTTTGCCCAAATGTATTCTCCAGAACCCAGGGTCTAGAGGATGCTAATAGGTGTGTGATAAATACTTGTGAATAACCACCTATTGCTGGCTGCAAATTATGTTTGTATAACTGGCACCAACAGACTTCATCCTGATTTCATGAACTTGATATCAAAGGGATGTTTGAAAATTACAAAGTATTCAACAGCTAAATAATTGGGGAAAACATCAAATTTGTTTCAAAAAAAGAAGGGGGACTCAGCAGTGAAGTCCTTCCCGAACTTTTTTTTGTGCTCACACATGCTGATGTCAAGAAGATGGACTTTTCCACAGACTTATATAATCATGGAATCATCTCTATATTGGGAGGGCTCATTTCATGGGGGTGCTCTGCAAGGGTGCATTTCAAGCAGTGCTATTTTCTTAGTTTGCAAGACACTGTTTTCTTTTGATTCACTGCTTTCCTTCTCTAAAGAATGTTCTTTCCTCTGTTTGTACTTTTTTTAATGATAACCAGCTCAGCCTTTTCTTCATACATTCTTCTCCGTAGTCCTTAAACTCTTGTTTTTTAAAGTCTTTATTTTGAAACAGTCTTAAGCTTACAAAAAAAGTTGCAAATACAGGACAGAGTTCCTGTACACCTGTTGCATATCTTCCCTAATGTTAACATTTTGTATGACAGGACAAGTAGCAGAGTCAAGAAATTATGTTACCTCAGTACTCTTACCTAAACTAAAGAATGTGTTTGGATTTCCCCAGATTTTCCACAAATGTCCTTTTTTCTGTTCCAGGATCCAATCTTGGATCCATGTTACATTTAGTTATCACTCAGGAGATAACTTGGTCTGGTTTGTGAGAGTGTCAACCTTCCCCCAACCAGTATAAGCAGCCCGCTTGGGCTTCACACTTCCTCCCCAGCCTGCTCCTGATCTCCACCAATTTGCTGACTATTCTAACTAGAATCTTCCTAGTGACATCTGACATTAACTGAACCAAGTAAGCAAGTGTTCACGCCCTGTCCTGCCGGCAGTCACCTATGTCTCCTTAGGGTTGGGTTAAATTGTTGTCCTGAAACCTCACCTGTCTCATTAATTCAAAAAAAAAAGTCATGAACTTGCACGTTAAGTGACTTTTTCTGTTGTAAGAGTGGGTGACCCCATTTTCTGCTCTGAACATCCCTGGGCAGAAGCTGGAAAATCATTCACAGTTCAAATTAATACTCAAGCTGATGATTCTCAAGTCCAAATTGCCCAAAATTACCTCTTTCCAGAGCAGGAAACTTTTATGCAGACTTGGCTATGTCACAGAGGTAACTGACCTGCCTCCAAGCCACCTCCCTCATTCCTCCCTGTCTCGGCAATGGCACCTCTGTGCCCCAGTCACACTGGAATTTTGAGTGTTTGTCACCAGAAACACTACTGCTTGAGGGTACCCGAAGTCTGGACCAAGAATGTAACAAAAGATAAATAAAGGATAAATAAAAGCTATTCCTCTGTAGAAACAATACGGCATGGAAAGTGCCAGATAAAGGCATCATTATTTGTGCATAGTATGATCAAATATGCAGAATCAGCAAAAACTAATTATTAGAACCAATGAGAGGGTTATGAGATTAATGGGTACTAGATCAATTTGTGAAAATAAGTGATCTTTCAGCAAATAACTCAAAAGACAAAAAATCTTGTGGGATACTCCCACTGTACGATAGTATCCCTTTAATGTAGAAGAACTTCATTTACTTGATGGCCAGTCCAGCTAATGACCAAATCGCTAAACAACCACTTTATTAATTTACTTCCTTTCCCCCACTTCCTCTACAGAGCGGTGGTAGATTTAAGCAGGGAGACTCCGGAGTCCCGGTTGGAAGCCCAGATCTGCATCTGAATGAACACCTGGCCTTAGGCAAATTTCCGAATGTCTAGGAGTCCTCTTCCCGGAAGCATGCCTGGGGCTTGGGAGGGCAAGAGGCACAGAGCCCAGCTGGGCACACCGCGCTGCACCGGCCAGTTGCAGACAAACCTCCCTGTTCTGCCCTAACCACCTCCCGGGAAAACATCATTTTCCAGGTTGCTGCACTTTACCAAAAGAAGTTAAAAATACCTGTGCCACAATGAACGTGCATTCTTTTATTCCAGACTATATTTTCCCTGTTGTCTAGAAGGGCGTCAATTGAATCAAAATAGACAACTTTCAGAAATTAGAATAGGGCAGCTCTTTTGAAAGCTTAAGTGGTTTTGATAATGTCTCCGTGAACTGTGACTTAAAAAGAAGTTTCATTGATAGAATCACTAAAATGTGTGAGAGCGAGGAAATATATATTTTCTGTGCCTATATTTTTTTGCCTGTTTCTTCAAAAAAATTTATTTATAATGATAGAGTTTTACATTATCTGATTCCACTGATCCGATTGGATTGTAAAAGGGTCGCCTCTGTTAGCCCCAGTCGGTCAGAGGTGAGAAAGTCAGCGCGCATGAATATGATGGAACTTATTTTCACCTTAGAAGTCAACATCATTCAGCAATAAAGATTTGCTGAAGAGACCTAACAAACTGCACGGATACCACACTATCTGCGTCCACTCTCCTCTCTACTGTCAAAGTGCCTTTGCATCATCATTCACAAGTATTTATTGAGCGTGCAGTAAGGGCAAGGTTCTACCTTCTGTTCCAGGAATAAAAATATATGTAAAAATACAGGTGTAACTCCTGAGTTTTTAAAATAATATAGCTGATAGATAAGCATCAGATACATTTAAAAACACAATATTCGTTTCTGTTGGACCCCACAGGCCACCTTAACACAACAAACTATTTAATATAATAAACTCTGGAGATGTTGATTCCTTGGTAATGGCCATGAGCCAGGTGATAGCATCCAGTGGGGACCTCATTCCCTTCTTTTCCTGTTTCAATCCTGCTTTCCAAATGAGTGGCCTCAAAATTTCTAATCGTGATTCAAAGAAATGAGAGGCTGTTATGTGCAAACTACAAGTAAGACCATTTTCCCGAAATGAAAGACTTCAGTGATTTGTCATAATTACATAGCAAAATGCATTATGCATCACAGTATGTATTATTCAGCAAAAGCAAGAGAGCCTAGCTGCCCAGTGTGCTCTGAGGCCAAGGAGCATTAGCGTCCCTCGGGAGCTTTTTAAGAAATGCAGATCCCTGGGCTCTGCCCCAGAACTACGCAGTCAGAATCCGGATTTGAACAAGAACCCTAGGTGACTGGAGTGCAGCAACACTGAGAGGTGCCCCATGGGGGGAGTTTTAGTAGGGAGGGCGAGTCATCCAGGAGTCCCCTCTGTACACACGTGCACACAGACGACCGCAGTATTTGACGTGTAAAGACAATGGGAGCCCCACCTTGGTGAGGCAGCTGCCTGGGCTCTTCAGGCAAAACAAGGTCTTGGGGCCAGGGCTGCGTCCTCTGCTGCCCAGCTGACCCCCGGCTCTTCCCTGAACCCTCCATGAACCACAAAGGCCAAAATGCATTCTCCCAAAACACACAGGGTGCGGAGACAGCGCGTGCTATTTCCATGGGCCCCGCTGCTTGGTACTCCCAGATTGCCAGAAGAGGGGCACGGCAGAAAGCTAGGCAGCCTCACAGCCTCCTCCCCGGCTCAGCTTCACCTGAGGCACCCATGGGAATGGTACAGCTGGCCGCCGAGGGTCCTCACTGCCCGAGGTAGTCTGCTAGGCCACAAAGGGACGAGATGACAGGAGGGTTTGACCTTGCTCCCACATGTCGGCCAGCATCCACCTCGGCGGAAGCCTCCATGGCAGAGGGCTGGTGCCCCCTCTGGCCCGCCCAGCGTTTGGGCCCAGGGGGCCAAGCAAAGTTGTGCGTTGCCTCTCAGCACAAGCCAGCTGACAGAGTCCCAGTTCTCTTCAGAGAGCTGGAAAGGGCTGCCTGGGAGGCATAAGCAGCATCTACCTAGAGCCCACCTGGAAAAAGCTCATACTGAGAAGCGGAAGCCAGAACTTTCTCTCAGCGGCCCAGTGTGAGCACAGGGGCTGGCCTGGGAGCATGGTGCGTCAGGAATACTGATGGCAGCAGATGCACGTGATCCAGAAACGGGACGGCCCACGTAGGATGAGAAAGCCAAGAGCCAACTAGAAAGGAACCCACCCAACAGAGAAAGTAACTAGCAGAGAGAAGCAAGAGGCTGAGAGGGGTGTCCCAGCTAGAGGAAAGGCTACGGTCCTCTCTCAACAGCCCGTGGACAGCATCCTAAGGAAGCTCCTACAGGCTCCCTATGAGAAAAGGGTCAGCTTTGTGCAGCTGTCACATCCAGAGAGGCCCATGTGCCACCGCGCTCCACACTGCCTTTCCCTCCCCCTCCCCTGAAGCCAACCTTGGAGGAGTGAGAAGTGGGGCCTGGTGAGTCCAGCGTTAGGGCACTGCAAGGAAGGAGAACCTGCTCCCCACTGCAGGCTTCCAGACCGAAGCAGGTGCAGTGGGATGCAGGAGAAACCCGTCTTGGAATGGGCTTTGGATTTGGTATTACATTAGATTGCATGGAGCATTCTAACTTCTGAAGTCTCACTAGCTGTAATGCAAAGGACCAGAAAAAGCAATACTATCTTTACAACTCTGGGTACAATCAGGACTAGCTAAGAAATTATTTTGAAGTCACAGTTGGAGAAAAAAAAAAAGGTTGTTTTATCATTTCCTGCAAGCCTAAACATTTGGTATAAGACTGGGAATTCATTCAAGGCAGGAGGTCATGTCTAATGCTTACTGAAGCCTCCAGCAGCTATACACGTCGCATATCATTTTTGTTAGAGCTCATTTGATTGAAAGAAAAGTGGACACCCACACAATGTAGAGCAAGTAAAACAAAACAAATGACTGCATTATGGATGTAATCTAGATTTTCTGAGCTCCTCATGGGCAGTTTTGAATCTGGTGCCACCCCCATCTCGGATCTAAATTCAACATTGCATCAAGTTATCCAATTCCAGTTGCCACAGAAAACAAAGGTCTAGCTACACAACACATTACTGAACCCAGAAGGTTGTTACTGACACTTCTCCGAAAAACGAGAGAGAGCACAGCAACATTTCTGTCCTGGTCCCCAAGTATACCTCCTGGCCACCAGCAACTTCATCTTTTTTTGCCTTTCATCCTTTTATCTCTTGCCACAAAGGCTCACAGACACCCTCTATTTTTCTGAGAAATTTGGCTCTGCCGGAGCTCTGTCCCATAGTAACCTGGAAGGTAGCCATCATTCCCGCTCCTGCTTAGAGAGCAATTCAGTGACTTTCTTATTCTCACTTGTGCCTCTTGGGACACAAAGTTAGAACACAAAGAAGTTTATCAGAGTTTAACAAAAAAGTTCTGTTTGCTGCTAATGGGGAATGGGAGCAAAAACAGGAAATTTTGCTAGTATATAAAGATTATCTTATTTTCTGTCCATTTTCCATAATGGCACATCTCACAATATACAAGGGCCTAACAGGAACTAGAGACAGGCTTCACGTGAACTGTAAGCAGAGAGTCGGAAAGCGAGGCCATGGGCTCCATGCTTCAGGGCCGGTCACTTCCATTATCTTGGCTGCTTCCCACCTTCCCTTTCTCTCAGTCATCCACCGCGTCCCGACCATGCATGGCTGTCAGAGTCTATCCTGCAGTGGCCCTCTCTGCGTCTCTTGGTTCAAATTTCCAGAAGACGGTGTCTGATTGGTGCAGCTCGGTCTGCGGATTTCTGCCCTGGGGCCCACGTGCTCAGCCCGGGTCTAAGGAGCTGCACCCGGAAGGCAGGGCCCTGTGTTTCCAGCGGGAGAAGAGGCCGTGGGCAGGGGCTTCCTCTTTGAAAAGCTAAATGGCTCCAGAGGCAGAGGACAGCATCTCTATCCCACAAACATCCCACAGGCAGCAGAGGATGAAGACAAAAGAAATGTTGCACCACTACAAAGCCGGGGGTAGTGTGGAAGAAGGTGATAAACAATACTTTATTTTTTAAATGTCTTTTATTTTTTCATATCATGTCTCTCTTATGACTTCTCAGACTTTTGACTATTATAGAGAGCAAGTTAAGCTGCAGAGTTCCTATACTGGAGAGCATTAGACTCTCTACTGGTGGCCACAAATTAAAATCAACAGAAGCAAATACAGAAAATGTTACATAACAGCTATTAAAACCCGATGGGTTCCTTGGTTGCCAAGGGTTAGTTATCACCTGGGGAACAGAAAAAGGTTGTTACACTAAGTCTTTAGGCTGGTGATAATTCCATGACGATAGGACATAGAATCGTATGCAAGGAGTCCAAGGCTTATGAAATACATAAATAATACTTAGCACTGAGGAAATTACTAGACTCATAGCACTGAGGAAATTACTAGACTCATGGGTGGGAAGAAGCATTGTTGAGATTTACTGAATAAAGGATTCAATACTATTTATTATTTACACATTTTCAGTTTGAAAACACTTTCTTGATTTTACTAGCCCTGTGACCTTAAGCGATTTGCATATGATCATGTAGCTCAGTTTCCTCAGTTAAAACATAAAAGGAAAAATAAAAATTTCCCTATCTATCTTAGTAGCTGTTGTGAAGATGAAATCAGATCACATTCATGAAAAAGTTATAAGAAATAAAAGGATGGAGAAAGGCATCCCAGACTGTTGACCGTGTCTTCATTCCATACACACCTTTCCATCCTCAGGCCTCAAGTTTATGTCAGATATACGTAGAATGCTTTTATACTAACATGTGAAGGACTCCCACAGCTTAGGGTTTACATGAACTATAGTTTACTATAAAAACTGCCTGGATATCTATGCCCAGGAATGCCTTGATAACGGCAAGCACTTTGCCTATAGCTCCTCAGGATGGAATATCAGCAAAAGCTTTGATGGGGCCTTGACGCCTGGTGGACTTCCTCATTTCGGACAGCAGGGCAAAAAAGGCTCAGAGAGCTTCAGCCACTTACCTGAGACTCAACCCAAATGGGAGGCTCAGCTCGCCTGACCTGACCGCCCGTCTTCTGATTCCTTTCCCCTTACTTCCAGGCTACCTCAGGACAGAGTCCTCTACTGGATGAGGTTTTCACATCTGGACTCAAACATTTAAGTTGACTTTAACATAGGCCCATCTTTTTTACTTTATGAAAAATATGGACTTGTTTTCTTGAGTCTACCTTTTGTCAGATACAAATTTTAATTAGACAGTAATGTCTAACTGTCTTCTGATCTCTTAATACTGCACTTAAAATTGTCGTAAAAAACAAAGATCCAGACACTAAAAAGCATGCATATTATGTCTGTGTAGCAGGAAAACCAGGCAGACTTCCAAGGCCATAAAATGTAGCCAGAGGATGAGCAAAGAGGCAGGTAGCTTTCCTCCACCTCTGTTTATGAGAAACAGATTTGCAGACCCTTAAACAAAAATAATACCAGATTTAGGGCCTACAAAATTCCAACTGATCTATTTCCTTCTTGAGGTATAAGATGTGAGATAATTAAAATACTGCATTTGAGGCACACCTTTTGACTTGAGAAATAATCTAACAAGGTAAACCAGAAAAGCAATCACTACTCGTTTACTGCCCTCTATTCCTGGAAATTTAACTTATGCATGAGTTTATATTCATTTCATGTATTTTACTGAGAAAATGAGGACAATTAAAAATTTTTAAATCAATAAAATGTAAAACCAAAATAACATAAATAGATTTTTGCTAATATCCTGGAAGTCATTAAAGCAATTTATGTTTTATGCATTACATTAAACTTTCTAAAATTCTTCAGAATGATTTAGATTCTGGGTAGTAAAAAGAATATACATTTTTTATTTATATGGGTCTCCATTCCTATTTCTTTCGGAAATCGCCAACCAAACAAGTAAGCTTCCAGTTTAGCAAGAAGAGCTATGGTCATGACAAGCCGTGAACCAGATGTGCTCTGCTAAGGTTAAATATCAGCGTCCTTCATGCTGACTCACTAACCGTGTGATATGACAAGTGTACAGCAGATGTGGCCCTTGATTTGTGCTCAGATGGAGAAGACAGACCATGACATAGCTTGGTATGATGGAATGTGCCGGAACTGAGAGCCAGGTCGCTAAGGGTTTGTCTAGACTCTCATCAACCAGTTGTTTTTGTTGGGTCTTGGTTTTTATGAAAAGAGGGAATTGAACAAAATTACCTCCAAAGCTAGATCCTGTTTTGAAATGCTACCTATTAGGGAGGACTCTGTGTGCTAAACCAGGCATTACCCCCGAAAGGTGACAGACATCAGTGGTAGGCTCAGGGAGGCTGTGGATTCAGTGAGAGCTGCAGGCCTAGGGACAGTTTGGCCCAGGGCTCTGCACCGGTGGGTGGGCCTGAAATTCAAGCCCAAAACAAGCTGGACAGTGTCACCCGCAGCCATGACTGTGGTGGTGATCTGCCTGGCTGCGCTGTGGTTCTGTGATGTGTGCACTCCCAGCACAGGGACGGGGGTTCTGAGGCAGAACGTGTGAAGGGCAAGGGAAGGTGGGACGCAGACCATGTCAGGGCAGTAGTCACAACAGTACCCAAGCACCGTGTGGTCTGCTCTTCCCGTGGAAACCTTGTGAGGCATGGCTGACTTCATCATTCGGGGAGTGCTTCTCCAGACTTAAGCTATGTCCCCAGTCCAGGAGGGAAATTCTTTACCCCATGAAAGGAGGGGAGGTTGTGTAATTCTGAAGCCATGTAGTCGGAGGAGAAGTTTGGGAAGTTGATGAAATGCCCATGGTGGGGGGTATGAGGGCGGATCCGCTGACTTAAAAGGAAAGGGCATGGAGAATGGAAAAGGGAGAGCACTGAGCTAGGGTTTGCTTTCTATGAGACGGCAGAAAATAAGGGACCAAGTGAGAGCCTTTAGATTGAGTGAGACGTAATCAAAATGTGAATTGTGAAGAACATAACACATTGGGAAAATGAAAGTGCAGAGGAGAGAAAAGCTGGTAGAAGAGAAAATGAGAGAGATTGAGAACCAACGAGAGAGAGAGGTCACGGCATTTATGCGAAGCCTCAGTGAGGAGGAAGGTGACAGCAGTACTGTCAGGAGCGGCATCCAGACAGCCCGTCTTCCCCAGACACAGACTCAAGTGTAGGTGGGCACTGCGTGTGAACTAAAGATTCAGGAAAATTCAGTTAGAGTAAGTCTAGTGACTTGTTAGCTGGATGTCACTAGCTCTAGGGCCATGGCAGACAAGGTCCCCAAACTACTGATTCTAAAGCTTGGGAACTGAGTTGACTGATGGAAAAGATGGGGAGTCCCCCCTCCCGCCCAGTAATGGCTGAGTTGTCAAAGCAGCTATCACACATAATCACTATGTCTCTATACAAAATACAGCACAGACACTCCAAAAGGACTGGAGAGCAACCCAAACTTACAGATTCTGGAGAGGACAGAGTTTGAGGCAACTGCCACAGCTGGCAAGTGAGAGCGGAATCTTAGAATTAAGAAAATCAGTAGGAGGGCCTCCAATTCTGTGTATAAATGCTGCCCAAGTCAGGTTGCCCCTGAGCCATGAAAGCACTGGGAGATTCCAGGCGGCACAGATCATGATAAAAGAACAAAACTTACGTGAAAGTTGCCCCTCCACCAACTGCTCGCTGAAAGTTGAAAACAATCTTCAGAGAAACGTAACAGAACCCAGACTTTCTACTTCTTATTCACAATACCAAGGGTAAAATTAAAAATTACTCAACATAGGAAGGAAGAAAATTATGAAGAAAGAGGCACAATCTGCATGAACCAGTCCCACAATGACCCAGATGGTAGAACAGAAGATAAAGATTTTTAAGTGGCTGCTAGAATGAGTCCCATTCGTTTGAGGAAAAAGGTACCCATAATTATCTGAAAGATAGCAACAGTAAGCATGGAAAACAGAAGCCATGAAAATAGGGCAAAGTGGTAATTCTAGAATTAAAAATGCAACATCTGAAATGAACCACTGAATGTGCAAACAGTAAAATAGAGAAGAGAGAGGGAAGAGAGACATTGAATGGGAAAACAGAGCAACAGAAATGATCATATCTGAGAAGAGGAAAGAAGTGTGAAGAAATGAATAGACTGTAAGACAATATAAAATGCTTTACATGTGAATAATTCCCATCTCAACAGATTAAGGATAGGACAGAAAAAATATTTAGAAAGATAATGGCTACAAAATTCCCAAATGTGGTGAATTTAAAAATTCAAGATGATCATTGAATCTGAGCAGGACAAATATGAAGAAAACCATCCTAAGGCATGTTAACGCTCCAAAGCTGAAGAAAAAAGAGTAAGACAATCTTGCAAGCAGACGGGAAGATGGCGCATTACATACAGGGAACAATGAATCAACTAGCTCTTCACTTCTCAGTAGAAAAAAACTGAGACCAGAATTTGTGGGAGGCTGTCTCTAAAGTGGGAAAGAGAAACCAAAATCTTATTAACTGAGAATTGTATAACCAGAAAAAAACGCCTTTAAGAATGAAAGTGGAGTGAAATGTGGTGGGTCTAGCTAGATGATTTCACAAAATGCGTTCCTATGGAACCAAAACGGTTTCAGTAGATTTTTTATTTTTAATGTCCTAATGGAAAATGCAGAGACCTGAGCCAAAGTGAACCCACAAGCCCTGTCCTTAGGGGAAGAAGCACTAGAAGTAGAAAGGGGAAGTAAATAGGGAATGAGAAACTAAGTTCATAAAAGAGAGCCTAAAATGCCAGGATTATTGTTGGGATTAGCTTGGGAGCTTCCTGAAAGTGGCCCTCACCTTAGAGGACAGGGAGAGACAGAGGCACGGGCAGGTGGCAAGTGGGAGCAGTGGCGGGACATACAACAGGCTGTGCCGGGTGGTGGCCGCGAGAGGAGGTCTCCACCCCCACCTGCCCCAATCTTAGAAGTTCATGGAGGGGCCTTAACTGGGTTCAGTTACATACGCTGTCCAAATGGTCCCCAAGAAAAGCTTACTCTCTCAAGTCTGCCTCCTGGAACAGCTCCTGCTTCAGGAACGCTGGGCAGGCCACAGGTTCCAAGGACAAAGGCCGGGGTGGGGAGCCTCCCATCTCCTGGGTCCAGATGCAGGGTCAACCGGAAAGCATGTTCTTTCCATGACCTCCTCCAAAAATCATTAACAACGCCTTGCATAAAGCAATCAGAATTAGAGCTTTAAATACAATATTGTATCTAGTAAAATATAAAAGTTTATTTTACTCTACATATAAATGCCATTAGAAAGTTAATACCCTAACAAGAAGGTTAGAAAATAGAATGTGGGGCTGAACATACACCCCTGAATATATTAGTAGCAATAGCATTTATGTGCCATTACACTCATGTTTCGAAAAGCAATGACAGAAAGCCTAGTGGCAGTGGAGTAGTAAGTTAACAGCTATGGGAAAAATTTAAGGAAGAAAATTTTAAAACAACAAATCTAGGAATAATTCTGGAATACCACTGAACTATTGCATATTGAAGTTTAAATTGTCCATTCTGCAATACGAAGATGTATCAGTAACCAATACCTTTACCATGGAAGACTTTAGTGTCTTGTAGAATATGAAAAAAAAGAATTGCAAACATCTTGTAGAATTAATAGAACTGCAGCTTTTCTTTTTATAAAGGTTATATTGGATTTTGATTAATCCTGTACAATGATGTTCTTGCTAATGGGTTTCAGCCCTGGGCAAGTTCACTGTGGATTCAATGTGACCAAAGAAATGACAGCAGAATGTTCTTGGGGTGAAAGGATTGTTTATACCCCACTTTATTGTTTCCATGGAGGCACGTCAATCACTAAAATCCCATTCACTCAGAGCCAGTCTGCACGCAGCAAGCCGGTCTCAGCCTCTGGGCCTCTGTCCTCGGTGCTGCCACCACTCCAGCCTCTGCTCTGCTCTCCTGCAGCAGTGCCACCGTGTCGCCCAGAGCACTGGGCAGAGCTCTTTATACAGAGTCAATAGCAACGTATTGCCCACACATGTGTACTGAGCTAGCCAACCAGGGCCAGGTGAGAATCCTGAACACAGGAACTTTCATCTTATCCACAAATGATATGTAAGTTTTCAAAACCAAAGTTTTAAATGTTCATATCTTAGTAATATTATCACAAAATACATTGAGCACTCAAAAAACCCACAATACATTATGACTATAGAAAACAAGTGGAAAATACAGTGAAAATGGGTTACTTTCCTAATTCCAAGGTAATCACAACTGTTCTGAGTTAACATTTTTCTGTATTTCCTTACTATCTTTTCTCTTTGCACATCTATTTCTATATAATTAGTATCATTAAGTGTACAACATTTTGTATCTTTAAAAAAAGAATGAAAGACAAAAAGATACTAAGTTTCCAGAGCTGGCAGTCAGCTAGCCCCTGGGGCTGCAGAGCCCGCCCCTGGCAACACTCCAGGTGGGTTTTTGCTCAGTTGGTTAATGGGCAGCATCCAATTGTTAGGCCTCAACTATTTGTAGATGGCTTTCGTTGTTAACTAGTGCTTGACTAGTACGTGATGAATACAGATCACTGTGCCCAACACCAGACCGGGAGGGGGTAGAGATGACTGCGTGAGTCCACAGGGACAGTTCAATTCCCCAAACCTCATGTGACAGTAACTCCGGCGATACCTTAGGAGCAGCGGCGCTGCCTAGAGCATGAGGAATGAATGACTGGGTTGGTTACCCTCTGTGATCCTTAGCAGTGATTAGCACATGGTGATGACCACCCCGTCAGGAGCAAGGAAGCCGCAGGGAACCTAGCAGTAAATAACCCATGTAAAGATGGCTAACCTCAACCACTGAGCAGCCGCCCTAGAGGAGAAAGACAATGTTTCCCCAGAAATACCTGCACAAGAACCACTCATACTCTGCCACATATAAACTACCGTAACAGAAGTCAGCCAGTGAGACTACACAAAACCCAGTCTAGGTGAAACGTTTTCCAAGACTGAGGCCTTTCCTTCCAGGATGCGCCCTTAGAACAGTGCATAAACTGGAAACAAACTTATTTCAAACTTCTTATAAAATAAACTGATATAATTGCATATTGTACTTTATGAAAAATGATTGCACCCTAAGTCCCATGTGGTCTGACCAGTGCTCTCTGGTGTCGACTGTCAGCCCCGCCAGGCACATGCCCCGCGGTCACTCCAGAACACTCTCTCACATCTCATCGACTCTGTCTTGAGCACTGCCACCTCCCTGCAGCCAACCTACAAACCATGCATCTGCAGAAGTCAAAGGCAAGCTACAACCTGAGTGATTCTTCTTGGAGGGAAGGAATTGGCTTTTTTTTTTTCTGCCAGCAGATGGATAGAAATAAACTCACGTTAGGCAATGGAGACCACTAAAAACTAAGGCATGAGGAATACGTATGACGAGAGCTTCATTCTAGAGAATGAAGGCACTCTCTAAGCTTGTACGTGGTGTCTCAGTTCCTGCACCTGATAGGAGTTTACAATGTTTGTTAAATGAGTGATGCATGATGATTATTTACTGAATGAACATAATGCAATGGACTGAGCGCTTGCGGGGCACCTGCTACACGCAGAGGATAATCCTTCCTGGTGACTAACAGGTTCCTCAGCACTTCCTAAGTTGTTGCTGTGTGTTCAAACGCTTCCCAGAAAGTTTTATTGGTGTCAGTACCCTGCAGTCCAATTCTGCCAAGAAGCCACTTTAACACTGGAACCAAAGGCATTTTTAAAAGAGAAATTACTGAATGATCTTCTGAACTCCACAGATGTCTCTGTTACATAATCACTGATGTGTGCAACTTTATTATTTTTAACTTAAAATCTTATATCAGCTACTACATATTAAATAGACATTTCCCATGGATATTAAATAAAATAAATGTGAAAAGTGTAACTACTTGAATCATAGTTAATGAGAATGTACATCAGAGATATGACCTGATTCAAATGTTTCACCCAGACCTGACTGAGTAGAAAATGATGAATATTACTCATAGAAAGTAAAGGTATTCAGTCCCAAATCCTCATTTTACAGACCTCAACTAGGAGTTCCTTCATACACTAATGAATCAAATATGATTACTAACTCCAAGTCCACATGTCCAACACCCAATAAATAGGTATTAGCAGAATCTAATAATGTGCTTATAAACATATATGCCTCTCTGCATATAAAAATGTATAGCTGTAAATGTAAAATGCAGAAAAACAAGACAAAAAACTAGAGCTCAGATTCAGACTACATATCAAACATCTGAGATCCAAAGAACTTGCCTTTCACTTTTTTTTAATTAGAAATACTCTAAAGTACTTTAAAAGTACATTGGTACATAGACTGCTACATGGCTTCCCTGTGTAACCCAGGTGAGGAATTCCCTTCCAGACTAATTACAACCTAAGCTGAGCCACAGATGGGTGAGAGAGAGGAATACTGGCCCCAGCCAAGCGAGGCTGAGCCACACAGGACGCCTGTGAACCTGGGGCCCTCTGTTTCTTTGCTACTAGAGAGGTTCCTCAAAGGGTCCTCAGGCCAGCCGCTGCCCGCTGTCTTTTCTCTGAACGTCAGTCACTTCCTGGAAAACATTCCAGGCACGCGTCGGTTCATGGAAGTTAATTAAACACGTGTCTGAGCCACGGACAGGTGCCTGCGCTCCAGGCAGCTCTGGCCCCAGGGTCACGGGGTGATTCCGGGAGGCCTGCCTCCCACCGCTGACCTTTCCCCGCCCTACAAACTCGGCGGTCGGGACCAACAGCCGCGTGTGCGCGGGACCCGAGCCGCGCGCGGCACGCAGACCACGGGTCCCGGGCAGCCGGAGCAGGTGCGCGGCGGGCGCCGGCTCCGCTCTGCGTCGGGAAGCACCACCTGTTCCCCGAAAGCCCGAGCCCGCGTGCCCACAGCAGCCGGCGTCCCTCGCCCTGCTCCCCAGGTCCCGCGCCAGCCTCCGTCGGCTCCCCTACCTTGTGGCCTTTCCCCGGGGGGCACCTGACGTTGTTGGAGGCTCCTGCTGTCTGATTCATGTCCGGAGCAAGTTGGAGGCCGGCTCTCCACGTTGCAAACTTCCTTGGGGCGCGGAGGGCGGCAGGTGGGCGCTCCGCTCGGGCCGCGTCCTCCCGCGGCGCGTCTGGATGGGCCCCGCGCCCGGGGACGGTGCAGCCGCAGCCCGCGCGGCGCCGAGGAGGGCAGCAGCCGGGCGCTCGGGACCGCCCCACGGAGCTCCGTCCGAGCCGCCGCGCAGGTAGGTGCCCGCGGGGTGGGGGTGGGGGCCGGCGTCGCCCCGCCACACGCGCCGGGTGGACTAGGAAGGGCGCCTCGCCCGCAGCTCCCCGCCGCCTCGGCCGCCAGACCTTCCCGGGATGGTCGGGAGGTGGCACGCGAGGCTCTGCCAGGCGCCGCCACCCGGGCGAAGGAGACGTGCCCGGGCTCCTTGGCGGAGGCGCCGCCCGCGGCAGCCGAGAGCAGCAGGGCCACGGGGCTGGCCGTCTTCGGGGAGCGCAGCCAGGGCACCTGCTCCTTTCCACAAGGACGTGCGGCTCCCCGCGGCCTTCTCTTTTCACAACCCCCCACCTCCTTCCTCTTTTCCTTTGGCGCCTGTCATGATCTGATCAGGCAGCGTGCGCCTGGAGGTGGAAAAGTGACCCCTGGGAACTAAGAGAAACAAAGAGCAGCTGCTCCCTGAGGACTGCAGGGCAACATTCTAGCATCAGGGGATGAGCCGTGGACCAGCGCGCTTCAGGGTACTGCCCTGTCCTTCAGCCGCATAGAAGGTTTTTCCTAGGCTTATCCAGGTAGAGACAGTGAGTTTGGAAATTCAAGATAGAAAATCAAGCCACACGATTCTGTCTCCATCTCCCAGCCCCACGCCCTCAGTTTCATCGTCTGTAAGGTGGAGGAAGGAGTTGGCTTCACCTGGGAGAAACAGCCTGGGACGCATTCCCATTGAGCCCCTTTCAGAGTAAAAAGATTTCAGTCGCAGGTGTTTGCCAACATTCCTTGTCATTTCCTCAGCCGTGCCAAATCTACATAGGAAGAATCTCCATTTTGTACAATAAGCTATCCTTTTCGGTGTATTTTGCCCACTGAAGTTCACAAGGAACTGCTGCCGTCTCTGTTCTGGAACGTGGAGGCACGTTTGGGGCATCGGTGCATCGCAGTGGAGGGCGGGTGCCCACGAGGCAGATGCTGGGTAGCATCTTGGCCTTGCTCTCCTGGTGTACCTCCTGGGGCGAAGCCTTTCTCCTCTACGTCACAGCCCTGAGGGCAGGCGTGATAGTGCTGTATGCTGGGTAAAGAAGCGGAGGCTCCGAGATACTGGTGTGTAGACGGTGCTGAACACAGTAGTAGGCATTTGTCACATGGCATTGTTATCATTGTTATCAACTGCTCGGCCACGAGGAGCCCATCACAGGAGCTTACAGACACTGCTGTCAATTCCACTCTTTTCTGAAGTAAAGCCCCAAGTGTGTGGCCTCAGGGAGTTTCCTGTTCTCACACAACTCCACCCTCAGCCTCTAGCAGGTCATCAACTTTGTCACAGAAGTCCACCTGTCCCCCTTGGGTCTCCAGCGCATGGGCTGGAGCAAAGCTGACCTCAGCAGTGACGCTTCATTCTCCCTCCGCGGCGGAATCCTGGGAGCTGAGTGCCCTGCGACCTCCACTCTCTTCTGGGTCCAGGAAAGGTCATGGTGTACCATTTATTCAGGCTTTTCTTGCTGTAAAGGTGGGAGAGATGCCTTCTAAGCTCTGTGCCCGTGGGGGCTGAGTCCAGAAGTCCCTGAGGGTACCTTTTTAGTCTCAGGGTCTCATTTTGTTTAATAATTATTCCCTCAGTGTATCTCTCTTCTCTCATCTCTCTTTTCTCAAGAAAACCCCAGCTGGCACGTCCCCACTGCTGAGAGATCCCCTTAGCCAAATGACCAAGGTTATTAGATAACAGTAGAAAATCTCTTCTGTGCTCAGCATAACTGCAGATCACACTGTTGCTAAGGACGTTCTGATACTTCACAATAAACGTCGCACATACAATGGCCTCACTGGGAGCCATCTCCGAAGCAGCCTACTTAACCCATATCCCTATTTTCCAGTGATTAATAATGATTAATAATGAAGGCTAGACAATTCAATGTAGCGTGGCCAGCTTTGCTAGTAAGTCACACCTTTTTGATAGTAAAATGTGGAGCTATAGATCTGGCAGTTTTCATGAGTGATCCATTTTCCAGGCCTGGATAAACAATACCACACATGAGATCACACTACACCAGGCGCGAAGGAGCAAGTAACCAAGAAATGAGTAGTGTCCTAAGCCTTTCCTTGCCTGCACCTCCATCCACTCCCCAGGCCCTTGCCCACAGCTCTCCTCCTTTCTGGGCTCGAGTGGGCTGGGTCCTGGTCACTCTAGAGGGAAGCTGCTGCCTTCCATGTTCTTCAGGCATCTCCCAATTGCCCTCAAGTTGGAGCAAGCAGTACCCCAGGTTGGTGTAAGAGAGGAGTTCTCAAAGGGAAAGCTTGGACCACCTGTCTACACTTCCAACTTCCTTCCTACCAGGAATAGGAAATCAGTATGTAGAATAAGTTGAATGTGATTCAGTTTCACGAAGTTAAACACAGCGTCACATTATTGGTTTATTCAACTACTGTTTCCTTGCTTAACAATCATATATTTTGTCCTTTAAAAAACTTTCATTGGAATTAAAAAAACACACAAGGGCTGATAATATCTGAGGAAAGAATGGCTGTTTGAGAATAGACAGCGCTTGGGATTCTGCCACCTTGCTCCAGTGAGCAAGCCGTCATGTCACTGTTAGGCCACCTGTGCTGTGAGGTAAGTCAAATGTTAGTGACAGCTCCATGTTTCTGTAGCAGGATTCAGTTCACTGATCTCTTGGTCATTTAATTGGGCGCTCGTCACACCATACTAAGGCTGCAGAACAACAACAACAACAAAGAAGTGACATTTTGTACATTGCATTTTTATTGATTAAAATTCCTATCTTTAATAATCTCTTTCAGCAAAGTGGGAGAGTTTTAGTTTAAGCACCTGTGAGGCAAACTCACATCCACCCTTTAGAGCAGAGGAAGCAGAAGCAAACACCAGGGACATGTTTAATGTGTGATTGAAATGCTGGCAGTCCTCCGTTTAGCCCTGGATCTGAGAGAAGAGTGTATTGAACTTACTGTAGATTATTCTTTTTCATTGGCCTGGAAGGGGTACTGAGAGAAGTGCATTCAGGCAATGAAGGTTTTCCTGTGGTGAACACCTACCACTTCTAAGATTAATTTAGCATTAACAGTCATTAATATTTATTGAACATCTGCTGAATGGGCAATTTACGGAGCTGATGTTTCTGCAGAACACTCCCACCAAGCACTTATTTGTCACTTTGGCATGGAGGACAATTCTAGAATTCCTAAATTCAATAGTGCCATGAGAAAATTCCCAGCCATTTAAGGCATATAGGGTGAAAGCTCTCTGCTCCTAGGTGCTGTGATGGATATTTGTAAATTCACAAGCCTATCAAGTCCTCTTTGCAGCCAGACTTGCCATGTGGATTCCTTCAGCACTTTGAGCCATTAGTAAAAACCAGTTGATGGTATAACCCAGGCTCCCTGGGAGGTAGTCCCAGATTGCTTTTGGCAAACAATGCCCACCAATTGGACGCCTGTTCTGGACCCTGTTCTCCAGAATCTGTTCATCTTTAGTGGGAGACTCATGCCATAGCCATTACCTATCCCTAAAGTGTGTCCCACCCGGCTCGCTCGGCCCCGAGGGCTCCCTGAAAGGCTAGCTGTGCTCTTGTTTGAAACCTGACTGTGCTGGACTTCATTCCCTTTCTTCAGGCCTATTGGTTCTTCCTAAGTAATAGCTTTCTCAATGCATTTCATAAAGAAAAAGGGGCTACTCAGATCTTGAGGTGGGCAGTGATAGGAAGAGATACAAGTCCCTGACTGCAAGCAAATGGGGCTGTCTCAGGGTTTCTGCATCCCGATGCAAAAGCCAGTGAGTAAGGGAGGGGAAGTCCACAGTATGTTCACGTGTTAAAGTGGCTACACAAAGCAAATCCTGACTACACTGTACCTTTAGAAGGTCATCCTCAGTGCTGGCCCCGCCAGCTGGACTTCCATCTGCAAACACATGTCATTGCCTGAGGGCTTTCTACACTCTGTCAAGGTGTGTGCAAGCTGGAAGGGCCATGGGGTTCATGCCTCTGCTGGCAGTCCTGCATAAGCAGCCAGTGGGGCTTGCAGACAGATACCCCAGCCCTCAACCTAGGCTAGGGTAGCTTTGAGTGCAAGTCCTGCCATCTCATCCATGCTGGTAACTAGACTGATAATGCATTGTGTTGGCCTCCCTTCCCTTCTGCTTCTCATGCTGTAACCGTGAAAAAGCCCAGCTGACCTTTAACTGCAAGGAGTGGCTCTCCTGAAGCCCCGCAGCCACGCTTCCCAGTCCACAGAAGCATTTGTGCAGAGGCCATGTACCCTCGGCCCAGCCCATAGTATGGAGGCAGGGATGGCAACCTGGGCTGCTCGGGGCTACATGGGACCTTGCTGATGGCTAATTTTCATGCAATGACTCCCTGAAGAACATCCTTGACTCTCAAAGGCACCCCCATCCTTCCCCTTGCTCCTTTGCTGGGATCAGACCTGCATGGTGGTCTGCTGGCTTCCAGGGCACCTTCTCCATTTGCCCTCACACAGGGGTTACCCTAACCAAGTTCCTCCTATTCATTACCAACCTGTGGTCTGCTTCTTAAGGAATGGGGCTAACACATCTCAGTTCCCTCCTCCTCGGGTTTCTGGTGCCATCATCCAGCTTAGGTCCTCATGCACCATAGTCTATTCCTGGAGGCCCCCCAAACTAAAACACCTGAGGAGGTATAGCCTAACAACCACAGCCTTGGTTTAGTTTTTATCATATTACAAAGTCACATAATAATTCAAACTAGAAGAGGTCTCAGAGGGGAGGTAGCTTCATGCTTCAAATGAAGACTGAGAAAAATCAGCTCACCTCTCAGTAGAGGCATAGCCGGGAGTAGAATACTACTTCAGATAATCATTGTGAGCATAAGTGTTATAGATCTATGCTCTGTGCTATGAAAGGAATCATTCCAAACAAATTGCTAGAGAATAATTTGAATTGGCAGCTCGCTTACAAATTGACAAACCGGGCACAGCAGCCTGAGGTCCCAGGGCCCACAGGGCTCTGCAAGGCACATCCCTTGCAGCCCGGACACCACAGCCTGAGATCTGCCCAGGTAAAGCAGGGTACTCACCTGTGCACAGCTGCTTAAATGGTACTTGGAAGCTGCTGTGAATGGCATTGTTTAAGGAGATGCTGCATAGTTTCTCACGCCCCTTGTTCATCTCTCCAGTAAAGTTACATGAATTGTTTTGACAGTTGCACGAGAGATATAACAATAGGAAATTTTGGAAAATGGTGATCTGTTCCATTTCCCTGCCTTAAATAAACCATGCAGCTGTGATTAAGGGAATCCAGCTCCACTACCTTTTCCCTCCACTAATAAAACCCCAAGTCATAATTCAGTCCTGGGGTCTGATTATGTGGCACTCCTGAAAATATATGGGTGTCTTTTTAATTGATTGTGTAGTCAAGTCAGTGTACCAAATTATTATTTCTGCAGTTCTATAAAATATTCATATGAAAAGTCCATTCTGTAGGCTTTACTATTTTAATTAGATATTAAAACCACGAGGGTTGAATTCAGCAAAATGACATTGAGTATTGCCGCTTCTTTCTTCATCTGCCATCCTTCTCTGCCCCCACACATGCCAGCTCACATACACCTCACCGTCGCACATGCCTTCCCTTCCCTGGTTCTGTGCTTCAGGCACACCATCCCCCTCAGATGGCTTCCTTCCACCAGTGGCAATTACTCGCTGCCCGCCTTCCTTAGAACTGAGATCCACGCTTACTCCCTCAATAGGGCCTGCACATTTAGGGGAGAACAATGCTATTGATCCTGATACACTAATCTCTCAGGAACTTATATCAAAATGTACTCATGGCCAATATTTAAAGAACCTACTGTTCTGAAAGTAATTGCACTATACCCATTGGAAGAGCTGAAATATTTTGGTGCAGAGACATAAAAAGCTGCTCTGCGGCATATATATTTTTCAGGAAAACAGCTGAATTATTTCATTTTTTAAAAAGTCAGGCCCTTTCTTTTGGTATTGGTGGAATCTGGCTGGACTCCTCCTCCAGTTAATGATTTTTGAATTCTAAAGCTTCATTCGATGGAATCTTACAATTTGGCAAAAATCCAGGCTGGTTTACTTTTATGTTCTCTCTGATGAAGAGGTTGACTAAGCAAATCAATAATGCAAACAAAACTGAACTCCTTAAGAGAAAAAAACTGTTTTCAGACAATTTAGCACATCAATTACCTTACCATGGCAAAACACACATAACAGCAAATTTAGCATTTTAAAGTGTACAGTTCAGTGGCATTGAGTGTATTCACAATGTCGTGATGACATCACTACAATCTGGTTCCAGAGCTTTGTCACCATGCCAAATGGACACCCTGTCCTTCTTATCGTAAAGATCCTATTTCAGAGCCCACAAGAACGCCCCTTACAGCGTTACTTGTAATGATGGGGAATTGAGAGTGATCTCTGTGGCCTTTACAAGGAGAGCAGATAAGGCAAAGGTGTGAATACACGTGAAGAGCCCACAGTAGATAAGCAAAGCCTTCTGCAGGGATGTGGTTCCAGCCCATTCCCTCACTTATAACACAAATTCCTCCTCAGTCAGAGGCTGCAGAAACCATTTGTCCAAGTTATGCAGTGAATGGCTGATGCAGAACTAGAATCTGATGATTTACTAGGGTTACAAACTTTTGCCAAATAGTAGTTTCGCCTAACAGAGGTTTTTATTTTAATCCCCTTAAAGCCTTCTGTGGGCCACACAGTGACTCAGAGGTTCCGCCCCATTCACTCTGCTGCTGTCTCATCTCAGTGCAGCTTCCAGGTCTCCACAGCTGGGGAACAGAAAGCCAGAGGGCTGCACAGAAGGGAATGCTCCTCTCTGCTCAGAGTCCACTGGACTGAATTAGTCATGTGGCTCTCACTGTTTGCAAGAGAGCTGGGAATTGCTATTTTGTGTGCCCAGAAAGGAAACAACCAGATATTGGTGACTATGTGCAATACCCCCACAATAGGAATCTTAAATGTTAGTCCCGGCTATTCCTTCTTAACAATGCCACCATTGTTTACATATCAGTCTGTACGTTTGCTATCATATTGGTGGTACAGCCTTTCAGAGCTACCCATGTGGAAGGCTGCAGGATGCACATGGGTGTGGGGCATGGAGGAGCCACCCTGGGGATCTGCCTGAGGATTGAGGAGGATTTTGAACGATGAGGGAAGTGGTTCAGGTCTTTACAAGTCATCAGCCTCATCTAAAGGTGGGAGGAAAGATTTCTGATGTACAAGCTTGGTAAACGAGGCAGGTGGGTCTCATTCCAGCAAAGTGATTAGGTAGAGAAAAGGCAGGTAGGCTCTTTGAATGCTTGACTACAGAGCTTGGCCTTTATCTCACAGTTAATAGGCAGGAATTGGTTCAATAGCCTCTAGTTCTTAGCAGGAAGGCAGAGTGTGCTGTTTGGATTCTAAAGAACCAATTTCACTCTCCATTTGTATTTGCAGATTCAGCTTCAATATCACTTTCTTGTGTTCTAAAAGTTCAAAGGCAAGCCCTCAGGAGATAGTTGGCTGGGCATCTCTGCCTTGGGTTTTCTAAGACTAGCCACCCAGTGAATTCCGCAATACTCTGTTAAATGCTGCTCCCAGCTGTGCAGGACCCAGGAAAGCAGCAGGCAGAGTTGCTGAGGGGTGGAGAGCTGCAGACCCTGCCAGGGAGGGAGAATAGGGCTGGGGGCGCCCATCACCTGTGCCACAGGCTCTCTGGGGGCGGAAGGGGCTCGCAGCCAACACACTGATGTTCAATGGTGGACCGTCATCCCCAGTAACGCTCTCCATGACAACACATAAAATAAGGTGGAAAGTTTACTGAGTACAGTATATTTAAAGAAACTTCCTCTTTTGAAACAACACGCATTCATTTTAAAGGCAACTAAATGAATAGAATACCAACACTTGTAATTTTATCCTGCGTTACTTGGGATGGAAATAAAAACAAAGCTCCTAGGAATTGCAAGGGGTTAGATTAAAGCACATGGTTGAATGGGGCCACCATGCAATTCCTGCTCTTCCACACTGGCATTAATAACGTCGTAGGCTCACCATGAAGTTCTAAAACAGCAATCAATTCTTTTAATTGCCACCATGGCTAGTGATGAAAAGAGTGAGGCAATGAGCTCCTTTTCCCTGTACAGACGGCTCCTCCAGGTGAGGCCACAGGGTGGGGTCACGGGGTGTGAGGGTGCACACCAGGCACAGCGTGCACGGAGAACCTGGGTGTTGACTAAGATTTCCCATCCCAACGTGGGAGCGAGGCCATCTGGGTTCCTAGAGTGCCTGGCCCCTGGTTTTCCATCGAGAAGTTCTTTTGGTGTCAGTCACAACCAAGTGTAAACAGCTGATGGAGTTTTTCTTTAGGGTGGATTTCTTTATAGAAGGAAAAGAAGGGAGAGGAAGAGAACATTGATGGCACTGAGAATCTGAAAAATTCGGGAGGTAGGCAGGGAGGAACCTAGCAGAGTCTGTTTGCTAAAACTCTTGTATCCCATTGCTTCTATAAATATCTGCTTACCAAACATTTACTCCTTTTCATCTTCCTGTGAATTGCACGTTGTTTCAAAAGATGAAGTGTCTTTAAGTATACTGTATTCAGTAAACTTTCTACCATTGAGGTCCAGGCCCCTACCTCCCTCTAGTTGAGTTCATATTATAGTTCAGTCATCATATAGTATCTATGGGGAGGGCTCCCTTCCTGGAGCAGGTCCTCTAGATCCTTTCGGGCATTTGGGAGGAAGTCAAGGTTTCTCCCTGAGTCTTTTGCACCTTGGTTGTTTTCAGCTGAAAATAGTCTGCATGCCAAAGTGATACAGACTGGGCCTGCTTGCCCTGGGCCCTGACAACTGGCACTCCTCTCAGGAGGGCCCTGTCACTTCCTGCCTTGAGGCCTGTCTTGCCAATGGGTTTCAGCCCTGGGCAAGTTCGCTATGGATTCAATGTGACCAAAGAAATTGACAGCAAAACATCCTTGGGGTGAAAGGGTTATACCCAACTTCATTTCCACGGTGGCAGGTCAGTCACTAAAATCCTGTTCACTCAGAGCGAGTCTGCATGCAGCAAGCCAGTCTCTGCCTCTGGGCTCCTCTGTCTGCACAGCTATTCTCTGGGCCTCTTTGCACAGTTGTCCCACACAGCCATCTGGGCCTCTCTGCACAGATGTCCTGCACAGCCGGTCCTCTGGGCCTCTGTCCTTGGTGCTGCCACCACTCCAGCCTCTGCTCTGCTCTCCTGCAGCCTTGCAGCCATGCCACCGTGTCATGCCCAGAGCACTGGGCAGAGCTCTTTATACAGAGTCATTGCCCACAGGTGTGCAGTGAGCTAGTCACCCAGGGCCAGGTGAGAATCCTGGCCACAGGAACTCTCATTTTATCCACAAGGCCACTCTCCCAAAGCCACCCCTTCTTCTAACACAGCAACCAGAGAGAAAACGTAAGTGGAGAAAGTTTAAGAGACATCGCTAGTTTTAAGCAAAAGACACATCTCTGTGGTATGCAAACGAGGGAGAGAGACAAGCTTGGATTAGGGCCAGAAGCACCGTTCTGTCGGTCTCTGAGCAGATGAAGGCAGCTGGGAGCTCAGTCTGTATAAGGATATTATCTCACCCGACAGGGATTTCAGGCCCGGAGAAGTTCAGTCTGGATTTGGTGAGACCGAGTAATGACATTTGGGGGTAAAAAATCATACACCAAGCTTTATTCTCATGATGGCAGGTAGAGCGCTAGAATTGCATCTGCCCCGGACAAGTCTGCCTGCAGCAAGTCCATCTCTGCCTCTGGGCCTCTCCCTCCGATGGGGGGTGGGGAGCTTTTTATGTAGCAACACAGACAATTATGGCTCATTGCCAACAGGTATGCCTGCATGTGCCTGCAAGCAGTGGGCAAGTAGACCAGGATCAGGTGAGGGTCCTGTCCCAGTAACTTCCATTTTCCTTACAGGTGCAAAATCGAAAAGTAAGCTTGCCAGGTGGGGACTGCCCAGGCACAGGGCTTTACACCAACGACTTGGGTGGTGTTGGTCCCTTCTGGTCAGTGAGGAATAGACAAACGCTGCCGTCAATTCCTGCTGTGTGCAGGGAGCTAGCTGACAGGGATTTGATGTCATCTCCAAGTCGGAATCAGGCCCAAGCTTTCCCTGGCTCAGCGACTGATATATGAGATCCCTGACATGGATTTATCTATGGGCTGGGAACTGGGCATCAGTAGAAAACCTCTGATTAGGGGGCCCAGGAATGATGAGAGGCAATCACAGAACCACCAGGGGAAGGGAGATGAACAGAGAAGAGGCAGAGATGACAAGTGATTCCCCTCTGTGTCACTCCAGGGAAGGTCTTGGTATGCATTCAGGACCCGCTCCTCCATCAGGATGTGCATTCTATCATTGCTTATAAAAGAAATCATTGGGAAAACAAACATCTGTGAATAAGAAAAAGGGTAAAAAAACTGTCTGTAGAATAGGCTGGCAATGTTAACGAGCCCGGAGGACCTCAGCCCACGTGTAGCAGTGTGCACGGTCTCGGGGAATACTGCCCACAGCTCCATCAGGGAGAATCTGTGCCGCTCCTCCAAGATTCTCCCCTGACAACTAACACACAGCAAACACACACAGGAGCCAGGAAGGTAGGAAGGTGAAGGTGGGCTGTCCTGGGGCCTTGGAGCCGTGGAGTGAATGACAGGGCAATTAGGTCTCTGGGTTTTCTTCCTGGGCACTGCCCACCTCCAGCCCAGAGCACCAGTGAGTGCAGACAAGGAAAGCTCCCAGGAAAGCCCAGCCAACCAGCCACAGGGCCTGGGAGAGGGTAGCCTGGCAATAAAACTTTATTGTCAATACCTGTGCTGCTCCAGCCAAACAAGAATGGAGCCCACCGCTGCTCTGGTTCAGCAGGGCAACGTGGAAGTTGATATCACCAGACTCCTGCCCAGGAAAGCAGGCATTGGGCTTGTAGTCCCTGCCAGAGTAGTGTCAGCCAGGTGCAGTGTGAATGGGCCTCCACTGCCTCCTACTTCAGAGTGAGGAAAGAAAGTGGTGTCAGTGGGGACATCAGTCCTCTCCTCCTTCAACTCCCTTGGTGTCAGGGGCCCACTGGGAAGGTGAACATAGCCACCCATTTGGGCCTCAACAGGGGGCTGTTTGCAAAAAACAAAATGAGAAGATTCAGTCTCAACATAATATCCAAAACGCTGACCCAAAATCTCAGCTGAGAAGCAGATGTTAGAATGAAAAGAAAAGGAAATCATGTAACTAAAAATGCAATTAAGAAGCTCTCCTCCAAGACAAACCCAACCCCCTCACTGGGTGGGCTCCATGATGGATGACAGAGGACAGGACGGAGGATGGAGGATGCATCTGTAGAACTTACCCCATCTGAACAACAGAGAGAAAGAGAAGGAAACAGAATGGGTAGTTGAGGCCCCTGTGGGAGAAAACAGAGCCAACCTTCACGCCATCAGAGCCTCAGACAAAAGAGCACCTTCAGCACTACCAGGGAGGACACATCTCTCCTAGGAGGGCACGAGTTCAAGGGGTGCAGGCTTCTCCGCGCGAGCCGTGGAGGCCAGAAGGGGACACAGCTGTCGGTGCCAGACAACAGAGCCACCAGCTGTGATCGACACGGACGGACAACCGCCTCCGGAACGCAGGGCAGTGAAGACCTGGTCAGTCAAGGGACAGCCGATGGCGATGGTCGCGAGCAAATCCACCCTCGAGAAAGGGCCACTAGAAGTCGTCTAAGCAGAAAAGAGACACTGGATGAAGGCTTATGACTTCAGAAAGGAAAGAGCACAGGGAGGGCAGAAATAGGGGCAAAGAGAATGGACAAGCTGACTTCGCAACCTTTACAAACCGTGTTTAATGGTTAAAGCAGTATTGCAACCCCATGTGATGTGGCGCTTGATGCGTGAGGAGGAAACGCTTCAGACAACCACACTTACAGTATCGGGAGGGGAGGGGGGCCAGGTGCGAGGGAAAAGTCCTGTACTTCAGTCCAGCGGGAGGACTTCAGTACTGGGAACTGTGATGGGTTATATATCTGTAATTGCATCACTCAGCACATCCTCCAAGGAAACCCTAAGGAATAATATGCTCAATTATACTGTAAATAATCAACGTGAAATCTTACCAAGTGTCATATGACCTGCAGGAAGGTTGGAAGGAAAGAGAAATGGGAATGAGAGAGGAAAGAAACAGAAGCCAAATAAAAGGGCAACTTATGCCCTAACCAGTTAGTGATGGCCTTAAATGTAAATGGTCTCCATATGCTAGTTAAAGGACAGGGATTGGCAAGTGGATTTAACAGATCGCTTACTAAAAAAGTGTATGGAAGGAAATGTAGGGAATGATGCCATATATGTAAAGATGGCCAAACCTGTTACATGTTCTTCACACTTCCATGCAGATGTGGTGACGACATCAGACAAGGGGGTGTCAGAGGGACATAGCCCAGCCTGAGGGCACTCACCCTGGGGGAGGAAGGAGAGAGCAGATGGAGAGGATGGGGTTCACATTTATCTGAATATTATCTCCTTAAAAGGATCTGGAGCAAACATGACAAAATGTTGACACTGGATAAATACCTGGTAGAATACCTCTGGTCATCTGAATGCTTCCATTTGTTTGAAATAATTTGTAATTAAATAAAAAGTTGTAAAATAAAGCAGTGATCAGATCACACAGTCTCACAGACTATTGCTAGGAGTTTTATTAAATTTAGTTCAGTGAGTAAGGTAATAATCTGGCTTCGGGTAGAGTACATAGTTCTAAATTGAGAAATTTTATCTTTAAGCAACTGCACAGAAAAATGTAAGCTTAAGGAACATTATATTCAAAATAGTACTATTCAAATTCCTTCAGATAAGTCCCATGAGAATTGTCTTAAGTTCATGATTCAGTGTTTGTTCTTTTAATTAGCTTGGTTGCTGGAGAGCATCCCATTCCAGCTTTAAAATGTACTGCAGGAGAGGGTATAGGTGGGGAGAGTGAGCAGCGCTACTCAGCCCCCGGGAAAGAGGTTGAGTCTGACTTTGCTTTCTCTACAAATCTAGGCCTGATTTCAGATGACTGAAAGTATATAAACATACTTTATAAAGTATATGCACAGAAATATAAAGATCAATGCACTTCAATATGTCCCCTGCCCCTTTGTGGCTTTATCCCTTACCAGCTACGTAGTGCTTTTCCTGGTCACATACAATGAGGCAAATCTGCTGCAGACGATTCTTGTCATTCACAGTAACCTGTTCCATGAAGTCTCGTGACACTGAAGCAGAGAGCACTGAACCATTGCCACTGGGAGAAACACAGGGTTAATTTCCTGCCAGCACCTGGTCACGTTTTCCCAAGCCGGTCAGGGCATAGCCTTCCTTTACATGTGGTTCTGTTTAAAGACCCCACATTGAGCACACACTGTGGATTCACTAACCTCAAGTTCATGGCCAGCAGCCCTGTAAGTCAGGCCTGGAGCTCACCTGACACATGCGTTTGCTTCCTAAGGTGCAGCACAGCCTGTCTGCCCGTAGGACTGTCAGACTGTGCCTCAGCGCTACACCCGAGGGCTGTTTTCAGCGGTGAAATCACCAACAAGAGGCATGAAAATTCAACAAATGTGAGCTAACAAGACTGAAAAGGATGCTGGCTTGCAGACTGAGCTGAAACAGGAGACAGAGCCTCGCCGAGGCCGACCTCAGCTGGGAATGACTGCGAAGGCAACTCAGTTTTCACCACTTCGTGAGTGTTTGTGAATGACTGCAAAGGGCCATGTGTATTGATTTGGGGGAATCTGCAGATACGGACCTGTGAGCAATGAGCATGGGCTACTTGTCAAAATCAGCTCCAGCCTAGCAGCCTCTGGAAACAGCTGTGCAAGCAGGTGTGTGCGTCTGTGCACGTGTTTATGTGTGTCCGGGCCTACAGATGTGTCAGACTTAAAAAGCAACACCATCCGGTACCTACGAGGAATAATGTGTTTTGCAATCTTTTCACCCTTTAATAGTGAGGGTCCTCCTCTGGTCTAAACACTAAATGGCCCCCAGGTCCAGGGACCATCCTCTGGGTCCTTGCATGTACCACCTTCCTGCCATAAGACTGCGTATCCACCGTGGTGCCCACCTGCAGTACTCTCCACACTCTCCCGGTAGCTGGCCGCTTCCTCACCTTAACGTCTCAGGTTCAGCGGTACTTCCTCAAAGAGGTCTTCTCTGACCACCCTATGTAAATTCAGTGAATCTTCCCCCATTGTGCTCTATCACAGTGACCTGCCTGTTCCTTGATAACAGTTAACACCATCCGCTTTTCAGGGTTTTGTTTTGTAGCCCTGCAGCCTGCATCAATGCACAGCACACAGTAGGTCTGGCATATTTGTTGACTGTATGCAAACACTTCTATGGCCACGTCGGGCCCAAGCTCACTCAAATGGGTTATGGCTTGGTCACCAGCCTGCTGAGTGTTGTTTGGGCTTGGTCAGCTGCTGCTCTGTAATACTGACCAGATGTCCAGAAGACATCGGACTTGTGCAAATTGGGAAAAAAGTGAAATCCCCAATTCTCTGTAGCAGTGGTTTTCAAAGGTCTGAGGAGCCCCTGGATTCCGGGACGCCCTTCAGAACCATGGCCCTGGGCAAGGGGACACCCCTGGGGGACAATGTGTGCCACCCACACCTCGGTTTCCACTTCACCCTGAATGACCAACCGTGTTACTGCTGATACGTTTAGGCCTCATAACATGTTTTGTTGGACAAGAGAATTTCATGACTAAAAATTTGAGATATTAAATTGGCCAGTAGTTGTCCAATAACTCGGTTTGGCATTCAAAGTCTTCCCCAGTAGGGCCCAACTAGCCTAACAGGTTGTTGTCACTATTTCCCCAAATCAGTCTCCTTTCCAACAAGTGGAATGATAGTGTTTAGAGGATGCATGACATGTGGTTAAAACACCGCGGCTTTGCTGGGGCTGGACCCCCGCTGAGCATGACTTCATTCACATCTCTGAGCACTGCGTTCAGGAGGTGAATTCCCACCTCTCCACGGCCCTGGGAGATACATGAGGCTTCCTGGGACAGCTACACCTGATACTCAATTAAATTTTTTCTCCTGTTTGATTGTTAAGTGTTTCTTCAGAGTATCTAAAATTTTCTTCTACGAAACAAGTGTTCAAACTGTACATTGACTGTGTAGTGATGAAATCCAATGCAAGTCTGAGCCCTCCTCTCTGTCTCTGTCTCTCTCTCTCACACACACACACACACATACACACACGCACACACAGTATGTAAAGGTCATATATAATTACACCAATTATTTTTTCAGTGCATTTGTTGCCACCTGATATTCAATAAATAATTATGGAGAGTTTATGATGTGTCAAGCATTAAGATTTAGCAGTAGAAAATCGGACCAAAACCTCTGTCCCCATGTGACAGGTACAAGGGCCCAAGGCAGCACTGTATGAGGCATGTCCTCGAAGGGCAGGGAGCCGGTGAGGCTGGCACAGATCGAGCAGGTAGACAGGCAGTGGGGTGGGTCATTTAGGACCATGGAGACCACTTTAAAGTTACTGGGTTCATCTCCAAACAAGACGCCAAGTCACTGGAGTTACTGGGCAGTGAGTGATGCAATCTTACATTTTTTAAGTCACTTTGCTGTGTTAAGATTTAGTTGTAGGGGTTTACGAGGCTGTTGCAGGAATTCAGGCAAAGCTTTTGGGTCATGGTGGTGAGGATGGGGAGAAATCAGTGGATTCTGAGGGCACGGTATTTTTGACACAGAGCTGAAGGATTTTCTGCCAGAAATCCTGGCTCCCAGATTTTCATGGGAGGAGCAGGTTGGGGATAGAAGATTAGGAGTCTGGTGAGGTTTGAGATGCCTCTTAAACAGCCAAGCAGTGGGATGTGTATGTCTAGACTTCAGGGCGGGGCAACAGACCTGGAGGTAAAACCCAGAGGCCGTGACAGTGGCTGGTGCCTGAAGTCGTGACCCTGGCGTTCATCACCAGGGTGTGAGTGGGAGCCTGGATCACGGAGCTGTAAGCATGCCAGCCTGGGGAGAAGCGGCTCGCTGCTGGCTCGCAGAATGCAGGGTTCTCGCACTGCTGTCCACAGATGGACCCCAGTTCTCCGTAATTGCCTGGCACGTGGCAGGTGCCCAAGACAGTGTTACTGAATGAACAGTGATTTACAAGACCTGTCCACCAGGACCTGGACAGGGTAAATTGAGGGCAAGAACTGAAACCCTAATTTCTAATCCAAGAGTCTTCTCTGGCCCCTCACCCCCTGCCAAATTTAATTCTCATTATTTTACTCACAATAAACACAAATGCACTTTACATTTCTAATTCCTTTATTACATGGCTGTTTGGCCAAGCTGTTATTTTTTATAAATTTTTCTTAAACTTACAAGGCCTCTAAAAACTGCATTTTTTCCTTTCTATTTTAAGAGAAATGAAGACATGGAATATTGTTCTTGATGAATCAAGGTTAAAAGGCGAGAGTAAGAATTTTTAATTTAATAAAAATGCTTTTTACTCATTTCATTGAATTATAACAATATTCAGCCCTTTTTAGATCTGGTTGTTATGGATTTTCTCTACACTGAAAGAGGTTACACACTGTATTAGATGTTTAAAAGCCTAAAAAGCATAAAGATCCATTGTAAATTTTATAATAAAAAGAAATAATAGGTATAGGGGATGTATTGATAATACTATGTGCATTTTGTTAAATACAGGTTAAATTAGATTTGAGATTATATCATTTCCAAATGAATCTTTTTATCAGCACTAACTTAGAGGAATCCTTTTCTCCCACACAGGGTGAGGTACTATGTATATGTAGTATTTCTAAAATACAAAAACCGTTAGCTTTTGGGTTACTATCCTCATTCTGGCTTATTTCCATACAAGTAAGAATACGTTCTCTCTCTTCCTCTGTCTTCTAGTAATCCTGGAGTTCCCACTATTTTCTCCTTTTTTTGAGGGGGAAGGGGAAAGACCTACAAAGAGGAGACCCTTTTCTTCAAGAGAGCCCTCCAATACTTTCACTTGCCTTGGAGAAGGTAGACATGTCCCTGAGCACTGTAGACGCATAAATCCATTTCCTCCACTGGTGAATTTGCTGTTTTGTGTTCCGTGAATGTGGCATTGGGCATCTGCGGGAACAGGGCAGTGGGGAGAGCGAGCCTCTGAGGGGACAGTGCTGGGAAACCCCTTGAGGGGTGAGAGCGGAGGGCTGGCTCTCTGCCCCTGAGTCTCTGGCCGTCTGGCTGGACATGACTCCCCTTAGAGGTTTATTCCTTTGCAATCTGAAAGATGGCAGTTTTCCAGGAAGGATATCACATTTTAACAACACGTGCACATCTTGGGACATAATTGATTCTTTTTCTGAGATAGAAAATATATAAACAAAGTAAAGATCTGAAAAAAGTAGGGTGCCCAGGTTCCTGACAGCAGAAAAGGGGCTCGGAGGAGACAGACTCGCTCACAGGAAAGAAATCAGGGCTCGCGACTTCACCTACCACAGTCAGTATGAACGGTGACTGCGCGGGTGCTTCAGACCAGCTCCCCGATGGAGAAGCACGCGTGCCAAGTATTCATGTGGACACCCAGGCAAGAGCGCTGGCAGAACATCCGCACGCCTCGTCTCCTGGGTGGCTTGCCCAGTTCTTCACCCGTCTGGGAACGGGGCTGGGTGGGACTGAGCGTCCAACCTGTAGGAGCAAAGGATGTGGGCGGGCCCATCCGGCAGCTGCCCGGGGGCCTTTCACCCATTCACGTTACTGACCACGTGGAGCCCGGCTTCCGGACAACAGCCACCCGTGGGGGCGGTGGGCAGGAGACCGACAAGGGGCTGAAGCTGTACTTCACCCTCATCAGCGCTGTCGGCCCCTCCACTTCTGCAGCACGAAGCCATGCCAAAGCCTTGCCCTTTTCATTTTCATGACGCAGTATTTGGATCTACTGTATTAGATACGTCATTACTGTATTAAATATCTACTCAGTATTTGCATCTACCTCGCGTGATGTTCCCATCATGACCGAAGGATCGAGGAATGTCTGCGAGTCACCGATTTCCTCCTAGTAGTTATAGACTGTGTTGGTCTTAACCAGCGCCGAAGGATTTGGTAAGCTGTTTGTGGGCCATGTAACAAGGAACCGTTTAAGTATCAAGTGTTTGAAAGTGGGGGCAAAAGCCAGCCCTGGAATACTACGGTTTGATATTGTGCAGGACATAGTTCTTAACTTAAAAAAGGATGATTTATTATTAGAAATACTCTAAGCCATATCAACTAAAGAATAAAGAAGAAATTTGATTTCCATTTCTTAGTTTGGCTGTCACAGTTCCAGCTGCTTTCTGCCAGTTTCCAGCATATGACATCATATAGACGCATATAAATACATGTACTGAGGTGCGAACACAATCCTTTGAGCTTCCTTTCTTTTAAATTTTGTTCTCATTTCTCAGCCGTAAACCTCTGCTCATGTTTATTTTATTATTATAGTTATCAATATCATTTTAATCTTGTTTTTCTAGTGTTGCCTCCTTTAGAGCCACCATGCCTTCACGATAAAGCTTTAATTACTAGGTGTAACAGAGTAGCTCCACCCTGGACGGGTTTGAGGTCATTTCCATCTCCTTGCTGTTCTCTATAAAGTTTTACTATGGAGAAATGGGACCCTACAGGGTTTCAGTTTTTGTAGGAATCCACCCTGTGTGAGCCATCAGATGAGTCAACAAACTGGTTTAATGGAGGAACCATAAAACCACACTATTTTAAGCCCTGAATAATGTGCATTGGAAATACATATATTATTTAATGCAAATATACACAAAACAAAGGGGTTCCCAGCTGCCCAATCCTATGCTTCCGTACAACCTTCAAGAAGGAGAGTCTATAAAGTCTCCCTGAACACTGAATTAGTGAATACTGAACTATTTTTCCTATGAAAAATACGGGCTTCGGTTCCCGTGAGCCTCTGGTTACAACATTTTCATCAACCAGTCAATAAATAACCCTATTTAATGTATACTTTTGATTCATTAACATTGAACTCATGGCCAACAGCTCTACAACTCAGCCGTAAACTGAGTAGATTTGATCTTCTATAAATATGAATAGAGTTGATCTTCATTATTTGTGGATTCCATATTTTCACTAAAAATACTTAATCCCCACATCAGTGGCACCTCCGTGGTTGTTTGTAGACATATACAGAGCCATGAACATCAGGCTGCCTGGACATAGTTCCCCATGCCGGTTCAGCAAGGCAACACCCTGACTTCCTGTTCCAGCTCACCCTGTGAACAGGTGTCCTCGTCACCGCCTATTTAGTGACACATTCTCTGCATTTTTATGCTCTTTGTCGATGATTTTGTTGTTTAAAAAGGCCCATAATCGGAGCGCTGAAGCACCGTCTGGTGTTGCTCATCTCAAGAAGGCTGTGATGTGCTTTTTGGGGAAAACAGGCGTGTTAGAGGCACTTTGCTCAGGCTGAGTTGTAGAGCTGTTGGCCATGAGTTCAATGTTAATGAATCAAAAGTATACATTAAATAGGGTTATTTATTGACTGGTTGATGAAAATGTTGTAACCAGAGGCTCACGGGAACCAAAGCCCGTATTTTTCATAGGAAAAATAGTTCAGTATTCACTAATTCAGTGTTCAGGGAGACTTTATAGACTCTAACTATTATGAATAATGAAAATTGATGTACCTCTCTTTTAGTGTTTTAAAGTCTGCCTTTCTGTTTGACTAAGTTAATTCCCTTTGTGTGTGTGTGTGTGTGTGTGTGTTTGTTTGCAGTTAAAAAAAAAACCCTATGCTCATTCTCTCAAATTGCCATGGATTATTTAATCAACATATTTCCAAAACTCTTACTTTGTGTCAGCATTTTCTTAAGTTCTTTGGGGAACATGGACATATAAAGCATTCATCACCCTGGCTCCAAAAAGTGCATTCTAAAGTAGCATCCACTGCGTGCAAAACTCTAAGGCACATGACAGCGTAACAGAGCCAAGACTGACTGCAGGGATTTATTGGCCTGCCCCTGTTGTGAAGACCAGTGTGGTCAAACAAAGGGTTTCTTGGAGGCCGTGGAGGGTGACGATGGTCAGGGTTTGGGCAGGTGCAGAACAAGGTGGTTTATTTCAGGAGGAGCATGTGATAATGGGTACACTGTAAACACTGGTGAAAATAAGGAGAGTAGACTTACAATATACAAAATATTTTAGAGTAATATAATGCAGTTGAAAGCTAATGGGGAAAGACTGCTAAGATATTGCCATTACATAACTATTTTATTGTGATTTAAAAGCTTTGCATAAAACAGTATCTGATATCATCAGAGCTACTAGTGAAGTGGAAATATCTTTATATTAAAACTGCTGTGGACGCCTAATAGTATTTTAAAAATCAAATAATGGGAGCAAGATGTGCCCTAGAATGAAATCAGTTTTAAATTGTGTTTAGGTGAAATAATGCCTGGGTATTTATTGTTTTTATTAATATGCCATAATGCATGAGAGCTTGGCCTAGCCACTGCCCCAGCTATGGGTGATACTTAAAGTCTGCAGGCCCTGGGTTGGTGGGGGGGCCTTCTTGACTGTGTTCTGCCTGTCATGGATGAAAGAGCCTCCCCACAGCAGGGCTCCTTTTATAGCACTTGTACCACTTTAGAACGTCACAAAGCTGTATCGCGTGTGCTCAGGGAAGGCTGGGACAGTGTAAAGGCATGCTGTGGGCATGCCACATGGTCCCCTGACTCCACAGGGAGGTGTTGTCATGCAGCCTCTTGATCTCTGACTAGTTCTGAAATACATAAGTACTTTTTCAGGGATGGAGTAAATTCTTGTATACCTCTTTAGGCTCTAAAATATAAAGTCTGTGTAGCTTTTTCGACTCAGAGGCAAGCTGGCCCCGCTGGGGCCTGGCCGGGCTGAGGTGTGCTAGTTCCCTCTCCCAGGACGTCTGGGCCGGGCCCAGCTGTGGCTCGCGCTTCTTTACTGTAGCGATACCTCTAATCCCACTGTCGTCAAGTTCTGCTTTCCCCCAAGATCTTTTTTGTCTCCTCGGTGACTTTACATAATGTATTTCTGGTTCTTGATAGATTGGTTTTGTAGTTAAACTCTTAGAGGATGATCTTCATTCCCCGTGTATTAGTTGGCTCGGCTGCCATAAAAAGACACCCCAGACCAGGGGCTCAGACAACAGGAATCTACTTCTCACCATTCTGGAGGCCTGAGTCCAAGATCCACGGGCCCACCATTCAGTTCCCCGGAGTGGGCCCACTGCCTGCCTTTCCGCCGACCTGCCCTCGCCGTGTCTGCAAGGACCCCAGTACCTCTAACACCTCTGACCTGAGTCACCTCCCAAAGGCCCCATCACATGGGGGGTGAGGGCATCAGTGCAGGAATTAGGGGGCAGGTGGACACAGTTCCCTCCATGGTACCATGTAACTAACTCAAAGGTACCAAAGAGCAACTATGATGTCCCAAAGTGGAAATTAGTCATTTGGGGCAGTAACAAATAGTATAAAGCTTTACTTATAGTCTACACAGTTTTTCTCAATTACATGTTGATACTTTTTAGAGGTAAACTGCCAAATAGTATTGGCTTTTAATAATAATTGAAACAATATGCCATGCAATTATCTTACACCCTCCAGGTGCACTGAAGCACACATCTGCCAGATGGAGTTCCCATGCGCTGCACCTCAACTTCCTTGCAGGGCGGCTGGGTGGGGTTTTCCTTCTCGGCACTTTCAAGGGTATCTTTGTCTATAGATTCAGAGTCAGTGGGGTCCCATAGAAGTCTGAGTTTGAAAACTTGAGGATTAATTTCAATGCACTCTTGAATACTATACACTTAATGTCCCCACTCCACTGTTTACACTGGAAATGTCACAGCTAAGCTACGGCTAAGCATTTTCATGATGAGAATACATGTAAATGTTGGGTGCTGCAGAAAGGAAGGTGAAGAGAATACACGTAAGTGTTGGGTGCTGCAGAGAGGAAGGCGTCACCCCTGCTCAGAGACAGTCCCCAGTGGTGAGGGCACTGTCCTGGGGAGTGGCTGGCAGGACCGACGGGGTGTGTGGAATGGCATCCTTGGTCTTGTTGCACATTGGAACCCTGATCCTGTGGTGTAATTAGAAAGATAAACACATGACAATAATTCCCAAATCAATTATTAAGTACTTAATGTACTGTTTGTAGTCCTTTGAGCTAAAACCATTTCCCAGGGGACCTGGGCTTGTTCCATTACGTTTCTGTCTTTCTGTAATAGGTACCAAGCTGGAAAGTGGTTTTGCAACTTTAATGAGTTGACTTATATGACATTTAAATAAATGCTTAAGCCTGATTGCCCACAGGATGCTCTGAACAAAAACCTCATAATTATAGAATATGTATGTCAGTTCCTGGCTGTTGCTTCACCATGTTTCAGGAAAATTTTGAACAACTAGAAAAAAGAAATTAAACATCACAGCTCAAGGACAGGCCGTGAGTCCCTGTAGACAGTGTAATGGAAGCAAATGCTCCCTGCCAGGGTGGGCTTCCTTCCCAGGGCAATTGGAAATCCGCCCGGAGTTCTGTGGGGAAATTTCTTGCTTTTGCACTTTTTTTCTAGGCTTATGAAGCTGCATAAAGGCATCAGCCTGTGGACACACCAGGAGGATGTCCAGTCATGTCTGACTCACACCGTTCTGTAGACCGAGTCAGGTTTTGACCTGAACACTAATAAACTCCCATATTCTTCCCTTGAAACTAGACTTAGGGACTGACCCACTGTGGGACTGGTGTGTACACCTGTGCTCAGGACACCTACCAGGCTGGCTGCAGGGAGACACACCCCTGGCAGAGAAGAAAGCCAAGGAGACCCTATTCTCCCCTGAAACTGGACAGTGAAGAGATGACCCTGCACAGCTCAGAGCAAACGAGAAGCCATGTGCACGCACCATGTCTGAGATCACCACTTACTAACCACAGAGAAAACCATTGTCACTTTGGAGTGTGACTTATCCGAGACCCGGCTCCCCCGATTCTTACCAAGGGCACGTGTGCGTGTGTGTGTGTGTGTGTGTGTGTGTGTAAATCTGAAGTTTACTTATCATGAAATGTTGCAGGTTCTCTAAAACATTCACATCCTGGACTATTAAAAAGTTTGATTTTATTTGACCAGGCAAAGAATATTGTAGGAACTTACTCAAAGAAATCACGTTTTGAAATAGAAATTTAAGTGGTTTCTGCATGTGATGACAGTCATTGTTCATACCAAGAGTCTGCACAACAGGTTGTGTTCTGTTCCCTGTCTGGGGGTATGAGCCTCTCCCTCTGTGGGCCCATCCCCACACAAAGTGCCCCCGACCGGGTCCAGGCAAAGAGGCTCTGGCCTCCTGGGGTCCCTTGGCTCTCCTGGTAGGAGTCCTTCTCTCCCACAATGATGCCTCCTGGCACCTCCTGTCCTTGCATCCTGCTCTGCGGCATGCACCGCTTCCCTCTCTCAACTTCCCGGGGACCCAGTCTCATCGCTCTGGGGAAGAGCTTTTGGAAACAGGTGTTTGCTGTTCTTCATATGACACGAAGGTCACAGTTTCACTGAACCTGGTTCTCCATATCTTTTGTTTCTGTCTTGGTGTGAGCAGAGGTGGGAGTGGGGGTAAATAATTCACCCTTAAGGCTCCTGTGAGCGAAGATGAGAGATAAATACCAAAAGGACCACCAGACTGAGACACCATGCTGCCACGCATGCTGTTTCAGGGGGAAATGGGGTGCAATAGGCTCCTTTGGAAGTGGGAACATTCTTTCAGACACCAGAGATCACGTGTTAAGAAGAAAGATCTCACAGGCAAACAGTGAATCTGTGGCATCTTACTACACTAAAGGACAGTGACTGCATTGGGGTATGGGTGGGGACTTGATAATGTGGATAAATGTAGTCAACACATTGTTTTTCTTGTGAAACCTTCATAAGAGTGTATATCAATAATATTTTAATTAAAAAAAAAGAAGAAAGATCTCATGTTAGGGCTCTTACCAGAACACACATGCACACTCACGCGAACACAGGAAATGTTGGGGGGTGATGGGTGATTGCAGTGCCTGTGTCGCAGTCTATGCCCATATGCAGATTCACCCAACTGCAGACATTAAATGTGCACAATGTTTTGTGTGTCACTTATAATTCAATGAAACTTAAAAAAATGAAGATCAATGTTCCGGGGCAGACAAGCACAGAAATGGTGAAGCAGAATCAGTAGTGATACTAAGAGCATGAAAAAGATTTCAGTCCTTCCAACCAAGGGCAAAGTCAGGGCAACGGCCCGGGAACAGAATCAGATCCAGAGAACAGCATCTGGGGTGCCCCTCAGGGGTGGACTGCGGCCCCAGGGTGCAAGGGAAGGCAGGCAACACCGTGAGGCAAGGACTCAGGTACAGGGTGACTCTAGGGCATCCACACACATGGGGGTAGTGGGGCCAGGGGATGGGGGCAGCCAACTCTCTGGAGGACCTCCCCGCAATCCAGGCGCACCCACCATCTCCCCTCCTGGCTCTCTCCTCAGCTGTAGGAGGGCCTCTCCTCTCCCTCTGGCAGCCTCCCAGCCCCTCCTCACTCCCACCGTGGTTCGCTCCAAGCATCTCCCCTCACAAATGCCTTACTGTTTAATCCTCTCTCAGGGCCTGCCACTCAGAGGGCCTGGGCTGACACAGGCTGTACTCAGAGTGGCCTCAGGAGCTGGGCGGTGAAGTGATGCTTTCACCCTGCACCTGCAGGTGACAGTGTCTGCTGGTCGATAGCTGGAGCATGGATAGTCCCCGGGGCAAAGTGGTGGCTGAATTGGATAACGTTTCACTGGTGGGGACTTAGAGAAATGTCCCCGGGGAGGCCAAGTGTTGGTATTTTGTCACAGGATGGGCAGTCAGGTGTGGCCACAGAGGAGACGGGAGAGACTTGGGAGAGCACAGTTCACTATCCCCTCAGCTCCTAGAGACAGGGCCACGTGGGGCCACACGGACAAGCACCGGGGTGGTCAGGAGGCAGCAAACAGGAGGGAGGGGAGAGGAGGAACTGGGCAGGTCCATGTCCAGTGAACACGGGGTCTGCACTGACCCCTGAGATCCAGGCACCCATCACGGCCCGGCTTTAAGAGTGGGGCCTGCAGGAACCAGGTACAGTTTGTAGTCTTGGCTAATGTCCACCTCACAGTGATTCACTGGGTCCCTGGATCCACTCAGTCATTTCTCCAGTTCCCAAGTACATAATGGAATTAATGCCCTCAGTTATTGGAGTCACCCCTTCACTGGGTTTCTGGAATGTGGGATAAGAGCTATCATAGTGGGAAAGGCAAACCCCCAGAAATCCCTCCTCACCACCCTGCTAAGGTAGTAAATAAAAGAGCATTGTCATAGTCCTGGGGGACAAGGCAAAGATTCGTGCCACCATTAAAGACTCAAAGAACACAAGGAAAGTGACCCCTATCATGTCTCCATTTAATTCCAATGTGCCCCTGGAAAAACCAGACAGATCCTGGAAAAAAATTGTTGGCTAACGCAGACTAATGAGTAAGCTGTGTTTGTAGCCAGACATGTATTGTTGCAAAAGCAGATAAGTGTGGCCTCATGTGCATTGTCTGCAACCATTGATCTGGCAAACATGTTCGTTTCTGGTCCAGTTAGCAAAGGCGTCACAAACAGTTCCCAGCTGCTTAGGGTGGACAGCGGTTCTCCCTTGTGTTTTCTCTCCGGGCTGTCTCGCTTTCTCCCCTGCTTGCACTGTGGTCTGGCGGTTCCCAGCCACCCCACTGTCAATCACAGGGGTTTCCCCTAATAAATTTCTTGTATGTTTAATCTTTGTTATCTGCTTTTAGAATATCTTGACCAAAACAATGGGTATCTCAGAAGCTATAGAGCATCTGACATTTCTAGCTTATTATTTTGCATGTAAAAGGATTTGTGTTTCTATTTATTTGTTTTCTTTAAAAGAACTTTAATACCTTAAAGGTCCTTCTGGCCTAGCGCAGATTGTCAGTCATTTCTGGACATTAAACCACCAGGCACTAAGCAAGTACCAAGGCCTTTGGTCACTCCCAGAGATACCGACTTCTGGGTCTGGATGGGCCTGGGCATGTGTATTTAGATAAATAAACTAACTTCTGGAAGTTTCAGCTTCCTCCATCAGGAGAGGCTATTTTTATGCTGCCTGGTCATTATAATGATCTAGGACCCTGGAATTCTCTTACCCATGGCTTGCTCCTTCATTTCCTTCAAAACTGTCCTCAAATAGCACTTTTTCAAAGAGGCCTTCCCTGGCCCTCAGTTCATGTCGCTGTCTCCCCTCGTGACGCCCATGCTGGGTCCCTGCTGATCCCTCCTTGGGACCCTATCAGCTTAAAATGTGCTACATAATTGACTCATCTGCTCGGCTGGCTGGGCCTCCCTCTGCCGGAATGTAAGCTCCATGAAGTAGGGACTGTGTATCTTTGGCTCACTGCTCTAATATCTAGAACAGCCCACAGGCTAAATATGGTCCCAGGCCTGTTTTTGTAAAGCTGGCTTTACTGGAGCACGCCAGCCCTGTTTCCCACATATTGTCTACGGTTGCATTTGCGCTCACTCAGCTACGACAGGGATGGGTACGACCTGCAGAATGTGAAATATTTCCTGCCTAGCCCTTTGGAGGAAATGTTTGCTGACCCTTGGTATAGAAACATACCTGGCATAGCCATATTTATTTTTTTATTCAACAGCGTGTCTAGCACAGAACTGCACTAAAACATGTTAGATAGTATATTTGGTTTGATTAACAGTGAGTGTGGCCTGATCAGAAAAACAGATCCCTAGAAATTCGTAGCATGAATGTTCATCCGGGGGACTGCAGGGGATTTGCTGTGACTCCCAGTACAGCAGGGGCCTTGGTTTCCTCACCTGCATGCTGTCCTCGCAGATGAAGGGAAGTGGTTGGAAAAGAGGCCATTTCCTTAATTCCTTGTGCTGCCCACTAAATTTTTGTGCTTGTTTTTTACTCAGTTAATACCAATCAAAATATTCCCCCTCCTTATGAAACCAGGCTCCTCTCCTGTGTGAAGGGAATTTCCTGGGACAGAGCTCAGGCCTCTGGCCTCCTCTAAGGCTTAGGGTCTGGAGGATCATTGGCTGGCAGCATAGCTGGGGTTCTGTTTGGAAGTTGTGCTCACCATCATTACTCTGAAATTGATTTTTTAAATTGTGCATTAGCGTACTCATAAGGGAGCATCTGCTTTTTTTGCCAAGAGCAAAACTGTGAAGTTGGAGAACTTGATCATGAGAATCCCTGCCTTCTCCTTTCTTCTTTGACCTTTAAGGCAGGGTTCTTACCCTTTTTTTGATATGTGAACCCCCCCATCAGACTATCTGGCGAAGTCTGTAGACCCTCCTGAGAATGAAGTTTTTAACTGCAAAAAGAGAAGAGAAAAAGAAAACCACAGGATTACAAAGGAAATGGTTATATTGCCATTTCAGTTATCGAAACTTAGAAACAAATCTTGAGCTAGAAACGTGATATTTTATTAAAAGGCAGACGATAATTTCGAAGTCCATGTGCTGAGAATAAACATTCCAAGATATTTGCAACAGTTTTAATGCGAGACAAAATAATCAATGATTTCTAAAGGTAATGAGGTCGTAGGCATTGCTCATGTAACAATGGTTGTTGCCTATTTTGTAACTGAAGGAGATGCTAGATCTCAGTGATTAAAGGAGATAAAGATGCAGGTTTTCCTCCGTATTCTTTCACAGACCCCCCTTTTACTTGAAGCGTGGAATTTTCTTGTGCGCTCTCCAGACTGTTCCTTCTGCTGGAAGTGTGTGCCTCACGTTTCGTTAGCTTGACCTGATGGCACATTTAAGCCCAGGCATTTTATCACCAAAAGAGAGGTACCTTTTTGACGATACCTTTATATCATAAGGGATCTCATTTTCCTTTTAAAGAAATTTCCCGCAATGGCCCCTGAAATCTTAGTAAGTTGTACTAGGAATGCTGCTTATGCCTAGAATTAGCCTGGATTCGCATAGTCAGTTCAGCTATAGCTAATACACATTCCAAAGCTGGTGAGATATAGAATTGCAAAATTCTCAATTAATCTGTTAGGCAGTAGTAGGCTACAGCGGGCCCTATGCAAAATAATTCATGTAGCATTATGGAAATTTATCCTTTGCATCGCCTCACTATCTTGCTTTTAGGTTCATTTATTACTAAGGAGTCGTTCTAATGGAGCACTGTGTTACAATTGTTGATAAAATAATGATGATACTTGGCAGTCACAGTGCATCTTGCTTTGTTCTCTGACTTTGTTTGCACAGGAAAATTAAGGGAACAAATTGCCATTTAGTGCTTTCCCACCTCTGCAGTAAAAACCAGCAGGAAAGTACAAGCTCAGAATTATCAATGAGCAGATGCGAACAGGTTATGAAACTATGCAAATCACAGCATACTTGAGTGAATGAGCTCAAGTGGCTGTTCTGTCAACTTAGACAACACATGGAACTCAATAATGGAAGCTAAGGGAAATGTTTAAAACAGAAAGACTTGTCTATAATACTTTCCTTCTCCGAACTGAGCTATTTCTAGGAGGGCAGAATGACAATAAATTAATAAACCCTGTGTTTCAGTTACCCAGTGGCCATTTTTTCCCCTTTCTTGCTTGCTGGCAGATAGCTTTCCTTGCTCCCGAGGAGGGAGATTCAGGCACTGACCACTGCATTGGTCCATGAAATGGGCTGAGAGTATCCTACCGATGTCAGTCCTTAAAGCTAGGACAAAATGAACTCTAAATATAACAAATTTTTATAATGCAAAATAATGCATCTGACATTTTGATTCTCATACAGTCTTAACAAAATAATAATACAAATTAGCAAAAGGGAGAGCAGGACAGTTCGGGGAGAGCAGTGAGAATGCTGAGGCCTGCCGGGGGCCAGGCTTTCAGACAGGACAGGCCTGGGGAGGCAGAGAGGGAAAAGCTACCTCCTGCTCTCAGTGGGTGTGAAGTGCAGTGAGATCCGTTTATTGGAAAATGGTGCAGTGAGCGCTCTGACGGAGGTAAGCGCTGGGTGCCAAAGCCACAGAGACGTTCACACAGGGCTGCTGGGAGCGCGTGGCACCTGAGGTGAGTCACAGAGAGCCAGAAGGCAAGACCCACATGGTGAGAGGCTGAGGGGTTTCTATGGGAGAGAACCAGACAGATGGGCAGGGCGAGGCTCTCTGAAGGAATGGCAGGTGGTCTGATGTGACCTGGGGAGTCCGCAGTGTGTGCTGGCGAACACCTGCCTCTCACCGCCATGCACCGGGCAGCCAGGCCTGGATGCTCTGTGGGGAATAAGCACTCCGAGCAGGAGCCCTCGTGCTTCCTCACAGAATCAGTCTCTATCTACCTCTCTCTCTGTCTCTGTCCCTCAGCTAGCTATCCATCTGCGAACTTCACAGCAAGCATCATACTAAATGATGCTCATAGAGAATTGCTGACCAGGAGCGAGGTCTACAGGGAGTACCCTCTGACTCTGTAGAGAACTGTGTCAGCACAAAGTCCGGGGGAGGTCAGAGGGGATGAAGTAAGGTCTACAATTCATCCAAAGTAGCAGAGACAATACAGAACCTGGAAAACATCTTGTTTAAAGATAAGGGAAGGGAATTCTCTATAATTGCTGAAGGCCAGTCTTCAGATAGAGGCAGCCCAATACCTGTTGAGCAGGGGCATTAGGAAGGCACGCACACCCAGGAACGGCAGCGCGAGCGCAGACCCACACAGGCTGACAGTGCCCCTGTCCAGAGACCCTCCGATGACGTGCAGAGGAACTGAACCAGGCTGGGAGCTAGTTTCTCAACAGCATAACCTGCAAATAGAGAAAATTTCTCAATTGATACTTTAAACAACAAAACTCTTTCTCTCCAGAAGGAGGACAAAATAAAGACACTTAGTAACAAAAAGCTACGGGACTTTAACCTAACTGCAGCACACCAGAGGAGCTCCTACAGCAGCCTTAGTCCTAGCACCGGTTGGCCCAGAACAGTATACGGAACTTCCGTCAGGATGTATATGAGCGGACAGCACGTCTGTGGAGAGCCTTGCTGGGGAAAGAATGTTGGCTTCCTAAACAGAGTTCCTAATATGCAGCTGATCTGCATTCTGGAAGCAAGCACCTTACCCCTCATGAACAAGAGCTCAAGGTTTGCAGGGCGGCACGGACATGCAGACCACGCACTGAAAGGCAGCGTGCACAAGGATGTGCTTCAGGAAACAAAGAAACCATTCCAAAGAAAAGGTTGGACTGGTAAACGTAATGATGAGGAAACAAAATAACAGGCAAATACATAAATTTAAAAAGAGCAATAAGTACATTTTGAAACAAACTAATCTTTGAATTTAGAAACTTAATAGTATGGTAGTTGGGAATGGGCAGAGTTAAAACATTATAATCAATTTAATGTGTAGATATATTGGTTGGCCTTTAAATTTTTTCAGATGAACACGATGTCAAAATTCTGAGGCCACTGAAAGATATAGAATAACATCCAAGCTTGTAGAGAAGAAAATGGAATGAAGAAATACAAACAACAAAAACAGACCTCACTCCAAATTCAGGGAGAAAAGGAGAAAAATGGAAAAGTACAGAAAAAGTTGGACAAATAAAAAGAAAAAATAATATGGGAGAAATGAATTCAAACATACACATACCAGTGATCACAGATTGGCCCAAACTCTCCAGTTAAAAGATACAAAATGAGAAACCAGAAAAACCTGAGAAGATATGTCAGACAAACACTAACTTATTTTTATTTAGGAAAAGCTAATAAAATAGTAATATATATAGCTGGCGAAGCTATGCTAACATCAGAGAAATATACCTCCAAGTGGGGAAAACATTTTAAATATAAAGATATCAGTTGTATGTTGATGGATTGCTTCACTAAGAAGATATACCAATTTTAAATGTGTATCCATCCAATCCTATAACTTCAAAATGTGGAAAACATATATAAAGATATAGAGTTGCTAAACAATAGGAGGTTAATGGCCACTAACCTACCATTACGTCTACCATTAGACAGGCTAACCTAACAGCCAGCGCCGGATCGTAGAAAAGGACGCCAGCCGCACATGCCTGTACGTTAGCTACCGTTTACAGAATGAGAGCATGATCTTCATGGGAGAGGGGTCACAGAGAGATGACAGCAACAGGGCGGGAGAAAGAAGCAGCTGCTCCTTTGTGCCCAGAAAAGAAGAAAACAGAATTTGACAGAAACCAAATCTTCATTCCTAGGGCTTCACCTCTGAGCATGGCCAGGCAGGCCCTGGGAAGGTAGCTTCTGCGCCTCCCAATCCCATGACCTGTAGGACAGCGCTCATCCCTGAGTTCCCAGGGCACCTTCTGCACTTACCTTCAGCTCCTGCTGGCATCGTTTGTGCATCAGGAAAGCATCAGACATGGACAGGTTGGCCTGGCTGAGGCCTCTCGTGGAGGGACGCTCACGCAGGGCATGTCAGGGTGGGAGGACAAGCGGCAGAAATCTCAAGGGATCCAGCTCCTTGAAATCAGGGAGCCGCTCACGGCCACTGGGGTGGCCCTCATATTTTATCAGTCATTTGTTAAGATGCTTTTTCTTCCCTTCGATTGTCTTAAACTAATCAAGCCTTTTGCCAGCCCTGGACTGTTGGACTGATAGACCAAAATGAATTAGATCCCATCTCTTGGATTCTTGTAGCTTGGAAATTCAATGATTTCATGATGAAGGATCTGAATTTCAAAAAAGTGAATTTTGAAATAGCTTAATTCTATAGCTGTTTCTTAAACAGTGTTTCTGTCTGTGTGAAAATAATCGTTATTCACTTCTACTAGGGAAGATCCATCACTAACTTCACAAAGACAGATTTGCTCTCTATCCTCCCAAATTCTTGTTTTATTTTGTAGATCAACATCGCAATTGGCTCTAAAGTCCCTCTGGCCAGTGATCCAGGCATATGGCAATGAACACAGATTTGGAAAGACTCGGGACACCATTCCTCTTCTCATAAAAAGGGTCATTATCTTTGTCTTTTGCTCACAAGAAACAGCTTTGAGTAGCTGCATGAGAAATGTAGGCATTTTGTCGTAAAGCACCAAAATATAATACAGAACCAAATACAATACGTCAATTAGATGAACAGAAGGAACAAACAATAAGAAAAACATCTTATAGCTGCGGCCTAATAGAACTTCACGATATCACTGTGGCAAAATATATACGAACTCCTCAGGAGCTTTGACATGTGGGACAACAATGACATCCCAGCTACCTTGAAATGAAGACGCCCGGAGGAAAAGAATCTAGGGCATAACTGAGCTCCTTGAGCACCCAGGGCAGCTACCTGTAAGGATGTAAACCAACACCCACTTACCTTCTCTTGCCTGCTCTTAGGTGCCAACATCTCCTGTAACCTTCACCCTCCCAGACGCCAACCACTTGTTAGCCAATTATGCACATCTCCACCCATGACCTTTGTTTTGTGTCAGCTGCGCACGGCGGGTCCAGGCCCCAGCTTACCACAGAACCAGCTAAATCCTCACCAACATCTGTCCATCCATGTATCTATCTACCTACCTATCTATCTAAATATCATCCATCTGTGGATAGCTTCCTGGCATTTTTGTTCATGCACAGAGGCTGCCCCCTTATTCTGCCACTCATTTCCCTAAAGGGGGAAGGCAAAAGAGCAGTTTGTGGTTTCTGTCCTCTCCATTCAAATCTAGGGAGGGACCAATGGGTAGTGAGACATATGGTGGGTAGGCCTGACCACTATACCCAGGGGACCTCTTTTGACTTGATATGACATTTCCTAATTGATGGCGGTATGACTGGGTGGGCGATGCAGTCTTTCTTAGATACCTGTCCAGTTATACCATAAACTTGACCGCTGGGTCTCTCTGAGCATAAGCCTCACGCCCTTGCAGAGAGGAGAGGGCTGTGGGGGCATCGGGGAAAATCCCAAGGGAGGATGCCCAGATCCCTGGGCCCTCATCTTGCCTGTGAGCCTCGTCGAGTAAATAAATCACTCTTACCTTTCCTCATGTGTAGTTTTCTCATCTGTAAAATGGGCCAGGAAGCCTGGCTCTCTTTAACTCACAGGGTTATAGTGTCAGGTGGGTGACAAGGCCTTGCACCTGTGAAGTACAAAACTCCTGCCAGTTCTGATGCGTTCCGTGATTACAATGTGGCCTCTCTCCAGTAATGCCGGCAAACCAGAGTAAGTTTACACACACAAGCCAGGTTGTTACCCCTGAGCTCATTTGAAGAAAACAAAAGAAAATGAGCTTTGAAATTATTTTTATTCTAGATCATTTCATAGAATTAAAAAATAACACTTGCTTACTGTAGCCACCATCATGACAAAAAAATAAACAGATACTGTTCAAGTACTAATGAAATGGATAATCATGTGTTAGGAAAACAGCTTTCAGTGGAAGAGTTAAATACCAATTTGTTGCAGCTACTATTGCAGGCCCTTGTTCCTGGACATTGGAGGGTCTCTTCATTTAAAGATAATCCAGAAATAATGACTTCGGAGCTTAGGTAAACTTTAAGAACATTCCCAAGACTATCTGACAAAGCTCTTTATTGCTAATTACACATAATTTATTTGTAAGTTTACTTACTGGAGGATTTGTAGTTCAGAATTATGTTGATTTTCAGCATAATCCGGATTTACTGTACCAGCATGTGCCCCAGGTTATTAACTCTGAATTCTTTCTCCCCCTTCTTTGGTCTGCCCCTCCTTTCTTGCTGTGATTTGCTCATTCATTCCCTTCCACGTGCTGAGCCCTGCTGTCTTCCTGCCCTGAACGGGGGGCACGTAGGGGGCGCTCTCCGACATGCACAGCCCGGAGCAGAGGCCTGAACGCCGCAGCCCTGGGGAGGGAGGGCTCCACGTGTGAACAGGGCTCGGGGACCCAGCAGGAGGGCCATGGCCTGGGCGCCCCACCTCCAGAACAGCCACCACCTGGCGAGGAAGAGGGTATTGCGACCAAGCATAGATCCACTCTACTGGCACAGGGAAGACAAGGCAAGTCAGAGCCCTTCCACAGAGGTGTGTGGGTAGGGGAGGCCGGTGTCTGCTGGGCGGACACTCCCTGGGGGACCCGAGCCAGGCATCCCTATGGGGAGACAAGGCACCCAGGCCAGTGGTGGTGGTTTCCTGGCAGGATGCTGGGGGCAGGAGGTTCCACAGGTGGACTAGGCGAGGGGACACTGGTGACTGTCAGGCCTTTGCAGCCGGGAGCAGAACGCAAAGTGAAGGAGAGAGCGGAGGAGCCTGGAGCCTGGAGTGGAGCAGGCTAGCCTGTGGGACAGCGTAGGCGGGATTTGCGTACTGCTGAGGGCATGGAGAGCAGGCGGAGGCCCAGGCCGAGCGGAGGCCTGAGGCTCTGGTCGCTCAGGCAGAGGGCCAGCCAAGAAGCACTTCCTTACTGCCGTGGCCTGGGGCCTGGGAGGAAGAGGCTCAGAGAAAGTGTCCAGAGAGGATGTAGGGAGACTATGACGTTATAGGGCCACTGAAGCCAGGAGGGGACAGCGTCTTGGCAGAGGTGGACAGACTCAGCTACAGGGCTGGGGTCTCCGTGGAGACCCTGCCTCCTGACCTCAGCCAGACTCCCAGCCCCATGAAAGCAGAGCAGGAGACTGGCCATCGAGGCCAGGCATGCCCACCTGGCCCCAGGTCACACCCCCTAGTGCGCCTGTGTCCCAGTCTGTGCTGACCTCAGAGGGCGAGCATGGGTGGTGCCGGGTCCCTGGTGACTGTGGAGCAGAGCTGTTTCTCCGCTGGACTGGGAAACTGGGACTCTAAAGGCCGTGGCTGCCTGCAGCGCCTGAGACCTGAGGATTGTCTGTATGGAAGGGCACACACTTGGACCACCACAGTTTCCACTGGCTTCAGCGATGAGCATCCCCTGGGGACATTTGGTGGCAGCAATTTCAGAGCAACAGAGAAGCAGAACTGGGCACCAGTAAACTGGAAAAACTAACTCAAGAAGGTCAAACTGTGGAGGAAAGGAAGGATGGGGCAGCAGCTGTGTGGCAGGGATTATACGTCCTGAGATGACTGCTTTCCCATTTACATTTCCTTGTTTGTAACCTCCGTTGGGCCAGAGGAACCCCTGTGCCTCAAGGAGATTGAGGATTTGTTACACTCAACATGCAAATAGAAGGAAAAAGAGTGTTCGGCTTTTGACATCCTGAATGGGATTTCAGAGTCTCAAAGCTGACTTGTTTTTTCCAGTGAGAAAATAGTTTTGAAAGCCAGACTTCGTGAGAGAGAAAAGATCATTCAAAATCACAAAGCTCTGTTTTTTTGTATCAAGGGCCTCTGCCTGGCAGCCTGACCGCTGAGGCAGCGCTCTACACCAAGGCCAGTCTCGGCCTCTGCGAAAAGCTCAGTCCCACGAGGCTCTTCCTAATGAAGATATTTCAGATGGCCAGGGGCCTCTTCCAGGTGTAAATTAGAACTGACTTTTACCCACGTGTATTCAAATTTATATTGTAGTATTGTAAGGGAAATGACAGCACAGAGCTGTAGAACCACAGCCAGCTGCCCGGGGACAGTTTCACACACACAGCCTTGAACATACCCTGAGCAGGACCAGGGCTGGGTCAGACCGGCTGCCTCGGCTGCGGTGGGGAGGATGCTTGTCCCGACCTGCAAGTCCTGTCTAGGGACACCAGTGCTGAATCCTTGTTTTTCCCCTTCTCTCTGGCATCCCTCATGCTGACTCTGGTTAGCTGCTCAGACCGCTTGTGCTTTCTCTTCCAGGGTCTCCACCCAGCGGCGCCCTTCCATGGGGAATGTCCCAGCCCGGGTGTGGACACGTTGCCATCTGCAGCTCCTGTGTGGAGCTGCTGCACGGAGCGCCCAGGGGAGCATCTGGTCCTCGGTAAGTCAATGCGTGGACGGCGGTGCTTTTTGCACGGGTCACGGAGCATCCGAAATGTCATCATTCTGTGTTTGGAGGTAAAGACCGCTCTTTCCACGCGTTCTTGCGGGTCTCCAGGTGGGGTGGGTGGGAGAGATGCTGTGGCACTGGTGGCCGGTAGTAGCAGAGCTGGCACGCCGAGGCTGGCGCCCTGCGCTCCCCACAGTGGGTCCTGCTGTCGTCTGGGGAGAGCATGTGCGCGGTTCCCCAGGGTGTCTCCCCACCTGCGGAGCTCTGTCGTCCCATTATCTCTGCCGCGGCTGATGCTGTGGGGAGGGCGGCCTGTGGGGTGCTGAGTGACTTTCTCACCTGCTTTCTGCTCCTGAGAAGCGGGGGAAACAGCGGCGTGTTTGTCTTACCTGCTCAGTCCCTTTACAGCGTGGTTCAGTCTGTTTGCTCCGGCCATTCCTAGAACCAGTCACTGTACCCCCAAATTATTGCTGAATCCCCTCTTTTCCAGTTTTCCAATTTCCTTGCCTTGTTGCCCCTTGGCACTCGATCTCAGCCACCCTGAGATGGCTGAGGCCACCATGCCTGCCCCGTGTGTGCTGGACGCCCAGGGCCAGGGCTCCTGGAGTCACTCAGAGACCTTCTCCGTCCCATTTCTTACTGTTTGGAATTAGAAGCACTATAATCCTTTTAGGCCTCAGTGTACTGGACTCTTGGTGTTCTGATTTTCTCTTGAACTGAATTTTTTCTGGTAACACCTTGATAAAAATGTCCACTAATAGCCCCACACAGTAGGACTCTGATCTTTCCAGTTATTTCCACTCAGGCTGGCTTGGCAGAACCGTGGTCTGCTTCCCAACCTGTTGCAGGCGTCAGGGTTCATACACGTTCGCCCAGCACATGTCCTCTGTCAGTTCTCTCCCTATACCACCCATCATGGGGCTGTCTTCTATTTTGGATTTTATGCTCTCCATCCCTTCCCTCCTTCCTTCCCTCCCTCCCTTCCTCTCTTTCTGCATTCCTGGTTCAAATTTACGTCTTAGTCAGCATAGGATAACTGCTGTAACCAACCATCCTAAATCTCAGTGGCTTCGGCCAGTGGAACTGTATTGCATTCACACACACATTTCAGTGCAGACGACCCTCCTCAGGTCACCAAGGCGGAGGCTCAGAAGTCCAGGCTCCTGTGCTCTTGTGGTGCCCTGGCTCTCAGGCCTCAGGATCTGGTGCTGGATCCGATGAAGTCAGCCGTCCAGGAAGAAAAGAGGGCAATGCCTGGGTCCTGTGGTTTTTCCCCTTCAGTATCTTCCAGATGAGTTTAGTATATTCCAATAAAAGATGTCCTCTCATAGAATAATATTAAGCTCACGATTTGTTGATTGACAGTCATTTGAAATGCAGGGGGAAGCAGCATGTAAGTTGAGTGTCATTTCTAATCGGTATGGGGAAGGACGGGGCTGCAAGGCTGCTGAGAACCTTGGGAGAGCGTGTGTGGGGCCGTGGGGATGAAGAAGAATCCAAGTGGCTGAAAAGAGGATGAACTTGAAGTCAGGACCATGTGGCTCATTTCAATTTTTTTTCAGAACAGTGGTAAGGACTGCAGAAGTGTAGAGAAATATAGAAAGGGGTTGATACGGTCAATGCTGGGAAAGCAAATTCTTTAGGACTGTTGGCATGAAATTGCTGCTAACTTTAGTATTAATGAAAAATTTTAGGTATGCATGTATGCAAATATGACATCACCACAGACATGCTTAATACACAGCACAAATGGAATTCAATAACTCTCTTTAATATAAGAGGTTTGCAATATCAGCAGAACTCATTAACAAATCAGTTTAGATTTTGTCCAATAGCTAAACTGAGTGAGAATGGCATTTCTAGTCAATAAAACACCACAGTCTTTGCAGCAGTGGCCATGCTGACCGCACCATAAACACTTCACAGCGATGTCAGTGGGAGTCACAGAGTACATACGATGTAATATCCTCCCCTCTTTTTATTTTATGTGAAACTCACATTTCACATGCGTGAGGGAGATGTCCATGGAGTACCATGAGAAGATCTTGGGCTCCCTTAGCTGAAGGCTCACCTTTAACTGCTTTGGAAATTTTCCCAATGGAAATAGCAAAATAAAATAGATGAGAAGTGGGGTTCACACCTGAGGTCATTCATGTCTTCCATGATGTGGATAGAACACTTTTTCCCTTTGTTGTTATGACTGTTGTCATTTTACAGCTCAAGTGTGGTTTCCACCAGTGGCCGTACAGCGGTGATGTTCACCCATCCATGTTGTCTGGGCGTCTCATGTACTGCTGATGGATTCAAGTACCCAGACTTTGGAAGGTTGAACTCAGCGTTCGTACTTTTCTCAGATATGACATGACGTCAAGGGCATGTCGCAGGGGTCTATCCGGTTGATGGGTCTCTTCTAAAGAATAGGTTTCAAACTGACCCTAAGACCTCCCGGCTTTAGATGTATCAGTACAATTGGGACTTCACATAAGACAGAAAACATGACGATTGTCTGTGTGAGGAAATGAGGGAAGTGGTGAGGAGAACTGTGGAGGTAGGAATGTCCAGCCTGATCGCCATGTGTGTCCCTTGTCTGTGCCTTCATATGTGTATACACATGAGTGGGTGTGCGCGCATGCACACACACACAGTGATGATGTATGACCTTACGGGGTGGTTGGCTTTCAGTAATCCCTGAAGATGAGTCTCTTTGTGGGTCCCAAATAATACATCTTCCCCTTAAGAGTGGTGAGGAAATAAAAGTGGGATTGACTCGAGAAAATATATTGTTCTTACATTTCTGTAGGTTTGACAGGATATGAGTGTTTTGAATGTTTTCTTCAGGTTTTATGTTTTGGTTTATAATGCTCATAGGTAGTATTATCAAAATAATATCTTAAATCATTTTGCAGCCTTTATAAATGTTCCAGAAAGTATAGCAAATAAATGCACGGAGCCTCAACTCCATTACATAATTGCTTACCAAACTAAAGTCTCTTGAGTTCTAAGTAAATACCTACTTCTTATTTACATAAATGCAGTATAATTTTCTGACAAATTCATTTTTTCTCGTTATCTTAGCTGCACAATTTCTTTATATTGATCAGATAGTTGCAAGGAAGAATCACAGACAGGAGTTAAATCTAAATATACGCATTCTACCCCTTCAGTGACAACAGACTCCGTTTCATCTGGACATTTGGATAGCGCCCATCTCCATAAAGGAATAAGGAAATATTCCCCTCCTTACCGGTGCTCAATAACATAAATTTAACCAACAAGAAAGCACAGAACCAAATCCAACAGTATGAAATCTTTCTTTCCTGGTTTGCACTTTGATCTTTCACAGATAGGTTCCTCATACATACAGCTACAAACATTTATTTGAAGGCTATTTTCTCTTCTTTTAACTTTTTAAAAAATGTCTTCCCTGCTAAAAATGTCTCTGTGGCACTCCATCGTCATCAGCATTTTCTAATTCTACTGAAGTTTGATCTGTTTCTAGACAGGGGATGCTTCTAAATGCGGGTACTAGGAAGGTGCCTCGATGTCGCGCTCTCCTCATGGAGGTAACTCTATCCATGGGGAGGTGAGGTAGCCCTGGAAGCACCCCATCTCCTGCTGCGGGGAGCATAATTGGCTGGAGGCACAAGTTGCTGCCCCTCTTGGCTCCTCTGTGCTCTGAAGCCATGCTGCCTGCAGGCCATTCCCAGACAGTTATTGGGCAGTGTGGGGGTAAAAAGGCAAGCCCATATTAGCAAAAGAGGAGACTCCCCCCATGGGTGACTTTGGCATAAGGACTCCCCATCAGCCCGGCCAGTCTCTTCTCAGAGCTGCGCTACAGCCAGAGGCCTGTCACACCCAAATGCCCGCCTTCCTCTGTCCTTCGCAGATGTCAGACCTGCTGTGCGCCTCCGGCTACACCTTCCCCCTTCAGCCTCTGGCATGTCTACAATGATCTTGGTGTCTGCTTCTCAGCTCACAAACTAAAGTAGGAAGAGACAGCCTCCTTTTAAAAACATTAAATAAATATAAATGTGACTGATACTGTGTGTCCTTTTGGCTGGGCTGTGGTGCCCAGGTGCTGGTCAAACACCAGTCTAGACATTGCTGTGGAGGTATTGTGTTTAGATGTGATTAACATTTAAAGTAGTACATTTTGAGTAAAGATTAACATAAATCAGTGGATTTCGAGTAAAGCAGGTTACTCCCCAGGGAGGGGGGTGTCTCATATAATCAGTTGAAGGCCTGAAGAACAAAGTGCAAGGTTTCCTGAAGAAGGGATTCTCTTCAAGACTTCAAAGAGACACTGGGCCTGGTGTCCACCTGCTGCCCCGGAGAATTCAGACCCAAGATGGCAACATCAACTGTGGCCTGGATTTCCAGCCTACCCCACAGATAGTGGACCTGCCAGCTCCCACAGCTGTGTGAGGAAATTCCTTAAAGGAAAGAGGAGGCCGAGAGTCGTTGGAACTTCAGGAAAGCAGAGAATAAGGCTTAGGAACCGAGTCATCCTGACAAGCTGGGAGTGGGAAGGATAAATCCCAGCTCTTCAGCCTCAGAGGAAGAGCAGGGTGAGGGGCGAGGTATAAAAAGAGCAGCATCTCCCCGATCCAGCCAGAGATGGACCATGGGCTGGGTTGCAGAGCTGAACGGTATTTGAAAGCGTAAAAACCTGTGCTCAGCCCCCCATCTGAGAACCCGAGAGGGGACAGACTCATGGGATTTGGGGGCAGGGCAGGGACCAAGCCAAACAAGCTGTGACTCTGCACAGTGTGGGGGGACCCAGATCTTTGCTGGCCTCCAGGAGAGGCTGGGCTGATGGCTGGGAATCCAGCTGGGGTTCGGAGGGAAAGCAGCCATGACTCAGGGGAAGGGCCGAGCGTGGCTTTGTGGCAGGGAAGGCCACCATGTGCGGGGCGTGAAGGTGACCGGGGACCAGGGGTCGCAGCAGCCGCAGGCTCCAGCCAAGGATCTCAGCGTGGCAGCAGGTGCGTCCCAGGGCTGCCCAGCCTGTGTTTGCACTCGGCGACAAGATGAGGCCAGGGACACCTCCGGCTTTGTGCCATGAGGATAGATGGGCTCCTTGGACCATCCAGGGGTCCAGGAAGAAGCAGAAAATGCAGAGAGCTCAGAGTTTGGAGAGAGTTGAGAGATGTTGCTCTTTCAGAGGGGTGAGCGAATTTAAGAGATCCAGCAAAAGACGCCGGACCACCCTCAGAGTAGCGGGAGCAGGAAACGGGTACCAAGCCTGGGCCAGAAGGAATACGGGGAGGGAACTGAGTTCCTGGAGCCTGGTGGGGTTGGAGCCATGGAAGGGGGGCGGCCCAACGAGAGGACAAGAGACAGAGCAACACGGCTGCCAACAGAACCATGCTGGCGAAACAAGGAAGAAACGGGAGGAAAACCTGCAGACATATCATTTCTCCTGCCTTCCCGTCTCCCGCCAGCAACATCCCTTGGCCAAAACCAGCCAGAAGCCACAGTGCAAGGAAGCCCAGATCTGCGGTTTACAGTCATCCTCGCCGGAGCCCAGACGGAGGAAAAGTGTGGAAAATGGATCTGGGTGAGGAGTGCAACAGAAAACCAGCACCTGCACCCCTGCCGTTTATCTCCAGGCCGGGTCAGACAGGCAGAGGGAGGCGAGAGTTCTAAGAGATGGACGCACGTAGAGACAGAGCTTACTTAAAGTGGCTGCTTTAAGTATTGGATCCAACTGAATTGACCAAATGAAACTAAAATTTGGGGTCTTCCTGTTCCCTTTGCAGTATTCTTGGGGGAGTTTTAAATCATTTTAAAAAAATCAACATTCAACAAATATTTATTGAGGATTTTTTGGAGCCAGACACTTGCTAGATGGTGGGATGATAGACTGGGATAAGCGAACAGAGAGGGGCTGGCTGCTTCCCCAGGAAGAAGCCCGACGGAAGCAGCTAAACACAGGAGGTGAGATCAGGCGGTGTGACCGCAGGTGGGAAGGGCCCTGAGGGATGGTGACAGGCCAGGGGGAAGAGGCGATGGGGATCCCCACTGTTGAACGGACAGGCCCCTCCTGAAACCTCCACAGGACTAAGCGTTGGAAGTCTCGGGAACTCTTCCCAGTGCGACGATGTTTAATTTTTCCTTTTGTCCCAATTTTGAAAATGAATCACTTCAGTGGTAATTATCCTGGGCTAAATCATATTTACAAGAAGCAATTGCTTACATTTGTGAATGTTTTTACCTATTTAAGCTCTTCTAGAAAGTGGTTGAATGTCTGATGTTGTGTTTCTCATGTAACAAGTCCTGACGTTATGGAACTGGAAGGGCTCTTAAACTTCAGTGTCAAGGAAGCCTGATTTTTTTTCCTCGGAATGGATCATAACATTTGTGATGTCATGTGCAATTTCATACCCTGCTTTTTAGGGTGATGTGATCTCAGACCTGTAAAAAATAAAACGTCAGTGGGAGAACCTTTGCATAGGATGAGAACCAGAAGGAAATAAATATGCTGTTGATAATAACTGTCTTTGGGTGATGGAATGAATATGTGCTTTTACTCTTCACTGTTTTTCTGCACCTCGAGGAAGTCTGCAGGGAGCATGCACTGATTTTGCAGGAGAGAGTGAGCTTGAAAAGACGTCACCGTGCATGAGCTCCTTGTGGGGCCTGACTTCCTGCTCTTTGGGGTCCACTCCATGGTGCTGCTTCCAGAGGCATCTCTGCCAGGTAGAAATCCCACCATTGGCCGTGGGAGTTTTCAGCTGAGTGAGGAGGATCCCCTGGGAGGTGCAGGGCTTGCCTGCACCACCCTGCCCCGCGCCCTCCTCTCTCCTCTCTGTCCCCTTGGGTTCGCGGCCCTGTTTGGCTTCGACACTTCCCCTGTCGCTCTAGGGAACACTGAGAGTAGTCAGCATTTTCCCAGTGCTGTAAAATGAAGGTGTGAGAGTGGGCTCCTAAGAACTGTGACCTGGCTGGCCTAGCGTCCCACCCTGCCCCAGCCTCTGTGCACTTTGCCGAGGGCAGCCTCCCTGGCAGCTGGGAGCCTGGGGGCCGGGGACATTCTGTGAGTCAGCAGGGACCATGGGCAGCTGGGAACCAGCTTACTTATTGGGCAAAGGCTGTTGGAAGGGCTGATGCTAAGATGGACACCAGGGAAAGGCCACCAACACCAGGGAGGTCCCACCCCTCGCAAAACGTTGGTCTTTGTTCTCTGGAGTCAGAGACTTATTTATCCCTAAAGTCTGTGTCATTAGGAAGCCACAAGTCCTCTTTTTGTGGGGTAGGTGGCGGTTTACATTTTGAGCCACTATTGATGGCTGACCTGTGTTGGGATGGAGTAGAATCCAGAGGGCCCACAGCCTCTTCTCATGAAGGGGCGGCTCGGCGCTGCTCCCTGCCTTGGGACGGGATCCCAGGAAACACCCCGCGTCTCCAGGCCTGGCTGCTGTGGGCTGACCCAGCTCCTCTGCGCACACAGCCAGCTGCGCCCTCCCTGGGCCCGGCGAGCCTCCCCCCACAGCCATGCCCAGCGCACTGAGGTTGGTGTAAACTCTTCTGTTATGGAAAGAAGATTCCAGAGCAGCAATGTCTTGTCACAACATCACTGAACTGACCTACCACCATGCACTCAGCCTTTTCCTGGTAAGATGTGGCCTGGGCCCACAGGGCCTGCCTCCTGTCTCCTCCCTCCAGCCAGCATCAGCCCTCAAATGCTAGTACACATCTGCCCTGATTATAGTGACTTTGGGTTCAAGAATGGATACATTACCCAATTTAAACCAGTGAGAATGGCCCAGAATATACGTGTATTTTTAATTCTGTTGGATGTGAAGCTGTGTGACGGCCGAGGCTCCCACAGTCATGGCATCTCCTTGCCAGAGCCGGGCTGGGGCAGGGAGGAGCAGTGTGTGGGAACGAGTGTGATGTAGCCGGCAGGGTCATGGGGTCACCGTCGGAGCCGCTGCAGGGGGACCCCAGCCCTGCACTTGGAATTTTCCGGGCTCACTGGCCTGATCCAGAAACCCTCTTCAAAATGTGTTTGGCTTGGATATTCCATTGCTTTCTATTGGAATTCCTTGTCCATCCTGGTTCAGAGCCAGGAGCCATGCGGTGTCAGGACCGAGTAACCTCTCTCCCTGGTTCTGTAGCGATCAGTGGGGTGCAGGACAGGTCTTCACATGACAGGGTTTCCTGGGGAAGCCCCGCATTCTCTCTCCTCCATTCCTCTTCTCAGCTCTGCTGGACTCCCAACTGCTTTGAAGCAGAGAAGGAACGTGTTTACGTGATTAGGTTTCTGCTTCTGGTTCATTCTTCCTATCAGGAATGACTAGGGGCTCTGTCTTGATCCTCACATTGGAGCACTGCATAATGGTATCTTTCAGCTTTGCCAGAGGTATGCATTTTATATCAAGTACTAATTTCCTTTCAAAGAAAACCAGCCCTGTCTCACATGACGCAGAATAGAGATCTGAGCTGAGCCTGGGGGGCCATTAGCTCTGCAGTATCATGCCGAGGAAGCATTTTAATTTGGCATATTTCTCTTTCTATGTATACATGCACCCCCACACTAGCTGACACTGGGTCTCTGCAAGCCACCTGGGGATTCATTCTCGTCCCTTGATTTCTCTCCAGATAGAAACGAAGAAGCAGACGGGATGGAGAGAACCTTGGTTCATCCCACACAGAAATGTCTAATTGGCAGGTAAATGAGACGGCTGGAATGTGCAGACAAGACGCTGTCTGCTTTGCTCACCGCAGAGTTATAGGGACCAGGTTTTCTTCTGGTTCACAGGTGGCTGATTTAGGGAAGAAGTGCTTTACCTGGGCAGAATCCTTCATTTCGCTTTACCTGAGCCCCATAAATCATTGTACCTCTTGTGGCTTTGAGTTATCCATCTGTCTACCTGGGCATAGCTTAAAATAAATTTCTCCCAAAGGAATGGCATTTTAGCTGCAAACTTCCAGCAGGTTCTGTGTGCAGAGGGGCTACATCTTTTATACAGATACACAGACAGCAGTATATACGCCTACCTGTAAAGAGGGTTACACATGCGTGCACACATACACACACACACACAGTGGCATGACAGTCTAACACACTGGATGTCCTGGGGTGGCTGCTGGCTGCTTTGACCTGGCCCAGTGCCTGATAAGCATAACTCTATTATTCTCTAAGTGTGTCCCGTTGGGTCTCTGGTTAGCAGACAGAATGATGGAGTTAGGAATCTCAGAAGGGTCCTCAGGGGTGAATACCAGGGGAAAAAGAAACCAATGAAGCAGAACATACAATGGGAGACACAGACTACAGAGCAGACCTAGAAGTTTCAGATGACCTGGGCGGGGAGGCTCAGAGTGCGCAGATCACATCAGAGGAGCCAGAGGCAGAGAGTCTGGCCCTAGGCCTCCTGTCCAGCCCCCCGCAGTGTGCCCTGGGCAGGATGAGAGCCTGCGTGGAGGCTGGCTGAGAGGCAGGTTCCCTCTGGAAGGGCGATGGGAGCCTCAGCTTGCCTGCCTTGGCAGCCCAGTGCCAACCATGCCCTGGGGCTGGGAGGGAGCGAAGGCCTGCCAGCTCGGAGCTTTGATGGATTGCGTGGAGATGCTGATTTGGGCTGGAGAACAGCTTGAGGGCACAGTGTCTTTTTCTTCCCTTGAGAGATCCGTGAAGCGCCTATAATTTATAAAGCCCAAGCTCAACTCTTAGCTTTATTTAATTGACAGCTTAACCAAACCAGTGTTGTGTTTAAAATTAGACTTATTGAGTTAAACTATAAAATAAAAGTCACCAATTTTAAAGGTACAATTTGATGAGTTTTGATAGATGTTTATAGTCAGGTAACCATCACCAAAATCATGATGAATAATATTTCCATCCCTCTAAAAAGTTTTCTCTAAACTCTTTGGTAATCAGTAATCTTCTATACAGTAGAGTTTTGCTTTTTCTAATATGTCATATAAATGGAATCATGCAGTATGTATTTTTTTTTTCTTTCTGGGTTCTTAACATAATGCTTTAGGTCTTCATTCATGCTGTTTGTTGCCTGTATCCATAGTTCATTTAATGTCATTGACAAGGAGCATTCAGTTTGATGAATATACCACAGTTTATCCACCTACCAGTTAATGGGTTTGGAGTTGTATTCAGTTTGCAGCTAAGATGAAGAAAACTGCTATGAACATTGAGTATGAGTATTTGTGTGATCGTATTTTCATTTCTTTTGGGTAAATGCCTAAGAATGAGATTGCTGAGTTATATGATAAGCACATATTTAACTTTGTTAGAAACTATCAACACGTCTTCCAAGTAGTTGTACCATTTTACGTTTCCACCAGCAGTGAATGAGAGTTGTTGCTCTGCATCTTCACCAAAACTTGTTAGTTTTCTGAATTTTGGACTTTCCAGTGATTAGATAATAGCATGTCATGAGAGTTAAAAAATTTCCTTCATGACTGATGATATTAAGCACCTTGCTGTTTTTGGCAATTAAATCTGTTTTGGTGAAGTTTCTACTCAAATTTTTTTTGCCTGTTTAAAAAATCAGATTGTTTTTAGTTTCCTATTACTGGATTGTAAGTGTATATATATGTACATGTATATAGTGGATACATGACCTTTATCAATTACATGTTTTGCAAATATTTTCCCAGTCTGGGGCTTGCCTCTTCATCTTATTTACATTGTCTCCTGATGAACCAAAATGCCAAAATTTTAGGATGTCAGATTTATCATTTTTTTGTTTTATGATTATACTTTTTTGGTCCCTTTTGAAAAATCTTTGCCTAATCCAAATTCAGTAAGACATCTCCTATGCTTTCTTTTTCAAGTTTTATAATTTAGTTCTTACATTAAATCTGTGATCTGTTTTAAGGTAATTCTTATGAATGGTGTGAAGTAAATATTGAGGTTTATTTTCGTTCGTAGGATTTTACATATTTTTGGCTGCAGAATTTGTTTACAAGACAAACCATTTCCCCTTTGAATTACTTTGGGATCTCTGTCTGCCAAGCATCTGTTGATCATGTGTGTGTGACATTTGGACTTTCTACACTGTCCCATTATATATTTGGCCGCCCTTAGCAAATACCACTTTCTCTTATTTGTTCTAGAGATATAGTAAGTCTAAAAATCAGCAAATATGTCCTCCAACCATATTCCTATTCTTCAAAACTGCTTAGATTATTCTAGCTCCTTTCATTTTCCTTTCCACTTTGTAATTAGTACAGCTATTTCTATTTTTTTTTTAAAGGCTGCAAGGTTTTGACTGGGACTGTCCTGAATCTGTATATCAATTCGGGGAGAATGCCTTAACGACACTGAGTTCTCCATTCCATGAATGTGGTATATCAAATTACTTAGGTTATTTGTAGTTCCAGCAATGTGTTGTAATTTTTAGCATACAGGATAGGCACATATTTTGGTAATTTTATCAAGATAATTTTTGAGTAGTAGTATTTTTAAATTTCAATTTCTCATTGCTCATTGCTAATACATGGAAATGCTCTTGGATCCTACCACTTTGTTGAATCCACCTGTTATCTCTAGTTGATGATTTGTGGATTCCTTAGGATTTCCTGAGTAGGTTCCCTTTCCTTCCCTTTGCTAGGACCTTCAGTAAAGTCCTGAATAAAAGTGGGGAGAGTGGACATCCCTGCCTTGTTCCCAGTCGTGGTGGAAGGTAGCCGTCTTTAATCATTAAGAGTGATGTTTCCTGAATCTTTTTGTGGGGAAAGATCCTTATTTTCATAAACTTCACACCAGAGGGTCTCAGAATGTGGGCCTGGGACCAGGAGTACTAGCATCCCTGGGAACTTGTTGTAAATCCAAATTCTCGAGGCCATTCCAGACTGAGATTGTCCTGAATTCCTGAATCAGAAACTCTGGGGATAGGACCCAGCAGCCTTTATTTAATAAGCCTTCAGGAAATTTGGAAGCTTGAAGGCATTACTTCAAATTCCTTCTTTCCCTTCTTTCCTTCCTTTCTTTTGCTCAAGAATTTGCAGAGTATTTGATAGTGATGTGGCCACTTGTCTGAGGATGGTCTATCTGTCTATTAAAGACAGTGCTCTGATAATGTTTAGACATTATGGTATCCGCAGAAGACCTGATAAAAGTCTCACTAGAGGAACTTCCCTCCTGTTTATGCCAGAAATTGGCCCTGCCTGACATAGCTCCCCAAAAGGGTACTCGGCACTCCAAGCCAGTGGCTGGCCAACCAGGTAATGGGCAGACAACGTAACTTATTATGTGAGTTCTTTTCCTCTTTAAATAAAAAATATTTTAAAAAATAAAATCTTTACATAAAGCCCAGTCCTTTCAATGTGGCCACTCGATCTCAACCTTTGATGGAACAACCTCCTTACAATGAATTTGCTATTGTGTCATACTTTACTCACAAAACTTCACAATCTCAGGAAAACAGAACTGGAGGAAAGTTACGAAGGGAAACTAATGGTCATTTTTTTTGGCCGCTTGAGTTGTGTGATGTCAAAGAGAGGGTCCCTTAAGCAGAACTAGTGGGAGGAGGAGTGAGGTATAATAACAGAATAATGCAAATAAATGTAATCCAATTGCTCTTCATTTAAATATGTCTTTTTTTCTACAATGAATTAGCGTAACTTTGCAGTAAGGACAAGTAAATCTGATTAAAGGAAACTTATTTGCATTGACATAGTAAAAACAAAAAGTACAATATTTACTCACACATCACACTCTTCAAAAGAAAATACAGAGAAAAGATACTGAAAGACAAATTATCTAAGTTTGTTTCCATAGAGCTGGAGGTCAGAAATTTCCAGCAGGCCATGCGAGCAATGCTTTTTGGAAGAGAAGGTGTTCTTAAAGGGTGATTTTTTATTCTTTTAATTCTCTATTAATGTAATTTTGGTGTAACCCACTGGATGGGTCAAATGCTGGGCTCTGCTTTCATGTGTTAGCACTATTTTTTGTCTCTATGTGCTGTGGCTTAGACACCTACATGATACAATAGGAACTCAGTAGTTTAGCTTCTGAAATTCTTCAAAATACTGCCCCAACACATACTAGTTTCACCTCCTTTTCATTCCTTAACCATTATTGACCTGTAATCAGTACATAGATTTATTTTATCAGGAAGTTACCTACCATGTGTCATAAGCTGGAAATTATCAATATCTAAAGAAAAATGCTCTTCCAGGGGAATGATATTTGGGAATTTAACTGTTTTGGACCACTCAGACAGTCGCCTACTTTGTTCATTCCTAAGACCAGCCCTAGGAAAAAACCCATCCCTGTGCAGAAACTGGGACTGAATCAAAGCTAATTATATTCTCCAAACCAAACTATTCACAGAATGCACACGATATAATAATTTCTAGAAGCTGGACAAATATGGATAAACATGAATTATATGAATAAAATAATGATCAAAGGCTTTGTTTTTTAAGGTATTCAATATAGAAGTCCACAAATTTATCCACATCAAAAGAGAAAAGTAGCCTTGGTTATTGTGAATTCTTTTGCCTCTGTTAAAAATAAGAAACTGCATAAATATTTTAAGCGGATTTCTTGATGATAATGCAGCTGTTCCTGGGCCAGCCCTCCCTTGGCAGTCTACTCTGTGTGCCTATTTGTGACTTTTGTCCCCATTAGTATCTAAATCCTTTCCAAGTGACTGGAAGAGAACAGATTTCTCTTTGTTGATATAATGCCAACTTTATCTGCATGTTATGAAAGTTTAGGCTAAAACTAATACAAAGTACAATACAAGAGTAATTTGTTATGTCATTATCCACAGCTTCTGGAAAACGAGCAACCCACTTTCTACCATTTGGCAGCAGTTTAATTTCCATGTTTGGGTAAAAATACCGTTGAAATTGGATTCAACAGAGGTGGCCTTCTGCCCCCAGGACAAACATAATCATTATTTAAAAATAGAGGTCTCTTATTTGTGAGTCCCCATACAGCCAGAATTTTAAAACGTATTCATTTATTCAACCAATATTTATTGGATCCCTGGCGTGGGGAGGCGCTGAAGGCAGAAGAGGCAGCAACTTGGTACCGGATCCTACAGGAGAGCCAGGGCGTGGGACGGGCCAGCGGACCAGGCCAGGAGCTAAGGTCATCGTGGATGGTGGGCGGTTCTGTGCAGAAAGCCGGCGGGCAGCAGGACCTGCAGTGGGTGCGGCAGCCAGGTGGCTCGGCTCCTCCTCCTGCGGGACAGGGGATGTTAAGCTGACCTGAAGGCTAGGAAGCAATCGTCCCTGTAAACTCGAGATTACCAGAGTAAAAACACTTTCCTTCAGTGTATATATGTCACTCAAAACTTGCAGTGACCAGGAGTTTTAAAGGACCTAATTATCCAGAAGTCAAGAACCCTTGCCAAGTAATGTACAATAAGCTGGCCCGTTTCCACTTTGCATAGTTAAAAACATTGGCCAAAAAGTGACACAGTCACAGCCTTTCTCAGCCTTCTCTCAGGACCCTGCCTCCCGGCCCTTTCCCTCTGCTCCCGCTGTTCCAGCACGCAGGACGCTGTTCCCACGGACAGCTGGGAACTCTGTGACCTTGTACTTCAGACACACACACACTGAGCAGTGGTTAAGGACTGAGTCTCTGCACGCCTTGTGCTCTAGCCTCAAATATACGTACATGCCTGTGTGTTTGCTGGTGGGTGTCTGTCAGTGATGATCTTGTCCTAATGACCCTAGTAATTATCTTAAGTCCAGCTGAAGTGTTTTGGTGGGGAGCCCTTTCCCTGGGTCTTCCTTCCGTCCTCTGCCATCCCTTCCTGAGATGCCCAGCTCCTCTCTGGGCCACGGCGTCGTTCCTGCAGGGCTGCTGGGCTCCAAGGAAAAGCGATGGGGGAAGTGTCGTCTAGCACAGAGGAATGAATCTGTAAGAGTGGAATCCCGATGAGACGGGCCCGTCCCTGCCTGGTGCCCCTCAGTGATGTCATCTCAGTGGTCTCCTCCTTGAACCGCTGTGAAAAAAAGCTACTGCGTGTCACCTGCAGACAAGGCCTCTCAAACTGTGTCTTCAGCAGCTTGTGCTGAGCATTCCCAGTGCTCTCCCTAACATTTTGCTCATGAACAATGAGATTCAGGAGATTGTTCTTGGGAGAAAACAAAATTGACAGGGGTTCCTGAGCAGTGAGCTTTTTAGTTATGTGCCCTAAAAAGACACCCTCATTGCCTAGGAGTCAAGCATCTTGGGCTGTAATGAAAAATATTAACACACCAAAAAAACCTGAAACTGGAAAATCCCGATGAAATGAGTAAATATACCATGGGATACTCATATTCCTATAGAGGGAGAATACAAAACAGTGAAAATAAATAAATCTGAGCAATACATAGCAGGGTGATTGCCTAAACAGAAATCCTTTTTTAAGAAAAAAAAAAAGCAAATAGTATTTCATCATATGGTATTAAATTGTTTTAAAAGCTCCAAAACAAAGCTAGCTGATGTATTTGGGGGATATATATATAGTAAAACTAAAAAAAAATAAACCCCAAGGGCATAATAAACACAAAATTCATAATGCTTAATTTTAAAGAAGAAAGAAAGGCAATCGAGGAGGGGCTCAAATGGTTATGCATTAGTTTGTAAATAATATTCTATTTCTTAGGTTCAGTAGTTTACGCATGGGCTTTTTATCTGTTCTGTTTTCTAAAGTTTCAAAAGTACTTCATAAACATATATGGTTCTCAGTCTTCTTAACAATTTGTTCATTCTAGTTAATTAAACATGCTGCAATTAAATCCACACTGAAATTTGGAGTCCACGGAGAAAATAATTTCCAGAACCTGATTCTAGTGAAAATAGAAAATCCAGCAGCTTCCTGGGAGGATGTGTCTGTTCTGAAGGCGTTCAGCCCCGGGAGAGAGGGCCATGGCCGAGGGCATTCAGCCCCGGGACAGAGGGCCATGGCCTAACTGACCACTGTAGATTCAGGCCAGGAGCCCTGGAGCTGGGTTCCTGCTGAGTTCCCGGATTAGCTGTGATGAACCTGATCACTTTCCTTCCAAAGGAACCCGCAGACACGAGGATGCTGAAGGTGCCCCCTGCACAATCGCAGGCGGGGCAGGCTCTGCGAGGTCCGGGGAGAGAGCTAGCAGTGACACAGCACTGTTTAAAGGGGAAAGGAACGGCTGTGACGAGCCTCTCCTAGACGGCTCTCTCCTCCAGAGGGCTGTGCCCCAGGCCCGCCCTCCCTGTCCAATCTGAGCTCCACAGCTCTTCTTCATCCATATTTCATTCCCCAGGGGCTCATCCTCACCATTCTGCAGACACCTCCCATCTCACATTGCTGCCCAAAGCCTTTGCTCACACCACTGCCTCAGCTGAAAGTGTTTTCTCTCTCTGTGGACATGGGCCACATCTAGTCCTCTAGCAAGGTCCAGTGCAAACCAGTCAGTTGGTCCATCATCAATCATACAGCCTGTTTATAAATGCAGGGCACTCTAATTTTGCTGCCTCGGTGACACTGTCTCAGATGAATCTAACCTACACTAATCTCATCACTGTATATACATTTAGACTAGCATTTATCATATGCATAAGCCTTGTCTTATTCAGTCTAATGCAACAGTTACCAAACATTTACTCATGACCAGCTGCAGTTTAGTGGGGGGAAGGGGGCAGTTCTCACAGTCCAGGACCTACTTTAGGTGGGAAAATGCAGAAAGGTAACGACAAGCTATCATACCTGAATATTTTCATGAATTATTTATCGTTGTCAGTATGGGAATGGTGGTTAATATCTGAATTATAATACAAGTGCACTTAAGGTCTATTTATTGTAAAATCCCAGGCACAAATATTGCTAAAGCCTATATTCATCTCTACTCATTTTATGTTAATCAAACACTCCTAAAAAAATGGCTAAGGCATGTGAACTGATAGGAGTTTGTAACCCAAACGCAAAAACAGCAGCAATTGAACACCACTGAGTCAACACTACCTTGCAATGATTACCAGTCCTTCCTGGAAATAAGCAAATCTAACTTCCGTGGCTGGTCCTGCTTTCTAGAGGCTTTGCAGACCCTGCAGGCCATTTCATGGCAACCACATTTCTTTGTAGAATACTAAATCCAGGTATCAGGGGACTCTGCTGCTGTGCTCATTTTCATTTATGAATGCTGATTTTAATAATGTTTAACAATTCACATTAGATAATACATGAAAAGCTTTCCTTTCGGTCCTACACAAAAATGAAAGTGTCTGGAATTGAATGTGTTTTACTGATAATTCTAGATGGCATTTAAGGCCCGTCACAGCAGCCTGGAAGTCATGACCCTAGCTGTCGACGGCACTGCCTGTGTGTGATGCTTGGCGATGTCGTGGTGCCTCTGTCCTGTTCTCGGCTTGTGAGCCCCTACGAGCTGCAGGGCACACCTGCAGGTTGATGGTGAGAAGGACTAAGGTCGGATGGCAGCTTCACAGTTTCCTAGTTACATGACCTTGGACCCGCCGCTTGAACTTCTGGGGCCTCAGTTTATCTGTCAAAGGGGAATGATGTCTCACAGAACTGTTGTGAGAAGTGTTAGGATCAGGATGTAGAATTGGGATCTAGTCTAAGAACTGTGGAAACAAAGCTTCTGACCCCAGTGAATTTGAAGGTCAGTAGGAAAGGCAATAGGAGGGGACGTGTGATGACCTGGGTAGGTGCCCCTCTGTTCTGACAGCCCAGGACCATGGCTGTGACCCATCACAGAACCACCCTGGGTCCGAATCCAAGTTGCATCCCCTGTCTTCTGACCCGTTCTTCCTTCTTGAGGTCTTTCTATCCCAAAGTGGCTTCCTTCCATAGGAATCAAGCTCACTAAGGAAGTTGTGCATATGGAGTAAAGTCCTTTGAGTATTACTTATCAGAGGGCTCACATTTGAAAAGCCTGCTTCTAGAAACAGTGAAATTTTAACCCAAGAGAAGACATCTCCATCACAAGCCTCTCCACCTGGGAGGCAAGCCCCTGGGTCCTGTGGGTCATCAGGTTTGCACACACGGGAATTTTAGAGGGGGAGAGTCTGTGGTTACCAGATTCTCAAGGGCTTCCTTTATCCCAAAAGGCTTAAAAATCAAGTCTCAGAACCTGGCTGACAGTGCAGCGGGACAGGGAGGGAGCCACCTGTGCAGGGACAGATGTGTGCCCCAATTGTGAGCTGTCTGAGGGCCCTGCCCACGAACAGTGACGCTGCCCTAGGAAGAAGTTAGGTCTAGATAAGGTCTTTCTCCAATTACTTTTCAGCCTACAGAGATGATCACCGCCACATGCAGAGTTTTCCACACGTGAAGCCCCCAAACTTCCCAAGGCAGCGACACAGGCTCACAAACGATCCTCAGAGAAGCACAGACCTCATCTTGCCCATCCTTTTGTGAGACACTTTTATGGACTTGACACTAGTAAACCCTTTCTCCTGCATCGTGTGGGAGGCCAGCTTTCGTAGTCTAGCTGGGCCTCGGCCCCTTCATGAGATGTTCCTAAGATCTCTCGCCAGCCAGAGAAAATATACGAGTGACTAAATCCTCCGTTACGTAGACAAACGACTAAAAGCTAAAAAGAAAAAGGGGAAAAGATAAAAGCTCAAAAGTGTGCTGTATAACAAAGCCTAAATCAATTTATGATTAATCCCTTTTAATATGGAAACCACATACAGGGTCTGGGAATATATGGTGGCAACTATAAATGCCTCCTGTGAAGCTGGGAACACTCCTGGGAGCTAAACTAGAAAATCAATTCACACTCAATTAGAAAAGTACAACATTACCTTAAAAGGTTTCTAGGCCTCAATTTGAACCGTAATCTGACTGATACATAGTTTGTGTGGGCCATGCTCTGGGGTGCACGTCCCGGTGTCAGTCCTAGCTCCTGTGCCAACTTGGGGAACACGTCTCTCTGTCCCTCAGTTTCCCCATATCTGACATGATACATATTCAATAAATACAGTCCCTTATTTATTACTATTATTTTAACTGACACATTTTTCTTAAGTCAATAACTGTATTCATGTAGGAATCATTCACCCAAATATGAAAATGCTGTGTCCCAATACAGCCATTCAAGGCTCCATCGAGCACCCCCGGGGGCAAACAGAGCCCCGACTCGTGCAGGAGGCAAAGCATCAGGTTCGTCCTCCGTAACCTTCAGTGACTGACCCCAGCCAGTCACATTTTTCTCTACTCCCCCAGTTGTCGTACATGTGGATCCTCCAGGTAGATTTGCCCACAAGGCACAATATCCAGAGGAAGGAAAATGGAAATCCAAGTGTCAAGTTCTGCCTGACATGTACCCTACGCTACTAGTCTGAGTTTTCTCCATCCATCTTTTGTGAGTTCGCTTTATGTTGGTCAGCCACCTGCAAACTCCATGATCTCTGGGTATTTTATCAAATGTATTGTGGGGCCACAAAGCCCTGAGGACCACAGTGTCCCCGCCGCCCTCCTCTCCCTGCTCGGTGGGACTGCAGGCTGCCTGTGGTCCTTCCACGGTGGCGGGTGGTCCCCAGGTGTGTGCGCCCTACAGAAGCTGGTATTTCCTCCCCGAGGTATCATTACATTCCGTTGCCTCTTGTACTGATCCCTTTCAATGTGCGAGAACTGTGGGAATTAAAGAGGCAGTAGATGACCGATTACCAAGGGCTCGTGGATGGTGAGTTGGAGGAAGCAGGGGCCCTGTGAGGCGGGAGCTGGAGGGGTCCCCTCACCGAAGGCAGAGGCCCAGACATGGTGCTGTCCTGACCGCTGCTGGGCAATGCCCGCAGCGAGCGTGCAGTGTGAAAGGCAGAGGTCCTCTGACCTGCAAATGTCCTGTAAGGGAAAGCAGAGGGCGTGACGAGAGGAAGCACTCCCACCAGCTGCCAGGAGGTAAATGCACGGTGGTGCCGCATTCTAAGATCCATTCAGGAAGGAACGCGTAAGGGAATAATATGACTATGGCAATTAGGTTTTGCATTTTTAATGTTTGGCCAGGAAATACCAAGAGAGCAAGAACACACATTTGTTTTCTTTTTCTCCTCCTGAGATAAGCCAGTAATAGAAGATTGAAACTCTCAGTGCCTAGATTCAACCAACACTATGTTCAGGAAGTCTAATACTCTTGAATGATCAGACATGGAATTAAAAAAAAACATAGAGCCTTGACTCTTATTGATAATCATTAAGGCTGTTTACAGAAGACTTTTACCAGTAATTATAAAATAATAATCTATGGTTCCCTTTCAATGTTCTAGAGAGTTCGAACTGATCTATAATGGCAGAAAGCCACCGGCGGTGGCCGGTGGGTGGAGGGGACGAGGCAGGGAGAGGGACTACAGGACCTGGGACATTTTTGAGGGGATGGATGTGTTCATTGTTTTGATTGTGGCAGTGGTATTTTCTCTGTCCATATTGATCTGTGTATGCACCGTAAATATTGCTTTTCATTATATGTCAATTATTTCTAGAAAAAGCTGTTAAAACATGTCCTCAGATACCACTTGTTTGAAAATGCTCATAGTAGTTTTAGTCAAAAGAGCCCCCAAACATGGAGCAACTCAAATGCTCATTAACAGGAAAATGGATTTTTTTTAAATGTTGAATCTTTATGCAATGAAATATATCACAGCAAAGAAAAAGAACAAACTACTGATGTAGGCAATGCTAGGAGTGCATCTCAAAAACATTCTGTTGAGCTAAGGAAGCCAGACACAGAATTGCATGATTCTGTTTATATTGAATCCTAAGAACTAGCAAAAGCTATTTGTGATGATAGAAATCAGAAGGTGGTGGCTTCTAGTTGGTGAGGGAGATTGACTGGAAAGATAACGAAGCTCCCTGGGGTGATGGGATATTTTGCATGTTGTTTTGGTACTGATCACAAAGCTCTATGCAAAGCACCTGGAACTCTTGAAATTATACACACACACACACACACACACACACACACACACACACACACATATGCTTATATATATATATAAAGAGAGGGAGAGAAAAAGAAACAGAGAAAGAGGCTTCCTCTTCAGAGCACCAAGATGGAGAATCATTTAGCTTCCATGTCAAACAAGCTCCAGATACCATGGAAGTTGTTAAAAGCAAAAACCAATGTGTTTGTCCCCGTCTGTTAGGTAAAGTTAAAGTCAAAGGATATTTATCTGTGTGGCTGCAGAAACAGTCAGAGTGCAGTGTGGACCACCTGGCCTTCCTGGGGTCTCCAGCTACAGTACAACCTCCACGTCCATCTCTCTGGGAGCACCCTGGTCCTGCTGAGCTGCTGAGAAAATTCCCGAGATAAAAGCGGCCAGCCTCTGGCATGGGGGAGGCACATGATGGAGGTAGAGTTGGTCTCTACTTGCCTTGGTTCTTACCCCACGGAGGCTTCACAACAAAACAGACCTGAATATTCAGTCTAGCTCTGCCACCAACTTGGTCCTTGACCTTGTCAGTTAGTTAACATTTTGGCAACATATCCATGATAAAATTTATGCTTTGGCTTTGAATTGCTATGATAATTAATAAGAGGACAGAGTTAAAGCAGCTACTATTGGGGCGGTTCACTGGATATACACTGTAATTGGTACATTCCATTGTCATCATCCCAGAAAAACGTTACCAACCAACTTAAACATAACGTGGTGACTCTGAAAATCATATCCCCTCATCCTCAGGCTTGTTGTCATTGCTTATTGCTGCTGCAATTTGTTTGGTGACTTTAACTAATTTTATAAAGTCTACATTTTTTGTCATATGTAGCCACTGACATCTCTGCTGTTCACTTAGCAGTCAGCTAATGATTGGACAGAGGTTTCCTTACATACCAGTGTGTCCCCGAACATACGGAACGCTTCCCTGAACCAGATGTCTACCTGCCTTTGCCTCCAGTGCCTCCGGCCCTCCGGCTGCACAGCTCTACCCTAGCCTTCGCTTCCTGCCTGCACAGACCCTCAGGGCCAGCCGGCAGGGCAGGGCAGAGGCTCTCGGGTCTCCCCTGGGCATGGGTGTGGCCTCTGGATCCGCAAGAGCATGTTGGCACTTTTCAAAGCGGCCGAGGACATGTCACTCACCAGCTTTTCCTTTCGTTGTTTGGTCGGACTCTTGTTGTTTTCTCTGCCTCGAGCAGCTGTGATGTTAAACAATGGCAGGTAGTTTTTTTCAACAAATGTCCTGGGGAAAGCGCTGCACTGAGCGAGCTGTGAGTCAGGTCAAGTTAGACAAGTCTTTCTCGTGGGCATCACCAGGGAGCTGCCAGTCAGACCGAGTAATGAGGAGTGTCTGGGAATTGGGCTCTTGAGCAGTTCCCCACCCTCATGATTACTGGGAGTGCAAGCTGTTGGTTTTCAAGGAGCTGGTGAGGGAGTGAGACTGTGCAAGTTAAAACACTGTGGTGCTCACCCATCTTGCTGAGATCCATTATTTCTCTTGAATAAACACTCCTGGATTAATACAAGGCAACAATCAGTTTTTTTTTAAATTCAAAGTTTTAAGATGTTTCTTCAGACAGTTTTTGCCAGTGTTCCTATTTCTTGGATGGGGCAGTGGGTTTCTGGACACCCTTCCTTCTTGAAGGCCATATATTTTGAGGCCATGGTTCTTCACTTTGAGTTTGGGATTTTCTTTCATGGAGATGGTCACCTGAATGTGGATGAAGGTTTCAGGTCCACAGGCTAACGGTACTTGTTTTGGTTGTTTAATTCTTTATTTCTCCACTGAATCACAGCACATGCACAGACATTTAGCCTTTTGACTTGTACCCAGACATGACCCTGAGTGTCCCCTTCCTTTCCTCTGCTCATCCCCAGCCTCCACATTGCCCAGGCACAGTACAGAGAGCACAAGCCTCCTCTGCAGAGCTGTTGCCCTTGTGGTGTGGTCCTGGCTGTACCGACCGAGTGGAGACTGCCCGCGTTCCACGGCCACCGCTGTCAGGAGCCAACCATTCCATGGACGTGCACATTCCTACAGTGTGGACGTTTGTCATATGCATATAGCCAAATGGCACCTGCCTTGTGATGTTGGTAGATTGTCCATTTCACGGATCTTGGTGGAGGAAGAGACCACCATCCTTTAGGGAGACAGAAATGCTATATGCTTGCTTTCCCAGCTTCTTGGAGCTGGAGCACAGGCATATTCCTTGGGTTCCCCAATCATTGTAATAATGCGGCAGCAAACATCAGGAGAAAAGGTGACCAGTTATTAATAGCAGAGCAGAAGGACACAAAGACACTAAGACCCTCATAGTATTGCTGACCCATTTCATGCAAAACCCTCCACTCTTGACTAGTAGATGTTTTAATATGAAAAAACACCAAGAAGCCTGGTTATTTTAAGCTACAGTATATCTGGTTTTCTGTTACCTGAACATCCCCCCACGCACACTGAGGCCTCTCCAGCCTGTTTTACATTGAGCTTTGTTGTTGGAAAGCAAGGATCTCTTTCATATTTTCCTTTTTCTTAGATTACTTCCCTTGGGTCACAAACAAGCTGTGGGCACCGAGAGGACTATTCTACCACATGTTTAATATGCCCTCTGGTTCTGAGAGACATTTCAGAGCCCATACTGAGGAGGCCTTGTTGCATGAATCAAAAACCCGAGCCCTGAGCCCAGGCCCCAGGCGAGGGAGGCAAACGTAAAAGTGATCACACGTGCTCCCCTCACAGGCGCCGGGCCTTCCATGCAGGCTTCAGCATTCATGTTGTATCTTTCAAACTGTAGCAAATGGCTAACATAACCCACAGACACCAAGGGCAAAAGAAACATTTATCCACTGTGTATCATATGCCAGAAACTAGGCTGAGGTTTCATTTATCACCTCATCTGTTCCCACAGTTGGTAAGATTAAACATTATTTCCACTTTCAGGCCACAAAAGCTGTAAATGTCTGGACAGTACGCAGATAACCACTGGTACAGCCAGGACTGAAATATGGTTCTGTCCGACTCTAAAGTCCACACTTTATCACTTTTAAGTGATGTCTTTCTAGAAATCTCTGGTCTACTGACTCGTGATGGAAAGAGTTTGGGGCAGGTGGATGGCATTCCTCTTTACTTCTCACAAGACTGTTCTAAAAGAATTAAATTATCTAAATATTCTGCCTAATATCTGGAATCTGGTAAAAGAGCCAGGGGAGCTTTGACGTCTACAAGAACCAGTTAACCCAGTGGAGGATCACTGAACACCAAGAGCCCCAGCTCTCCTGTAGCAAATCCATAGGAACAGGGTTCCTGCACTGCCGTCCTTACCGCTGTGTGTGCAGAGGGCACGCATCACCTTTTCAGCTGGATGCAACCAGGCGTCAGACCGTTTAAAGCTGGGTCCATTCTCTCCCTTACCTCCACCTAGGGGAGCCCCCAGCCCAATTATGTGGCTGCCTGGGAAGTAAGGTGCACCCAGGTCCAGAGGTTAACAGTGCAGGGATGCCTGTGAGCCAATTTGGGGCTTTACATTTTTAAGAATATCCTTCTAAGGAATATTGGGTTTCACCAAAATGTTTCAAACTAGCATTGCTCATACATGAGGAAGCAGAGAAAGCCAGCTCTGGAGGAGTATAGCCAAGCCAAATCTCAGGATGGAGTGGGATAAAATAATTTTGCATTTATCATTTAAGCTAATTGTAATGAGCCTCAGCCTAATAAGCCTTTCCTCTAAACTCTTTTTAAGACAACAGTTAATTGCTTCATTTTAATAAATGTCGTCAGGATAGCGAATATAACAATGGCCGAGCACTCAATTACTACTGATGCTAGAAATTAAGACATACAGAGCTTAACGAGATACGTAATCTGAAAAAACAATTAGCAACCAGAGGTGGAATCAGACAGTCTTCTAAAAGCTACATAGCAAAGCAATTTGTTTGAAAAAAGCACAGAAGTTCAGGTGAGGTTGACATTGCCAAGTGCCTACTGTGTGCCAGGAGGTGTGTTCATATGCTCATTTTTAAATTTTATGTCCTTATTTTATCTGCTGAGGAAATTGCAGCTCAGAGGTCATGTTAGCTGAGTAGCGCTATGGTGGCTCGACACAGTTTCATGTTCAAAGCCTTTCTCCCAGAGTCAGTTTTAAGATATCATCCTGTCGCTTCTCTGCTCACTTTTTGATGAATGGAGGCAGAAATCAGAAAGTCAGTGGATCAGAAAAAAACTAAGAGAAACCAATCCTACTCCGATGGGATACCATGTTTGCATTTTCACATACTGTTATCATAAAAACATAAATGTCTGTACATGGAAGTTTTCTTATTCCCCTAGAGATGGGAGGAGCTTTTCCATTTGAATGAGTTGAAACAACTCTGGATGGGTCAGGTAAACCGTACGTCACTGACGTGACTGGATATATTTGCCACCAGTATCAGGAGAAATGCAATTTGTTTTTACTCTTTTTCCTCCCATGTGTGACTTAAAGATGCATGATTCAGCTTAAATTCCAAGATTCCTAGAAACCAGAGCTGGAGGAGAAAGTTAGCTGTAAAAGTTTTGTTTTGAAGGAACCATCTGAGCAAAAGGGAAGTGAGGAAGAAAGGGTGGAAAATGGTGTGGGTGATGCATTAACACTGCTGCCTGGCACACCCAGGGAGGGTCACTGATGGGGATGTGCGGATAGACGCATGCAGACATCTAGTATGTCCCTCATAAGCTTTATGGAAAGCCATAGCCGTAGGAGTGGGAGGGTCTGTGTCTGCTTGCTCCCTGTGGTGCTTCACTGGAGTCAGGGCCCCCACACTGGCAGGGTGTACAGCCTCATGGTTTCAGGAGCTACTGAGGAAATCCATGTCTATGTTGTGCAGGTGTGGGCATGCTGTGGGTCGGCCTCTTGGGAGCCCGCAGGGAGCTGGCTGCTGGTAAGGGAGAGCGCAGCCCTACCGGTCACCAGTCACTTAACCTGCCCTAGGCGCGGTCACCAGGAATGAGCAGGCAGTGAAGGATGTTGACTTGCTCATGTCCCGTGAGGCGACTCAAAGTTACTTGGCAAGCAAGCAGCAGAGGGTCCCATGGGGAGTGAAACTAAGAAAATCTGATATATTCCAATCATGTTTTCAACCAAAATCTGCTAGTCATATATATGTGAGGACAAAGGGATAAAACTTCTGAGATTACAATTTTAACTAATCTTCCACACATGCTCATTGTATCTACTGGGGGTAAGTTGAAGAATTTGGGGATCTTCCAATAAGTGTCTTGAGTTAAGACACTACTAGGTGAGTATTGCCTCCAGCGAGGTGGTAGAAAGTCATAAAAGGTCACAGGTGTTGCTATAACATTGAGAAAACATAAGTTAAACTTTCAATTTGCAGATAAAAGTGTGTTGCATGTAAAGAAACAGAATAAGCTAACTTCCAGATAGGAACAAAGCCTTCCTAGGTAAGCAGAGACAAGTAGTCACTTTCTGCCTGCGGGCATTTGCCAAGTCTGGAAGCAACCCCAGGGAAACATTGAGGAGGCTGGGGAGTGCGCGGGGTCGGGGAAGTAGCTGCCTTCTTATGGCCCCGCAGCAGAAGAAGCCACAGCACGGTGCAAGCACAGCCTTGATAATTCCACGCTACAGGATTTTTACTGAATAAATTGTGATGGAGGATGCTGGGGCCTGGATTGGAGCATAGGGAAAGAGCATGTGACCATGCGATGTACAGATACAGAAGGGTTGGCAGAAGGAGGGGTCTGATGTCTGATGCCTTCAAGACACCAGAGGGGAACAGACATCAACCCCAACCCAGATTAACTCCTTGTTAGCTTAAAGAAAGTAGAGCCCCCTCGGGGCCCGACAGCAAACAGGGAGCTTGCTGGGGAGAGGACTGTCCATTTCAGTTTCTACTATTCTTTCCTGCACAATATCCATGCAATAAAAAATAATAATTTGATAATCAGAAAAATACAACCCATCATCAAAAGAATAAATCTGATAGTAGAAGCAGAGTCAGAAATGGCTCAGGTTTTGGAAATAGCAGACAAGGACTTTCAGTAGCTATTTTAAATATGCTAAAGAACTTACTGAAAAAAAAAAGATTGTATTAGGAAAAAGGTGGTACATTTCAGCAAGAAAAATGAAGGAAGGAAGGAAGGAAGAAAAAGACGGAAAGAAAATAAAAGAAATAGGAAACTTTACCAAATGTAAAAACCTAGAATCGAGGGGCAAAATATCTGAAATGAAGAATTATTGGATGGCCTTGGAGCAGAAGAAAAGATTAGCAAATCAAAGGCAGGTCAAGAACACCTATACAAGCCATCAAATCTTGGTCTATTTCTAGTACCTCATCTTTTTATCATAAGTCACTTTTTCCTGCTTACTATCATCTCCAGTAAGCGTTTTCCTGCCCGTTGGAGATTGTGGACTCTATACCGTAGAGTATCTGTGTGAAGTTGTCTTCCTCTGAAGAGTGTTCAATTTTATTTTGGTAGGCAATTAAATTACCGGGTCACTTTTCTCTTGCTAAGGCCTGGTTTTAGGCTTAGTTAAGATGTGTTTGATTCAGTTTTTCCCTGTTTACTAGGAAGTGGCCTTTCTTGAGTCATCACTGGATAAGTCACCGAGGTTTCTACTCTCCAGTAAGGCACAAATTGCAACCTCTCTTCACACCATGTGACCTCTAATTTCTGCTCAGAGCACAGACTCCGTATAACGATTCCTTGCTATGCTTTCTGTAGACCACCCTCTGCACAGCTCGGATCTCAGGATCACCCAGGATCTCAGGGGTATGTTTGCTCTGTCTAGGGCTCCCTGTGTGCAATTCCCACTCACAGGTGCCCTGTGCGCCAAGTCCAGCTGCCTCAGCAGGCTCACACAGGTGTCTGCTACCCCTGGGAAACCGCTTTCTCCTTCTCAGGCCCAGGAAGGTGGAGAGGGTGTGGGGCTCACCCTCCGTGCTTCCTTTCTCTCAGGGGTTGGAGCCCTCTACTGGAGTTAACCAAGTCCTGAAAAGAGCTGTTTCACATCTTCCGTCCGGTCAGACACTGGCTTCCCCATCGTGAGGGGAACTGGATGTTCCTGTGCTAGCTCCTCCACCTTTATGGTCCAGACGAAAGGGCCTTTCTCTAGTTTTCTTTCCTATCCCTGAGAGCAGCATGGATCCTTTAACATTCTGGGTCCCACAGCACTTTATTTATAAATGCTATGCCCATGCACGTGTAATACAGCACATCACATAGAATTATGGAACGTCTCTTCTGCACTGTGAATGACCTGAGGGTAATGACTGAGTCAGACTCCTCCTCCAGGGGCCACGGCACTTGTATTCCTTACAAGGTGACCGTTAGATGGGCTGCATATTTGTGCACTTTCATATGGCCCCTTCTCTGTCTGCTCTCTTGAGGCGATCCTTTCAGAATACACCAATTTCTCAAAGGAGGGACTCCTAGAAAAGTAGCAGCTGGCCAAGCCCTTGAACAGACTGTCTTAAGACAGGGATGTGTGGACACAGAGTGTTTCAGCACAACCAGACCAGCATGGGTGGGGGGTCACCAGGGAGGTGTGGCGCTTTTGTGGGTTCAGTTGTGTCCGCCCCAAAAGCTATGTTGAAGTTCTAACCTCCAGGACTCCAGAATGTGGCTGTGTTTGGAAATTGGGTCATTGTCCATGTAATCAGTTAGGATGGGATCACCTTGGAGCAGGTGGGTCCCTAATCCAAGATGACTGGTGTGCTTGTAAGAGGAAGAGAGAGACACCTGAGGTGTGCTGGTGGAGACAGACTGGACAAGCCAAGGATTGCTGGCAACACTTCAGGCTAGGAAGGTTGCTCCCCTGCAGGTTCGGGGGGAGAGCAGCCCTGCCGACACCTTAATTTCTCTCTTCTGCCTCCACAACTGTGAGCCAGCCCCTCCTATGCATTAAGTCCCCCAGTTAGTGGCGGTTGATTGCAGCAGCCATAGGATATGGTGCCAGGGGGGACTTGGGTGTCAGAGGGCTCCTGGTGGCAGGAAGAGCCAGGCTGGGTGCAGAAGAACAGAACCCTACCCCTTTCTGGAGGGGCTGGCTTGCTGGGTGGCAAGAGTGACTGGGTGGGCTCTGGTTGTTTCCCAAGTTGGGAGGTGGCTGTCCAGATTGAGGGCTGGAGGAAGCCTGGGAGCTGGATGGTGGGATGCTGAGTGCCCATAGGATGCCAGCCTGGGATTTATTGGAGTGAGTTGTAGAAGCCCAGCCTTTGAGGAGCAGGTGACTCTTAGCAAAGTCTGTCCCTGTATCTTTTGATCCATGTCCCTCTCAAATCTAAACTCATCATGTGTTCATCCACACCTTGTAATAGCCGAGACCTTGGGTGAGTCCCAGCTAGCTGAAGCCTCGGCTGTCATTTATAAAATTAAGAATTTTGATCACAGATCATAGGCCCTACAATTATTTGCTGTGGAAAGATAACGTGACTGAAAATTTGAGGCAGAAGGGATTTGAAATGATCTCTCAGTGGTGGCCTTACTAACACACAGGGAACTCTCAGTGGAGAAAACATTCATTGTTTTGCTGAATATATATGTATATATATATATACATGCATTCTGTATATGTACATAATATATGATATATATCCTATGAACAGCCAGAATTATCCATTTCCAGAATGGCTCCATGCTGCACTGGAAACAAATTAGATGTGGATATCTCTCCACACAAGTATTTTTTCTGAGCATGTGGCAAGCCATTTCTTTTTCTTCATTTTTTTTTTTTTGCATTTTTTTGTGTTTGTTTCTCATTTTCCTTTGTTGAGGAGAAAATTGTTCCATACATAATTTTGCTTAATCACTTCTGCTACCCTGAAGTTCCTGCTTCCTGGGTCCCTTCCATTCTGGTTATTGTTCATTGCTGAGGTTACACTCTTTAGTAGAATTTACCAATCTGAAAAACCTTGCTTTCAGTATTATTATTTACCTCCCTAATATAAACAATAATGGTGTGTCATCCTGTACCAAGACCCCTACAGAGCCTGCGGGGAAATCTGCTCTTATTTGGAAAAAAGAAAACAGCTGGCGAAGTCTCTGGAGTTAGGTGTCCTGTTTCTGGTTGTGGCTCTGTGTCCTAAGGGCGCTGATCAGACTTGCTGGAATTTCTTCCTATAAAATGTGGGGCTTGAGCATATAATTTTGAGAATCTTTTCCTGATCTGGGAAGCTCTGTTGTATGATTCCATGGAGTTTGCAGCCTTACTCAAACTTCTTGCACTGAGATAATATTGCATGCTTCTGTCCTTTGAATGAAGTTTGATTTGACCAGGAGATACTTTGTTACAAAGCAGCATGAACGCCACTGCTGAACTGTATGCAGTTTCATTTCAGTTGCTTTGATTAAGAGACAGTAAAATTCAAAGATTTCTTAAAAAGCTGGTGAAGCAAACCTTTCTTCATGAAATCACACTGGTTATTTGAAATGAGGCATCTAGAATTCATTGTCTTTTCTCTAAAGAGCTGACTAATGACTGACACCAAAGTCTCTCAGTTTGAATTTAAAGCCTGAGAAAACACCTCCTGACCCCTCCTCCCTCATCCTCTGTACCATCTCCAAGTCCAAGAAAGGTCTGAATAAAGGCAGATCTGTCCTTTCCCAAAGTCTTCCTGCTAATCGCCCTCGTGTCCCCCAGAAGACATGTCTACAGACTGAGCTCCACTGATTTGTTGGTGTGATTGTGGATGGAGCAGCTGGGAAGATAAAAGAGTTATATGTTTTCTTACCCATGAGGAATTTTCTTTCCTTTCCCAAGAAGAGTGTGATTGCGTCCACATGGCATGACTGAGGATTCTGGAATGTTTTTACTTAGTCGTTCCTATATCTGTCATGTGGCCTATTTGCACATGACGGCCATGGTGTGTTCTATGCACATGGTCGGTTAACTGTGTTCATGAGGATATGCTAATGCACCGTCAGTTATGAATTGTCATTGGATGGCTTCTCCGACAAAGGAACATCTTCACAGACTGGCCACACTGAGTTTCTACCACGAGCAGGGTTAAGGCATTATGTTTCCTGAAAAGGATAACAAAGGAGCTGGCCGAAGGTTTATTCTGGAAACCAAATCCAAGTTGCAGTATTACCATATTTCGATTTCATTTTAGCATGGGAAGAGGATTGGGAAGAGGAGTGTGAAGGGCTGTTAACATTTGTTTGAAGGGGCAGAATCGGGGCCCATAGGGAACTCAGAATGTCTTAGGGTTTCTGAAGGTAGACAGAGGGAGGGATACCAAGTACAAACACAGTGTTGCTATCTTGCCAAAGGAAATATAGGCTGTGTCATTTAGTATGAACTGTGCTAGACTGAAATTCAGGGTATCGGGGTTGGAATTAAGTTTCCTAAAAATGAGGTGCATGTGTCTGGGCAAGCCGTTCCTATTTTTCTCATCTATAAAAATAGGGAACTTGATAAAACAATCTAGACTTTGTCCCAGCTTTGAAAATCCATAATTATCTGCCATTTGTCCTCGCCTTGCTTACCTGGCAGGGCAGGCCATGGCACCAGCTAGACACCACGGGCCACACCCACTCCCAAAACAGTCAGTAATGAAAACAAACGAAACAAAGTAAGCCTGCAAGGAATCAGTGTGTTTGATCTGGGATCGTGAGTTCTGATGTTGAAGAGGTGGCTGCCTCCCAAGGGGGTCAGCCCTGGCGGAGCAGCAAAGCTTGGCTGGTTGGCAGAGGACTTGCCGGGATGCTCCGTGAAGCTCCGAAGGACTGCAGACCTGGAGCAAAGGCACTCTAGAAACGTGAGAGGTGACAGAAGAAGAGGGGCAGCAGAGTGGTGCGATGCTGATTAAATGGATTTGGGAGAGTCAGCCTAGCAGGTGTAGCCGAAGAAATGAGCAAGCAGTCGTAAGACACAGGTCAGAGGCAGGAGAGCAGGGGACACAAGAAGCCAGTGAAGCCATCGCCTGCTCAGCACAGCGCACGGAGCCCCAGGCACGGACCACAGGTCTGCAGCGGAGGCCGCTCACGGTGGGTGCCAGTGGCTGTCAGCATGACTGCAGGTCATCTTCAGCGGGCTTGGCTCTGCAGGGCCTGGGATGTGTACGTCTTCCAGTAGCGGGCTGGACACGGCCTGTACTTGCTTTCAGGACTTGGATAGAGCTGGAGTTCTGAAGAGACTGACTACCCCAAAGCTGGAGGAAGTGGCAGACAAAGAAAAATGGAGAAAAAATATTTAAAATAATTTAAGATGTGATGTTTCAAGAAAATGAATATCAGAACTTTATCTCTCTACATTTTACTAGCATTTTTATTTTGAACTAATAAAGGTTGAGGGATAGCATATTATAACTTTTCAGGGCTTAGGGCCTCTAAGCTCAGATAAAGTCCTTTGAGGAACTATTGCAGTTGAAGCAGATTGAAGCCCGTGGGGGCTGTCTAGGATTATAGCTTCAGTGTCTAATCCTGGCTCCATAATTTACAAGTATCGTGAGTGTGGAACAATTACTTAATCTCTTTAAAAGCCCATTTCCTTAATGGTAGAATTGAGACTATAATCGTCAGATTTCCATCAGTAAGTCCTCCGTGTGGTCATTTCCTCGCCACCATAAGGCATTACGCGCAGCACTTGACAGAAGGGATTAGGTGAAGAAGGGAGGAAAGAGAACCTCTCACGTCCCAGCACCATCCCTTTTCTCCCACATCATAGATCACGAGTTTCCTCTGCCTGCCTGCCTTCTGCCTTTCTTATTTTCCATTTCTTCCTTCTCTCTGAATTGAAGATTTAATAAGACAAGTTTTAGGTCTAATAGTAAAAACTGCAGCTCTGCCCTTAACCAGCCACATGACCTTGGAGAAACTGCTTAATCGCCAAAACCTTAATTTCCTCCTCAGCAAATCTGGTGTGGAAACACATTCCCTGAAATATTGTTAGACAGACAAAAAATAATGAATGGCTGGCAATTAATACATTGCCAGTAATGTTTTCAATGGGAGATAAAATTTGGCAGTTAATCTTGATCAGAGGACACCTGTGTTGTCTTTTCACTTTGCCTCAATAGTATAAAAGTTTATCATGAGAAGGGGAACAACGTGCCGATTTAATGTTCATAGCACATGCAGCATCTAGAAATGACAAGGGAATTCACCAGGTAGTCCTCGGTAGTTGTATTTGAGGTGGTGTTTGGGGGAGCGAGAATGTGTAGGTGAAAGGTGCCCAGCGCCTGTGGTTCAGAAAACACTCTATCAGGAAGGCATTCTCACCCTCCAGTGGGACAGCTTCAAATAAATGTCCTCAGACCAAACCGAATGACTCCAAAATAGCCAGACACAGAGAAAGTAGAGCTGTCTTCATGTGGACGTGGAGTGTCTTATTGCGGAGAGCAGTCTTATTGCTGTGGTTGGTCTTTGGAGATGAACATTAGGTCCTGCTCCAAGGATAGAATGGAGTTGGAAAGAGGCAACACAAGAAAGTGAGCAGACCTGGGAAAGAGTTCGGCGCCTGCCTCCGCAGCATGGGGCCCAGATGCCCGTGCCTGCCCCCGTGACAGGGATGGGAGACTCGTTTCTGAAGCCTCAGTGAAATGCAATGTTTTTTCTAGTATGAAAATCAAAAATTTGGAGGCTGCCATTGAATATACGAGTATGCACCCGTCTCAGATATCCACCGAGAGAAAGACAGAAAAGAGAGGGCGAACTGAAGACTCAGTGTCCATCGCGCTCCCTGCTGTCCAGAGCAGGGTAGTTCCTGATGTGGTCCCTCTTGTTTATTTTTACTTTTGTTGCCTGAGCTTTGGGTGTCATATCAAAGCCAATGTCAAGGATCTTTTTCCTTATGTTTTCTTCCAGGAGTTTTAGTTTCAGGTCTTATATTTAAGTCTAATCCATTTTGAGTTGATTTTAGTATATGGTGTCAGATAAGGGTCCAATTTTATTCTTCTGCATATAGTGGTCCAGTTTTCCCATCATCATTTATTGAAAAGACCATCTTTTCCTCATTGAGTATTGAAAGGGTCCTTTAGCTACCCGGCTCATTCGCTCGCAAAGAAGGACACGAGAGCTCTGTCAGCGTGGATTTATTCCCTTTAAGACAAACAGGTGGAGTGGCTGTCATGAAAGAGAGAGCAGTAGCGGCAGCAAGGGGGGGCGCTGCTTATATAGGAATTTAGGGCCTTGGTGAGCAGGATGGTGGCCTTGAGACTTCTGAGAAACAGAAACTGAACTTAGAAACTGCTGTGGGGGACTTAGAAACCGCTGTGGACGATAAGGATTTTGCTTCACTTGGGTGCAGCGGCTGTTCAAGGCTGTGTATTAAAGGGAACTCAACATTCCTTCAAGGTTGTGTATTAAAGGGAATCTAACATGTATTCTTGGCGGCCTTATTGAAAATTAGTTCGCTGTGTATACTTGGATCCCCTTCTAGGCTCTCTATCCCATTGGTTTGTGGAAAAGGCAGCCATTACTCAGGGTGAGAATAATTCATCTCAGGTTTAGAAAGGTCTGTAAAGTCTCTGTGTCTAGCTTTGCTCACATCATGCAGAACACCTACAAAATCATCCATGGGAGAAGTTCCTCCACCTTCTCCTTAAATAATTTCAGTGCTGGGACGTTCATGAACAAAAGAACTGGCTAAAATAATGTTGTGATGACCTGAAGCCTGACTCCCTGTCTTTTTAATGTATCTGTTCTACTTCCTTCCTCCAGGGTCAGGATGGGAGAAATGTGGCCCTTGGACCAAACTTGGCTTGGTACCTGTTTTTATAAATACAGTTTTATTAGAACATACCCAAGCCCATTCATTTACAAATTGCCTGTGTTTTTATGCTGCAACAGCAGAGCTGAGTATTTACTACAGAGACAGTATGGTCTGTAAAGCCTAAAATATTTACCATCTGGTCCTTCCTAGAAAACATTTGCTGGTCCTTGATACAGAGTAATGGTCTCCAGACTAGAACCTGAACTTGCCAATGAGCACACACGCGATCCATTGGGTGTTAGAAAAAAACATTAAAAGTCATATTTCTGTTTAGGTTTAACTCGTCCCTTAAAAATCTCTACTTTCATGTTCTTTAAATATATGTACCTATAAATAAATATATAAAATATGTAATATTTACTTAAATATTATAAATTTAAATTTTATTTAAGTATAAAATTTGATATTTTACGTGTTCATATTTTATTTAAATTTTATTTATATGTTCAACATTAATATGTTCAATATTATATGTATATATGTCACTTTTAGCAGTGCCTGGCACAGGATAAATGCTTTGGAATTTTAACAATTATTATAACCATATTAATATATGATCTGTTAATTAATATATTGCAGTTAGTTATATATACATCAATTACTATAACTATTATAAACCCATTCTTAATTGTAACGTTATTGTCATTAGTTATGTAACAGTTAAAATAATTGCTAAGATTCTGCAGAACTTATTCTGTGCCAAGCACAGCTCAAAGTGATTTATATATATCAACTAATTTAATTCTCTCATCAACTATCAGTGTCATTATTATTGTCACTCTCATTGTATAGCTGATGCGGCTAATGAACCACTGAGGTCTACAGCAAGTAAATGGCAGAATTGGGACTCAAACACACATGGCCTTGCTCCAGAATCTATGTTGTAAACATGTGTATGCCTTTCTTTCAATAAGTGCATGAACATGAATGGAGGCTGCAGACTCAAGCATTTCTTAGCATTAATAATGTTTATAGACTATTGCTCTAGAGAAAAAGCAGAGTTGTTGCTTCTCGTACCTGACATGGATTTGCAGATAACAACTAAATTCCCGCTAACTCTTACATGGCTCCCCTGGCAATTGCAGAACCCTGCTCTCATGTGCTATTTTTTGTCATTTAATTTAATCATACTTCAGTTAGGCAAATTCTGTGCTTCTACTATGTGCGGGAGCTTACTACATCTCAGAGTACCCTCACTGGAGCCAAACTGTCCTTCTACGACCTTAAAGTTCTGTTGTTATTTTGAAACCTAAATTATGCCTCTGCTTCAGACTAGCTGGCAGCCCTTTGCCATTCGGCCTTCGTTTTCTCAATACTACCGAGAGAGAGAGTAATATTCTTCCAGTAGGAATATCTAAAGAGCCCCCTTCAGTTCGCCGAGCGGGTGGTGAGAGCAGGATGTGTGTCAGGTTCTGGAGGCAGAGCCAGTTGTGCCTTCTCCTCCCGGTCTTAGTTCTCTGGAGCCACAGACCTTTGTTTTCCAGCCGTTGCTGTGTGGACGGAGGTTTGGGGAATGACTCAAAAGCGTATAAAGACCAGACTAAAAGCAAGGTCTGCCCAGTGTCTAAAATTCACACCAACAGTGAAATACTGACATAGTTATCTGTGGTCTCTAGTTAAGCATTCTTTTCCCAGGTAACAGTTCCACTCTATCTGTCTCAGTCTTTGTGTGAATTGTCCAAACAGCCAGTGCCTGTTTCTAGAAGAATTTCCTGGTTGGAGCCAGAAGGAGGGCTTTCCCTTCCAGCGAGGTGCATTAATTTCTTCACTGAGCTCTTGACTTTAAGGTCTCTCTGATGAGGAGCTATTACCCTGGTGAGATTGTTCGAAGTGCATGATTGAGAACATTCACTTCAGTATTTAATTATGTCTCAGTTGTTGCCTCCCTGTGTGAAACAAATAAAAACTGTGCATACATGCAGGCTTTTGTGAGTATTAAATAACAGACTGTCAAGTGGTCCGCACAGTGCTTGGTGTGGAGCTAACGCTTTGTAATGAACCAGCTATTGTTATTGCTGTATTTCCATATTCCAATTATGAATGACTATATTAACTCTACTTTCTTCTACCCAAGCCTTAATCTGATGGAATTCCTCATTTGGGTATCTTGACAAGGGTGTTCTTTGGGCTTTCAGAGGTTTAATATAGCAGGGGAGTGAGGGAAGAGAAGATACCTGGAAACTGAATCCTGCCAAAGGGACGGATTTGGTGATGTCCTGCAGTGCAGCTCCGGGACATTTAGGTAAGAATGCAGAAGCATAAGAGTGGTGAAGTCTAGCATCTCCTGAAGTCTGATGCCAGTGTCATTAAAAATTCTCTTCATAAAGGAGAAGAAAGTTAATATCTATGTTTCTAGACACAAAAAATATGATTGCCTCTTTCTTCATCATTGTACTCTAGTCAAAGACAGAATACGAGGGGTCTGGTCTCATGGGGCTGGCCCGCCATGGCTCTTGATGGTCTTCTATGACATCCATCAATTTGTGAACCTTCTTGAACCTTTGTGACCTGTGGAGACTGAAAAATAAGTGACCTGACCACAGGCAGTCCCTGGGGTCTGATTCTGGATGCCATCCAAGCCTATCCGTGCAGTTTAGAAGATGCAAGCCAGGTTCTATCTCTTTAAGATACCTCCCGGTCCTGCCTCCTGCCTTCTCTCCAACTTGACGCTCTCTGTACCCTTTTTTTTAAACCCACAAAATCCAGACCACTGTATTCAGGCTTTGGCCAAGGCATAATAAAGGTGACTCCCCTTTCCTTCCAGAGGACTTTGACCTTAGAACCATCAGTGTCTAGTGACTGCCCGTGCTTCTCACAAGGGACTGACCAGTTAACCACTACCTGACAGGTTAAACAAAGGAGTCAAGACCAGCCAGTGAGTCCAGAGCTGGGGGCCAGTTGCTCACTGGGAAATTCCACACCTGAGTACTGGCCTCTCGGAAGAATCCCATCTCATCACCCAGAGAGAGCAGTTTCTGTTTTAGGGTCACCTCGCTGTAGCCTGTATCTTCTGAAGCTTCTAAAGCATTTACATGGTTGATTTATTAGCTGAGGTGTTAGATTAGCATACAAAATATAATGTGTGTGTCTGTGTTGGGATGTATGTGTGTGTATGTCTCTGTATATGTCTATGTGCACCTGTGTTTTTGTGTGTGTGTATCTTCCTGAACTAAATTTAAAATTTTCTTAGTGACAGGAATTTTTGGCATTTCTATTACATCTGCAGTCACATAGCAGAAATTATGTACAGATTCTAGTACCTAGCTATTGATTAGAAAATTGGCAGTCATTAGTGATAAATCTCCATCTAGCTGATGGTCATTAAACATGTCAGTCTTATAATTTATATATATGAGATCATATGCCTGAAACTCATTCTTAATTGCTAGAAAAATATATGGGAAGAAACTAATTCAGTTCTGAATTGACAGCTTACACCCAGAAAATAACAGCATTAGTTTGTGATACATGAAAGCTTCACTTTTCAACATAGACTGCTCTGTCAGACTCAGAATTTATCGGAATTTTGCATAGAGTCGGTGGGCTCATGCCTACTCGGGGGCTCCCCTATCAACTAATGACACGGGACCTTATGCAAAGCAAGCATATTGTAGAAACCCCTCTCCACAGCCATTCAAGTGCCATCTTTGAAAACTGGATTTGCCAGGGAAAAGAGAAAGCCTACCATTTCAAGCTCTAATTGCCGTCATTGGAGGGCGGAGTGGCTTATGACCTGTTTGCCTTTGGAGTCCTCAGAGCTGTGTTCTTGTTTCCTAATCACCGGCCCCCATGCTGAGGCGCGACTCGCGTTAGCAGATGCCACCGCCCTAACAGGGAGCTGGCTTACTCTCAGGCTTCTGAGCCGATTGCCTGCTTGTCCTTGGAAAGTCTGCCTCAGCCCCGCGGGGCCCCGCTGCCCTCCCTGGACGGTAGGATCTGTACTTGGGGCCTAGGGCTGGAGTGACTCTGGGGAGGGTTAGGTGAATGCCAGGCGCAGGACAGACAGAGGAAATGCTGGTGTGTACCAGACTTCTTGAACCACTGGCCTATGTTGTTAAAAACACTTCATTTTTACGTTGTTTTGTGATTTAATAATTCAAACGAGACCCTCAAAGTGTTTGTAGGTGTGGAGGGTGGAAGCAAGGGAAGATGGCCACCACTTGTGACACTGAGGATGAGGCACAGAAATGTGGAGGGAATGTGTGCAGGGGGAGCCTGGCAGCCCCAGGGACGTAGTGGGAAGGGTCTGTCCTGTCCCCTCATCCCCCTAGAGGCCTTTCCTCAGGAGCGGCTCCTCCATCTGAGGCAGTCCCGCACTGCTGCGGAGAGGCTGTGCAGCCCATTTCTCTGCCGCTCCCAGAAGCTCGTCTTCAGCACGCTCACCTCTTCCTAGGTTGATGTGAACTGCAGACCCTTGCAGGACACAAACGTGTGGATTGTCCAGTTTATTCTGTCTTGATCCAATACCACATATCATAAAATTTTTAAAAATTAAATTTCTGATGTAGGCTTAAAAATGAAATACAGCAGGTAAATTTTGCTACTTTCTCCTAAAAGCTAACAGAAAATAAGTTCTGCATGTGTTACGGGCTGAGTTGTGTTCCCCCAAATTCAGATGTTAAAGTCCTAACCCCCAAGTTCCTCCGAATGTGACTGTATCTGGAGATGGGCCTTAAAAGGCTGACTGAGGTTGAAGGAGGCCAGTGGAGTGGGTCCTGACCTAAGAGGACTGGGGTCCTTAGGAGCAGAGGTGAGGACACAGGCACGCACAGAGGGCTGAGCATCTGAGGACACGGGAGAGACTGCATCCCCACGCCAACAGAGAGAGCTGGCAGAAGAAACCAGCCAGCTGGGACAGACCTGCTACATTTTGCAGCTCCATAGGTCTCCAGTCTCCTTCTCTGTGATCAGGCAGAGCTGAGCTGCCCTGAAATGTAACGTGGTGATTTCTCTGCCAGCCTGGAGAGGAGCTGGGGCAGCTGCTGGGTGGGATTCCTCTTGCCTCAAGTGAGAGGGGCTCCTGCAGCCTCGCCCAGCCCAGGCCACAGGCCAGCACTGGGGAGGGATGTCTGTGCTCCGTGCAGGCCCAGCAGCTCCGCGGGGAGGTGCTGGGCACCATCACCAGGCATGTCCAGATGCCCTGCACGTGATGCTGATTCCTGGTTCCTCAGGGCCCTGACCTTCACACGGCAGGCCTGCCCTGGCCATGCATTCTCCACATCTCTGCAGAGTTCCTACACTTTCCTGCCTGCTGCTCATGGGGGCCTGTCCTCTAAATTACCCGAGAGGCTCTCTGGCTTTGCACGTAGCCATTAACTTATTGGTAACAGCGCTTCTGCAGCAACCAGCCAACTCCTGTCTTCCTGCACACTATCCCCTTCCCTGTATTCTTCAAAGGCCTGCGTTTCCCTCTTCCTGGACTCCTTCCCAGCTCACCATAAACTGCATCGCTAGGACTGAGTCTGCAAAGACTCCCCTCTTCTCATGCCCAAACCAGGCTGGCATTCCCTCCAGCTGCAGGAGGAGCCAAGCCCTCCCGACCCTGCGTTACCCTCCTGGACCACTCCTGTACTGCTTGTGTAGTCTGGATCCTCCAGAAGCAGATACAAATGTGAATAATGTGCACATCTTTTATAGGGGCAACACCGTGAGAGAAGGGATAGGGAGGGAGCCAGCAGAGGCCGGGAGAGGCAACAGCCTCCGTGTACGTCCCTCCCCGAGTGCAGAAGACAGGAAGGGAGCCTGGTGGGAGCTCCAGCCCCCCAGCACGGGGTGAAGCTCGCCGGTCAGGGAGTCCTCATGCACTGTACCAGGTGCCGCCCCTGCCCCAGCCCCTGGTCTCCTCGCCCACGGATGCCGTGAGACTTCCTGGGCAGTCCCAGCCCCCACTTGCTTCTGTCCTGAATTTGCCCCAATCTGTCCGCCATCCCCGTGACATGCTTCTGTTGAGGACATCAGTAACTGCTGCCGGTCCCATGGTTAGTTCTGTTCTCATTTTACTCAGGCTGACGTCGGCGTGTGACCTCAGTCTAGTGACCACTGTGTCTCCTGGGCTGCCTGCTCTCTCAGTGGCCAGCATGGCTGTCCCCCTCCCACTGTAGCTGCCTCCTTGTTCTCTGCAGCCCAGCCCCCCCCGGCCCTGCTGACCTGTGCAGCTCCATCTCTGCTGGGTCGTGTGGGCCACTCTGCTGCCTGTGTCCAAACTTGGGCTCATGGCCCCTCCTCTCCCCGAACACAGCGACCTCTCCTTTCATTCCCTCATCTCAGACAGTGGCAACTCCATCCTTCTAGTTGTTGAGGACAAAACCTCAGAGCCCTGTTTTCATCCTACTTTTCCCTCCCACCCGCCGTCTATGCCACGAGTCCCGATCCCACATTCGGAGTGTTCTCCACGTCAGGCAGCCTGTGCCCGCCTCTGCTGCCCCCTCCCCGGGTCACACTCTGTGACGTCCGGTGTGTTGAGACCACCCTCCATCTGGTCTCCCCATCTCCATGTGGTTCCAGCAGCATGGTCTCTGCATGGCTGCAGCACAGTCCTTGGTCAATGTCAGAACCACTCAGAGCTTCCCTGCTGGCTCAGAGCAAACACCCGAGTCCCCACTGTGGTCTACACAGCTCTGCCTACGCTGCCTGGGCTGCATCCTCCCCCGCCATCGCAGACTTCACTTCCTGCCACCCTCCTCTCATTGTGCGCTAGCCACACCGGCCACCAGCCCATTCCTCAGACTGACTGTCTGAGGGCCCCGCACCTGCTGTTCCCTCTACCCTCAGCACGGTTCCCAGATGTTCTCATTGTTCATCCCCTTACTTCCTTTAGGTTGCTCGAATATCCTATTCATGAGACCTCCCCCATGACCACATCTAAAATGTCAACTCCATTCACACCCGTGCGCTGCTCAGGACTCTACCCAATGTCATTTTTCTGGGTACTCACAGCAGCTGATCTGTGACACTGCTAGAGTCTGTCTCTCCACACCAGTTATGTCCACTCAGAGAGTTTCATATGTTCAGTTTACACTGATATTTCCAGCACCTAGTGAGCACCTGGTGCTATTCCATACCTGCTGCACTGAACCGCATGAGCAAATGAGTTAGAAAAGAGGTACTCTCTGTGCACATCACGTAAGCCAAAGGGGTGTAAAACAATGCAGAATATAAAACAGACAGACGGACGGACGAGCAGGAGTATGAACCATATACTAAAGGTAGAGGGCGACTAAATGTATGGGACCCGTCACCTCACAAATTCTAGGATTAAAAAAAATTCCAAAAAGTTATCATCTATGACATGCTTGTGAAAGTATGCTCTTGCTCTCTTAAAATTAAACTGGTTTCTGTATTTTCTTACAAGATATAAAGCACTAAATAGAAGTGAAACTTTGAAAAACAATGAATAAAGCAAAACTGGCTTATTGAGCTGTAAAATGCCTCATCTCAAGCAGCTAGCGTTGTCAGATTTAGCAAATAAAAATACAGGATGCCCAGTTAAATTGAGTTTTAAAAAACAACAAATCATGTTTTAGTGGAAGTATGGGCTGTGTAATATTTAAACATGCAGTAAATAAAGTAATTGTTGAAATCCAAACTTACCTGGGCATACTGTATCGGGTGTGGAAGCCCTCCAGGCAGCCCATGCCAGCAGGAGACACGAGGGCTGGTGGCGCCCCACACCTACAGGGGTCTTCCTGCCACCCCCCCCCCCCCACCATCGTGTGAAGAGACTGTTTGACTTTCGCCCCATCCTGCCACCAAGAGGAGCTCACAGGGAACTTTCATTTTAGGATGGGTTTTATGCACGTTTATACACTGAGGGAAAGAAAAGCAAAGAAATGGAAGATGATATTCCACTGACCTAAAGGGATGGGAATTTTAACTCAAGGAGACATTCTAATCTCACCGAGGGCATTGATGGGCAGGGAATGTGGGTTCAAAGCAACAGATTCGCCTCAAAGGTGAATGGTAGAAAGTGGTAGAAAGGGCCGGTAGAAACTCTTCCAAACCACTTAAACCATATAAAACCAGGCAGCTCCTACCCCTGGGACCCAGTACCTGCTTCGTGTTTCTCGTTCCATCAGTGGTTCTTAAACGCTTTGCTCTCATGACACCTTTATAGTCTTAAAAATTATTGAGGACACCAAAGACCCTTGCTTATGTAGGTTACATCTGTTGCTATTTATCATATTAGAATTAAAATGAGAACATTAAAAAATATTGATTGGTTCACTTAAAGTAACAATAATAAAGTCATTCCACATCAATATTTTATATAACTGTATTTTCCAAAACAAACTAGTGAGGGGTGTGGAATTGTTTTATATTCTTACACCTATCTTTAATATTTGGCTTAATACAAGATCTTCAGACTCTCAGATCTGCTTCTACCTTCAATCTCTTGCAATATGTAATTCTGGCTGAAGAATATGAAGAAAACCTGGCCTCACACAGACACAAAATCAGAAATGGGGAAACTAGTTCAATATCCTTCTAAGAAAATTGTGAGTATTTTTCCTTGATACCGAAAAGAGAAAAGTAGTCATTTCTTAGAGTTCACTTTCAATGTGGAAACTGCAAACCTTAGGAAATTTCAGCTGTCTACTCGAGACAATGGAAGCAAGAAGGAGTAATGACATCACAGCATTTTAATGAAAACGATGCTGATTTCTTAGACCTCCAGGAACCCAGGGTCTCGGGGAACCTAGGGGTTCCTACACCACACGTCGGGAACCGCCCTCCCTGCCAAGATTAATAATGTCAACTTTTAAAAACGGAGAAGATACAGAGTAGGCAGAGGACAGCGACTCTCGTCTTTGGATGTACAAAATAAGGATGCAGACATTCTTCCGGGCACAGAGGCCCCAGTCGGGGGCTCCCATCCTGCCCTCCCTTGAGCACGCCCTCTGCTCTCTGTCCACACGCCTTTCAGCGTCTCTGGACCGCCTCTCCCGGATGGCGGGGCTTTGCAGGGGCCGCCCGTCCTTCCGGACAGCCTCGGGGCCCCCGCGCCCTGCCAGCGCGCACGGGGCCCCCCTCCGCCCTCCGCAGGCGCTCTGGGGCTGGCGCCCGGGCTGCAGCGCCTTGCTGCGCCCTCGGGGCTCTGGGCACAGCCTGATGGGGCCGCGGCGCGGGGAGCAGGACGTGAGCAGGGCTGCTGGGGCGATGCGGGCTTCCTCGCTCCCGGGGTCCAGCTTCCGGCTCGCCGTGGACACAGCAAGTTTTGCATGTGGTTAAATGGACGGATGACAAATTCAGGGCCCCAAACAGAGTGAAGCTCCCAGCTCATACCTGCTCATGTCCTCCGCCGCCCTTCACAGGGATGAAGCAAACAGACACAACACTACAGTGCTTCCTGGCAAAAAATGCCCCCTCCAAATATGCTTTGATATCAAAGCCAGGTTAGGACTTTTTCTTTCTTCATGTTTTTTGGGGGGGGAAAAAATGAAGGTCATTTCCAGCTCTTGGGACGCAACAGAGTGATTTAGAGTAATTCCCTTATTTTAATGAAAGTGAAACTAATAGTTTCCTTCACACAATTCTGACTTGTAACAGATTCAGAGTGTGGGTATCAGCGGCAGTGTGCGCACCCACCCTCCCCTAGGAACTCTGGAGGGGGGTGGGGGTCGTGCTGGGGGCAGGGGGTCACACCCACACCCCCACTCTCCCGTAGGGCGTCCTGCCCTGAAGAGGAAGGTCTGTCTCGCGCTGCTCTGCTCTTCACCTCAGGTGCTCCACCTGTTGGGGGGCATATAGGGAACAGGCACCGTGTTCATCCGTGACAGTGGCGGTTGTCCTGCCATCTCACTGTCTCCGTTTAAATCGCAGGCGTGTCATGTCTGGGAACATTCTGAGAGCACAGTGGCAGCAATGAGAAGTGGAGGAGTGACCTGGGGTCCTGGGGTCCTGGCAGGTGGCCCCAGCTGTGTCAGCCACCTGCAGGGAAGGAAAGGTGTGCGTGATGTGCTGCCTGCAGGAGGCCAGCCGGCAGAGGCAGGGCAGCCGGGATGGAGTCTGCTCTCGGCCAAGACCCCTCACTTCCCATTTGGATGTTTTATGTGGGCGAACCATATGCTGGTTTTGGTGAGCTGCCCAGCATGTAGCATGAAAATTGACAGTAAATGTCCAGTGTTGTTTTATTAACTGATCATATCCAGTTCTCAAATTTGCATATTTCCCCATAAAACAATCCCATGCTACATTCTCGCCCAGCGTGCGGAGCTCTCCTTACTTGAAGCTTGTTTTTAGGAGTGTAGCCCCTGGACTGGCAGCTTCAGCACCACGACAAAACTTGTCAGAAACACAGATTTTAGGACTTCACCCCAAAATTGGAAATTCAGGGGGGTGGAGTTACACAAGCCTCTAGGCGAGTCTGGTGCTGACGCTTGACAGCCACTGATCTAAATCCTAAACCTCTGGACTAAAACAAAAACAAATGAAACACACAAGGGGCGAGGGCTCACGGAGAGAGGCCCAGCGAGCCAGGCCAGCTCCAGCATCGGGTAACACCAGGTCACCGGGGGATCCTGATGGGGTCGGGCTGCTGAGCCCTGAGGGCCGGAGGTGATGGAGGGATGCTTCTGAGTAAGGAGTCCATTGGTTCCCTGCTTCTCCAGGCTTGGGTGGGGCTCGGAGGTGCATCTCAAACTCAGTCCCAGCTCCCTCCCTTCCTGCTGGGGCTCTGTGGACATGGCATCTCAGACAGCTGTCACGTCCCTTCTTCACACCTGCCGCCAGCAGCCTCTAGCCCTGAGCTCAAGCAGGGGCCGACTGTGGCTTGAGGGTCATGAGAATGCCTCCCCGGCACCTGGGACGCCCAAGCCTGAGCAGCGGACAGGGGTGGGGCACCGGCAGGGGTGTCGGTCTGGATGCCTCTCCAGGGCGGCGGGAACCAGCAGGCATGTCCACAGTCCAAGATCCAAGTGATGGGGAAAGAGTGGTCCTTTCTGTTCATCTGTGAAACATTCAGACTTGATCCTAGAAATATGCTCAGATATTCTTAGAATTATTCCTCCACACTCATCACTTGCCTCACGGCTTTGCTGAAAAGCTAGGAGAAGCACAGAAATATCACCTCTGCATATGACATTCCACCCTACAAATAACGCGTAAGGTGTCCTTTGAGGGAGCCCAGCCCATGTTGTCCCCGCCACCCACGGCTCAGGTCTCCTTCGATATCAAAGAGTTCCTTTGATGAATGCAAGTACCTGGGAGTGATAAATTAAAGGTAAGGCTGTGTGCCAGTGACAGAAATAGACAGGAGCCCCTCTGTGGCATAAAAGCCCACAGGGAGATGCACTGGTTTCCAGAAAGGGTACTACATCAGTTAACCACCCATTAGCACCTGAGCTTGAATGAATTACATCCTCGTTGCCAATAAACACCAGCTTGGGAAGCAGCTACAGGAGAAAGTGGGGAGATGGGGGCACCGTGAACAGGCTGCCTGGCGACTGAGGATAGAGGGCAGGAGACGAGAGGACAGAGGTGGTGCAGATCCCTGCCTTTCTTCCTTTCCTTTTCTCAAATCCCTTTGAATCCCGAGACTACAGGGAAATTTGAACTGACAAAGCACTTGGAGTTTCTGATCACAAAACAATTTTTAAAGTACAGTTTCTGATCATTGTACAGACAACCATCCGCATTTATTAAGCAACTAGAGTATCCTAGGTCCGGTGTATTGAAAACTGTCTCTAGTCTTCAGCCATTTGGGCAGTTTACCAGAGGGCTGTCCTGTGACAAGTAGAAAAAGCAAGCTTGGGCGTGAGCTGCACTTTGGTGTGTGGGGCAGGAGGAGGCAGAGCTCACAGACACAGTTAACCAGCAAAGCCTCCCTGCAGTCCTGCCTCCGTCCCTCCAGGCGGCTCTCAGGCTGCCTGGGACATTGTGCCGCTGCCACTCAGAGTAGGATCGGGGATTCAGACACCCGACTGAGGGCCTCTGGGAGGCATTAGATCCCTGGGGTTTCACGGGGCATCGTTTTCAGACCAGAGCCTGTGGGTGTCACCTGGTCCTAGAGCTGTGGAGCAGGCGGGAGCTAGAAGGCAGACATTGCTCATTTAAATGCAGAAGGGTGTGCACAGTAAGATGTCACAATGGTGGAGGGCAAGAGGCTCAGGCCTAGAGGGGCCCTGGCTTTGAGGTGCCTGTCTCTGGGAGCTGAGAACACTGTGGCAGTCAGCTTCAGTGCCCCTGGCAAGGACTGGGCGGGATGTCTGAGCAATGAGCCCATGTCCTGGGCTCTAATCTGGATAAGGGACAGGGAGGACTGAGTACAGAAACTCCCCAATAGTGAAGCAGAAGTCCAGTCACATGGATTAGAGGAGAGGAGAATGTTTAGGCATACCTAGGACTCATGGAAACCACTGTCAATCAGAAGCCTTCAAGAGCAGCAGCATGAAGTGGGTATTGTATCTTCTGGTGCTCCTAAGGTCCCCCCTGCTTTTCTTGGTCGTGGGGGCTGACCTGGGGTTTGGGCTGAGTGGGGCCTCAGGCAGTCACATTTCCAGTTTCCCATTTCAGCGGGGCTGGAAAAGGCAGAACTTAGCACAGGGAGGACAGAGACACAGAGCCTGCCTGGACATCCCCGGAAGCCCAGATATCCTGAGTCTGTGTTGGGGTCCACAAGCAGGCTACTGGTAAAATCGTGGGTTGATGACACTTCTAGATGTTCCCCTGCATGAAATAATGTGCGTGGAGGCTTTGTCATGTGCTTGTTCATGCAGTTAGAAAAGGGAGAGGCTTCGGGAGGAGCATCTTGGAGACAGAGAGCAGGAGGATGGCAGAGCTGGGAGCCAGAGAGACCCCGGGAAACGGTGTGTCACAGGGAAGCAGAGAGCAAGGGCCTCCAGGCCTCAGGAGGGAGGATGCGCAGGGCAGGAGGCGGATGCAGGAGACGGTGACCTGGGTCCCCAAGGGCGTCGCTTTACCCTCGTGTGGGCCAGCTGGGGAAACGGTCTTCCAGGTTGTCCCAGGAGCCAGGCTGAGCTCTGCCTGCTCCGGGCAGGGACTGGGGGTCTGCTGAGGTCGCCCCTGGGATGAGAGTCCCTGCTGCCTGTGGGCCAGGAGGGCTTACACCTGCCAAGCGAGGCTGCAGCAGAAGCTGTGTGAGTGTGTGCTCCCACGCTCTCTCAAAACGTCTTACTGGGCCACATTCGCCCTTCTTGCGATGCTGTGAGGTGACAGAGTGACAGCCCCAGGCGAGGCATGACATAGGCATGGGGACAAAGTGTCAGGCAGCTGTGGATCTCCTGACTGCCCACCAGCAGGAGGGTCACCGGCGTCTGGATGGCAGCTGACTGAGGGGAGCTGAGACCCCAGAGGGGAACCGAGGGTGAGTGGGGACGGCTGCATTTTGAGACTGCAAATACCTCTTTTACCTGGAACGTCTGCTCGCCAACTGTAGCCTTCACGGGGGTGTCTGGCTTCCAGCGGTCATTGTGCTGGGGTCCTGGGGAAGACTTCCTGTTTCCTCCACCCCCTCCTTGTCATTTGGAATCTATCAGGAAGGCTTTTCCCTTCTGAAGTGAGTTATTCAGTCACTTACTTATTCATGTCAGTAGGGACTCATGTGTGTTTATTTTGTATTTTCATTTATAATGGAATACTATCATTATTTCCTTTGTTTCTCAAATTGTTCCTCATTAGATCACTGGGAGCCCTTTCAAGTTGATTCCTGTGAACTTCTGACCAGTCCCTACCCTTCTGCTTTTTCATTTTTCACTTCCTTACTCTTTGACTTTACAAGATATTCCAGGCCCCTCTTGTAATTTTTAGGTAGACATTTTAATATTGATATCTCATGTGGATATTTGGGATGTGAGTTCTTGATTCCATACTTCAGGAGGAATACTGCATGCATTTGAGTTTTCGGATGGTGGCAAATAGAATGGCATAAAGGGTATAAAAATTCCCCACACTTTAGTCTTCTTGGTATTTTCATTGGAGATTTCATTTCAAAAGGGAGGCTTGTTCTGTGTCGGTGGAAAGGGGAGGAAAGGAAAATTACCAATAGGTGTTCATGTCCCTTTCATGGTAGAAATGACAGTGATGTAGAGGCAGCAAAGTCTCGAGAGAGGAATAGTATTTGGAAAAGGACCCCAATCAAGCCTTTCTGCACCGGTGAGATTGCATTTAGACATGAGCAGACAAGTGGAGAGAGGCTGGTGTGGTAGCATAAAAGGTAAGCACCTCGTAGAAGGGGAAGCTGCTAAACGTCCCCAGAGAGGAATAGTCAAACCTCCTTCCAAAGAGACGGTGCAGAAAAAAAAATGTCGATCCCCAAACAAGGCTGGCTTCCCTCAAAAGCAAAAGACACAGGCTGTCCCTTCCAGGAGATTCTTCTTGGGAGAATATCTTGATGGATTGAGCTATTTCCTCTTAAATATGCGGAAAACCATGTCTGCTCATATATTTTTCAGAATGTTTTCTGTTCATGCCATTAAATGAAGTGAAAGCAGTGTGGCAGTGAGGGGAAGAAAGTACCTAAAATTACTTGATCCTTTCTCAGAAAACATTAAAAAGATACTTAAATCCTACAACATAAAACTTAACTTGTGGTGATTTTATTCATGCTTTCCAAATACAGTAAATTCTAGTTTATGGGGTATTCTATCAAATGGAAGCCTATTTACTGGTAGCTCAGAGCCAACACCAAAAACAAAACAGAAATAAAGCATGATTTCATAGCTTGTCTCATTATGAACCTTGACGTTCACAGCTAGAATGGATGGAGGGGAAAAAAAGTTTTCCTATAACCTCAGTGTTAAGTGTTTTCTCTTTGTCTCAGATTTATTTAAAATTGATCACCTATGCATTACCAGAATGTTTGTATAAATAAAACATCCAATTGCTCATCTCTGCAAATCTGATGGAGAAATAACACAGCGAATCTCTCTCCTTCAAATGGGGGCTTTGAATCTGTAAGGCATCAGATACACAGCCTCAGTGCGCTCATCTTTCTCAGGCTAGCATTTGTCTTTTTTGAAGCCAAACTCTTTATGAATCGTCATAGATACATCAAACTAATATCTTATGGGGTACAACCAACCCACTTTGAAGTTCATGAAAATAAAGTTCATGTGGAGAAAGCATTCATTTGCTTTTTTAAACTTTTCCCATACATAAGACTTTTCCTTGCTTGCTTATCAAGGAAAGAGGTCATCTACGTTGTACAGCTGACCCTTGAACAGCAAGTTTGAGCTGCATAGGTCTACTTATATGCAGGTTTGTTTTCAATAAATATATTGGAAAATATTTTGGAGATTTGTGACAATTTGAAAAACATGCTCTTTTCTCTAGCTTACTTTATTGTACATAATTATATAATACAGTACCTATTGTAAGTACAGTATATAATACAACATACAAAATATGTGTTCATTGACTGTCTCTGTTACTGGTAAGGCTTCCCATCAACAGTTAAGGTTTTGGGCATCAAAGGTTGTATGTGGATTTTCAGCTGGGCAGGGGTCGATGCCCGTAAACCCCACCCCACCCCTGCATTGCTCACGGATCAGTGTAACTGATGATCTTCAAGCTAAATGTCCTTTAGAAATTAACTTCCCCGATGTTTATCAAACGTATCTTCCTGAAATGCAAATGTCCCTGAGTGTCTGTGAGTCCTTAGCAATGTGGTCATTCCCTGCCCTTCAAATCCTGACTTTCAGCACCCGCCCAGATCTTCATCTGTCCCAGCACATCCGATTTCTCACAGTGACACGACAGATTTGCTTCCTCGCATGCTGTTCCTCTGGAATCACTTCTCTTCCTCCTCCCCACTTCCTTAGCCGTTTTAATTTCCTTTATTCTTCAAACCTCACCCCAATGCCATCCTCTCCGTGAGAGGAGCAACAGCGCCTGGTTGATATGGATATGCCGGGACTGTAAGCCCCTCAAGGTCAGGACACAGGCCCTGCTCATCCTATAAGCACATGTACTACATCCAGACTAAAACTCCAGCACTGAGAAGACACCCAGTGTGTGCTGGGTATTGTAATCATGCCCAGATTATCAAAGAATGGTACTGGGGGCTTTATCAGGACATTTTACCCAGAAAATGTCCTATAAAACTATGTATCAGGGTGGGACTTCCGGGAAGATGGCAGTGTGAGCAGGGCGGCAGAAATCTCCTCCCAACACTATATTTATCTACGAAAACACAGAAAATACATCTATTCCTAAAAGAGAGACAAGAATACACAGGAAAACGCACAGCGTGCAGCTACACCCGAGAGGACTCGGCACCCCAAGAGGCCAGTAAGATACGGAGCTGCGACCCGGCGGGACCCGAGCCCTCCCCCACCCCAGCGCACTGGCGGGAGGAGAGGATTCAGAGCCGGGAGGGAGTGGAAGTGCACCCCGCGAAGTAGCCAGCCCCGGTGATCTGCGTGGGGAGCGCTGACACATATTGCGCAGTGCAGCTGAGATTGGGGAGACAGAACGGCAGGAAATGAGCAGGGAATGCGCCAGGGTGCTTGCAGCCGGCTCCCGGGAAGGAAAAAAAAAAAGCGCATGCTTTCTTCAGCAGTCTTAAAGAGACAGGCGCCCAGCAGAGGAGCTGGATCACCCCAGCACACTCAGCCCAGCAGGCTGGGAGTCCTAGGGAGTTTCAGACGCCTTAGCTGGCGACTGAGGAAGCGTAGCCATACTTACACTTCTCACTGAGATCAACAGCCTCCTATTCGTTCCCACCCCTGCCAGAGCGATAAAGGGCCTTGCGGAGAGGCACAGTCACAGCTGTGGAATAGCGGGGCAACAGCGCCACCTAGAGCATTCCCACAGAATCTACGTCCGGCGGGCATTTTTTTTTGTTTTTTTTCTTTTGTTTTGTTTTCTGTTTTGTTTTTGTTTTTTCTTTTCTTTCTTTTTTTCTTTCTTTCGTTCTTTCTTTTTTTTCTTTTTTTTTCTTCTCTTTTTAAAGTCTTAAAGAGCCCAGCTGACATATGTGGCAACTATCAGTGACCAATTATATAGCCATGAAAAGACAGAGGAATATGATTCAGACCAAAATCAACCAGACAACCCCAGAGAGGGAGTCTGAAGGGATGGAAATGCACAGCCTCCCTGAAAAGGAATTCAGAATAAAAGTCATAACCATGCTGATGGACCTACAGAGAAATGTGCAAGAGTTGAGGGAGGAAGTGAGGGAACTGAGGAAAGACAATACAGAAATCAGACAAGCGATCGACGGGCTTAACAGCAGAATGGATGAGATGCGAGAGACTGTTAATGGAATAGAAAACAGAGAACAGGAGTACAGAGCAGCTGAGGCAGAGAGAGATAAAAGGATTTCTAGGAATGAAAGAATATTAAGAGAACTGTGTGACCAATCCAAACGGAACAATATTCGCATTATAGGAGTACCAGAGGAAGAAGAGAGAGAAAAAGGGATAGAAAGTGTCTTTGAAGAAATAATTGCTGAAAACTTTCCCTCGCTGGGGAAGGAAGTAGTCTCGCAGTCCACCGAAGCTCATAGATCTCCCAACACAAGGGACCCAAGGAAGACAACACCAAGACACATAATAATTAAGATGGCAAAGATCAAAGATAAAGACAGGGTATTAAAGGCAGCTAGAGAGAGAAAAAAGATCACCTATAAAGGAAAACCCATTAGACTATCATCAGACTTCTCAACAGAAACCTTACAGGCCAGAAGAGAATGGCATGATATATTTAACGTTATGAAACAGAAGGGCCTCGAACCAAAAATATTGTATCCAGCATGATTATCATTTAAATATGATGGAGGGATTAAACAATTTCCAGATAAACGAAAGTTGAGAGAGTTTGCTTCTCATAAACCACCACTACAGGATATCTTAAATGGACTGCTCTAGATGGAAGCACACCTAAGGCTAAAAAGATGTCACCAGAGAAAAAAAAATCATAGCAAAGAAAGCAGACCATCCAAATACTAACTAAAGGCAAAGAATAAAACACCTATTATAGAAAGAATGGAGGAGGAGGAATAAGAAGGGAGAGAAATAAAGAAACATCAGACTGTGTTTACAATAACTTAACAAGAAAATTAAGTTAGATTGTTAGATAGTAAAGAAGCAATCCTTGAACCCTTGGTAACCACGAATCTAAAGCCAGCAATGGCAATAAGTACATACCTATCAATAATCACCCTAAATGTAAATGGACTGAATGCACCAATCAAAAGACACAGAGTAACAGAATGGATAAAAAAGCAAGACCCATCTATATGCTGCCTACAAGAAACTCACCTCAAATCCAAAGATATACACAGACTAAAAGTGAAGGGATGGAAAAAGATATTTCATGCAAACAACAAAGAGAAAAAAGCAGGTGTTGCAGTACTTGTATCAGACAAAATAGACTTCAAAACGAAGAAAGTAGCAAAAGATAAAGAAGGACACTACATAATGATAAAGGGGTCAGTCCAACAAGAAGATGTAACCATTATAAATATATATGCACCCAACACAGGAGCGCCAGCATATGTGAAACAAATACTAACAGAATTAAAGGAGGAAATAGACAGCAATGCATTCATCTTAGGAGACTTCAACACACCACTCACTCCAGAGGACAGATCAACCAGACAGAAAATAAGTAAAGACACAGAGGCACTGAACAACACACTAGAACAGATGGACCTAACAGACATCTACAGAACTCTACACCCAAAAGCAACAGGATACACATTCTTCTCAAGTGCACATGGAACATTTTCCAGAACAGACCACATACTAGGCCACAAAAAGAACCTCAGTAATTTCAAAAATATTGAAATCCTACCAACCAACTTCTCAGATCACCAAGGTATAAAACTAGAAATAAATTTTAGAAAGAAATCAAAAAGGCTCACAAATACATGGAGACTTAACAACACTCTCCTAATTAATCAATGGGTTAACGACCAAATCAAAACAGAAATCAAAGAATATATGGAGACTAATGACAACAACAACACAAAGCCACAACTTCGGTGGGACGCAGCAAAGGCAGTTCTAAGAGGAAAGTATATTGCAATCCAGTCCTATTTAAAGAAGGAAGAACATTCCCAAATGAATAATCTAAAGACACAATTACTGAAATTGGAAAAAGAAGAACAAATGAGGCCCAAAGTCACCAGAAAGAGGGACATAATAAAGATTAGAGAAGAAATAAATAAAATTGAGAAGAATAAAACAATAGAAAAAATCAATGAAACCAAGAGCTGGTTCTTTGAAAAAATAAACAAAATAGATAAACCCCTAGCCAGACTCATTAAGAGAAAAAGAGAATCTACACACATAAACACAATCAGAAATGAGAAAGGAAAAATCACGACGGACCCCACAGAAATACAAAGAATCATAAGAGAATATTATGAGAATCTATATGCTAACAAGCTGGAAAACATAGAAGAAATGGACAACTTCTTAGAAAAATACAACCTTCCAAGACTGACCAAGCAAGAAACAGAAAAACTAAACAGACAAATCACCAGCGACGAAATAGAATTGGTAATCAAAAAACTACCCAAGAACAAAACCCCCGGGCCTGATGGATTCACCTCTGAATTCTACCAGACATATAGAGAAGAAATAACACCCATTCTCCTTAAAGTATTCCAAAATATAGAAGAGGAGGGAATACTTCCAAACTCATTCTATGAAGCCAGCATCACTGTAATACCAAAACCGGGCAAAGACCTCACCAAAAAAGAAAATTACAGACCAATATCCCTGATGAACGTAGATGCAAAAATACTCAACAAAATATTAGCAAACCGAATTCAAAAATACATCAAGAGGATCATATACCATGATCAAGTGGGATTCATCCCAGGGATGCAAGGATGGTAAAACATTTGAAAATCCATCAACATCATCCACCACATCAACAAAAAGAAGAACAAAAACCACATGATCATCTCCATAGATGCTGAAAAAGCATTTGACAAAATTCAGCATCCATTCCTGATTAAAACTCTCAACAAAATGGGTGTAGATGGCAAGTACCTCAACATCATAAAGGCTATATATGACAAACCCACAGCTAACATCATACTTAACGGCCAGACGCTGAAAGCTTTTCATCTAAGATCGGGAACAAGACAGGGATGCCCACTCTCTCCACTGTTATTCAACATAGTAGTGGAGGTCCTAGCCACAGCAATCAGACAAAACAAAGACATACAAGGCATCCAGATTGGTAAAGAAGAAGTCAAATTGTCACTATTTGCAGATGACATGATACTGTACATAAAAAACCCTAAAGATTCCATTCCAAAACTACTAGAATTAATATCTGAATTCAGCAAAGTTGCAGGATACAAAATTAACACACAGAAATCTGTTGCTTTCCTATACACTAATGATGAACTAACAGAAAGAGAAATCAGAAAAACAATTCCATTCACAATTGCATCAAAAAGAATAAAATACCTAGGAATAAACCTAACGAAGGAAGTGAAAGACCTGCACTCTGAAAACTACAAGACACTCCTAAGAGAAATTAAACAGGACACTAACAAATGGGAATGCATCCCATGCTCTTGGCTAGGAAGAATAAATATTGTCAAAATGGCTATACTACCTAAAGCAATCTACAAATTCAACGCAATCCCTATCAAACTACCAACAGCTTTCTTCAATGAACTGGAACAAATAATTCTAAAATTCATATGGAACCACAAAAGACCCCGAATAGCCAAAGCAATCCTGAGAAGGAGGAATAAAACAGGGGAATTACGCTCCCTGACTTCAAGCTCTACTACAAAGCCACAGTAATCAAGACAATTTGGTATTGGCACAAAAACAGACCCACAGACCAGTGGAACAGAATAGAAAATCCAAACATTAACCCAAACATATACAGTCAATTAATATTTGATAAAGGAGCCTTGGATATACAATGGGGAGATGACAGCCTCTTCAGCAGCTGGTGTTGGAAAAACTGGACAGCTACATGTAAGAGAATGAAACTGGACTACTGTCTAGCCCCATACACAAAGGTAAACTCAAGGTGGATCAAAGACCTGAATGTAAGTCATGAAACCATAAAACTCTTAAAAAAAACATAGGCAAAAATCTCTTGGACATAAACGTGAACAACTTGTTCATGAACATATCTCCCCGGGCAAGGGAAACAAAAGCAAACATGAACAAGTGGGACTATATCAAGCTGAAAAGCTTCTGTACAGCAAAGGACACCATCAGTAGAACAAAAAGACATCCTACAGTTTGGGAAAATATATTCATAAAAAATGTATCTGATAAAGGGTTGACATCCAAAATATATAAAGAACTCATGCACCTTAACAAACAGAAAGCAAATAATCCAATTAAGAAATGGGCAGGGGATATGAATAGACACTTCTCCAAAGAAGAAATTCAGATGGCCAACAGGCACATGAAATGATGCTCCACATCGCTAATCATCAGAGAAATGCAGATTAAAACCACAATGAGATATCACCTCACACCAGTGAGGATGGCCAACATCCAAAACACAAACAACAACAAATGTTGGCAAGGATGTGGAGAAAAGGGAACCCTCCTTCACTGCTAGTGGGAATGCAAATTAGTTCAACCATTGTGGAAAGCAGTATGGACGTTCCTCAAAAAACTCAAAATAGAAATACCATTTGACCCACGAATTCCACTCCTAGGAATTTACCCTAAGAATTCAGCAGCCGAATTTGAAAAGGAGAGATGCACCCCTATGTTTATTGCAGCACTATTTACAATGGCCAAGAAATGGAAGCAACCTAAGTGTCCATCAGTAGATGAATGGATAAAGAAGAGGTGGTACATATACACAATGGAATATTATTCAGCCGTAGGAAGAAAACAAATCCTACCATTTGCAACAACATGGATGGAGCTAGAGGGTATTATGCTCAGTGAAATAAGCCAAGCCGAAAAAAACAAGTATCAAATGATTTCACTCATATGTGGAGTATAAGAACAAAGAAAAAATACTGAAGGAACAAAACAGCAGCAGACTCACAGAACCCAAGAACGGACTAATAGTTACCAAAGGGAAAGGGACTGGGGAAAATGGGCGGGAAGGGAGGGATAAGAGGGAAAAAGGGGCATTACGATTAGCAGATGCAATGTTGGGGGGGCACGGGGAGGGCAGTACAACTCAGAGAAGACAAGTAGTGATTCTATAGCATCTCACTACGCTGATGGACAGTGACTGTAATGGAGTTGGTGGGGGGACCTGATGAAGGGGTAGTTTAATAATCGTAATATTGCACATGTAATTGTAAATTAATGACAATAAAATAAATTATATTAAAAAAACTGTGTATCAGGGTACCTAAGACATTGGTGTTTTCACTCCTAGTCTCCTATATTTTACTATGAAAATAGCAAGCTTGCAATAAAGTTGAAAGTATTCTACACTGAACATCTATTTACCTATAACCTCGATCCTACCATTAACATATTATTATACTCATCTTAAGACATGACTACCCAGCCATTCTTCTATCCATCAGCAATTCATCCCATTTTATTGATGTTTTAAAATAAACTGCAGATATCGGTATACTTCACCCTAAATACTTCAACATGCTTATCACTAACTAGAATTCAGCATTTATTTTTCCCATTGAGGCAACGTGTATATATAACAACATGTGCAAATATTAATAGTGCATTCTGTTTTCAAAAATAGATACCCTTCTGATGTAGAGCATTACTATCAAGCTATAGACCATTATTGTCACCCCATGAAGTTTCTTCATGTCCCTCACAGGCTGTATCTACCCCTGCTACCTGAGACAACTACTATTCAGATTTATTTTTGCCATAGATTAGCTTTATCTGTTCTGGAACATCACATAAATAAAATCATACAGTATGTTTCTGTTTGTGTAAGGCTTTTTTCACTTGGTACAGTGTTTCTGGGATTTGTCCACCATGTCACCAGACTTTTTCCAAGTGACCATTTTCTACTCCCACCAGCATTGTTTAAGAATCTCAATGCCCCAGTCTCATTAGCACTTAGTATTGTCAGACCTTTTATTTCAGCCCTTCTGATGGTGTGACCTCACCCTTTTCTACATGTCTGGAATCTATTCTCAGCTTTCTATAATATCTAAACAGCCCACATTCCCACATGTTCCTATAATGTCAAATTTTTAATGTTTCATTTTAAGTTATTTTATTACCCAGTTATTTTCTTCGGAAGAAAAGTATTTATGAAGACAAACTCATTATTAACTAGACATTGGACAATGCCCTAAGATTTGCTGTGGAGAATCAAGTATAAAACCTAGAAACGGTGTGCAGTATCCTGGGGGAGCAGCCAGCCCCATGATATGTGGGAGCCACTGCAGAGTCACCACGCTGTCACGGCTTTCCTGCACGGACGTCTGTGCCGATGGGCAGTGGGAACACGTCCTCTGTAGGGACAGAATAGCAGAAGAGCATAGGCTTTGATGCCTGGTACCTGGTTGTGCGCACTGGTTTGGTTCTCCTTTATAACCTTGAGCAAGTTATTTAACCTGCCAGTGCTTCAGGCTCTTCATCTGTAAAATAAAAATAACAACAGCTCCTACCTTGTAGATTTGTCATAAGGATTAAACAAATTATTGCATGTAAATGCATGTAGAACAAGACCTAGAACATTCCGTGGTTGTGGTGGGCATTGTGTTGTGCTCTACAGACTGCAGTCCCTCCTCCCAATGCCTTCAGCTGCCAGGAGTATTGCTGGCACACCTGAAGGAGCTCAGACCTCTCGGTAATTTCCCTAGATCAAAGGAAGCTGCCTCCCCCCATTGACTCTACCTCCATGGGGGCAGCCGCTTCCAGGGACTGATCCATGTGTGGCCAGCTTGTCTCAACTTGGGACATCTCTTAATGTCCATCCCAGTCCCAGAGCTTCCCTGTATACTTTCATATATAATATTCTCTTTATTTACCTTTGCCTCCACTACCTTAGTGCATGTGAATCAGCTCTTGCCAAGATCTTTAAAAGCCTCCTAGCTCATTTGCTTGTATCCAGATCCAGCCCCTTCTAATCCAGATTCATCTCTTTTAGTAGAATGCGCTTTCTAAAATCCCAGTCTAATCGTGTCACCTTCCTGCTTGAAATCATTTAATGGATCCTCACTGCCTTCAGAATAGAATCCAAAATTCCTCAGCACAGCAGAGTGAGCCCTTTGAGATCCAGTCAGTGTCTATCTATATAGATTTAATTTTTGCCAATCCCTTCACTATTACAGCCATAAACAACCACTTCGTGTCCTGGTTTGTGCCATGCTTGCTGAGTTACCTTGCTTTTGCACATGTGGCTTCCTTGGCCTGGAATGTGTGCTGCCAACCCACCCTCTTTCTACCCAGCTATCCTGTACTTGACTTTGCAGGCTCAGCCCGTATGCTCCATCGAGTGCCGAAAGCTTCTCCCGCGACACCTTCATTCCGGCCTAATTGCCCTCCCCTGTGTTTCCACTGCATTTGGTGATTCCTCTGATGGCGTCCTCATCACGTTGTCGTGAGGGTCTGTTTACTCATTTATCACCCCCACTGACATCTGGATAATGTATCTGTGGCAAACACTGACTTGGTTAAAATATTTTTTATTTCCTGCCTTCCAGACATATGGTAGGATTCGACTCCTTGTGGTAGGTGTGACAGTCCTAATCCAGGAAATTCTCCCCCAAGATGCTCTTGTTGGTGACCCGCAGATACAAGTGTTCAAGATCGTGCTGCTGCCTCAGCCTGCGTCCTGAGTGACCACATGAGTGGTCCTTTCTCCTGACCCACAATAGACATGAAGGGAGAATAAAACTGCATCTTAACACAATGAGGATTTTGATGGGGTTTTTTTCTGTAGCATCCTTAGCCTATTCCGACTGATGTACACTTCACTGCATTGCATTATTATCTCCATTTATTGTACAGATGAAGAAACTTAGTATGTTAAAGTAACAGTCTGGTCTATCTTTTCTCTTCACCTGCCTATGAAATCTCAGATTCCCTTTCCCCATATCCACCCAAACTCTACTGTCTTATAAATAAGGTCTAGTCTAACTCTCAATTCTGTGAAGTTAGTTTTGTTCAAATGGATTTTCAATCATCTCGCAATTCTCTGAATGGTATTTGAAATTTTGCATATGCCACACCAGCCAACAATCAGTTATATATTCTGTACATTGTTTCTGTAATATTTCTGTCAGGGAATTATAGCTTTAAAGAGAATGTGAGCTTCTTAGGAGGACTGTGCCTTCTGCTTTTTTAGTAATGACTCCATTCACTCCTCTCCCTAGTGGCCAATGCAAGGCTAGTTCTATATCATTTCGCATACATAAAATAAAAAGTTACTTTTGCTCAAAGAGATTAACTTCTTAATGGACTATTATTTCATTTCTGGTCCATGCTTGAACTAAAGGTTTTCAATTTGGCTGAACACCAATTCCTTTCCTGCTTTTGTCCCCAAAGAAATGGTGACATTAAGGTCTGAAATTCAGTGCTTTATTTCTCCTGAATTAGCAATCACCATCCCATGTTTTCCTCCAAAAGAGATCTGACAGGCTGTAGTATATTTACATTGAGTGAAAGGAGAGGAAAAAACATTGTAGAAATGGTGTTCAGGCTTTTCCCCAAGAACATTTCCTGTCTCCTTTATGGGAAACAGCATGAAGGAGTATAATGTGAATGAATTCCTACCTGGATGCCCGTAAAGATTTATACACCAGGCTCAGGGCTATGATTGACCAATCAAATTGTCCAGCTACGCCTACCCATTTTATAAAAGTTAATAATTTCCTCACTGCAGCACTGGTACAAAAATAAAAACAGATTCATGAAGAAGGCCGAATTTATATGCCAGTCCTCGGCTCTGTTTTTCTGGTGTGTGCTGGTAGGAGTGGTGGAAAAGATATGATGCAACCCTAAGAGTATCTGAGCAGCCTGATATGTCTGCAGTGAGGTCAGACTGCAGTGGAAACGCTGTCCTCTGCTGGTGCTGACAGCACCCCACTTCAGTGTGACCTGAGATAAGGCCAGGTCAGGGACATGGTCAGCTAGCAGTTCAGCTAATATTTCTAAGTATAAGCTTTGAATAATGAATCTTTTATTTACCCAAAGTCTATTTAAGGCAGCTAAAAAATTTAAATCATACAGGCCGAATAGGAAGAGGTAAAATTATCATTCTGTGCAGATGACATGATCATTTTTGTATGAGATACTCAGGAATTTATGAAATACTTTTAGAACTAATGGAAACATTTAGTAGGGTTGTAGAGTACAATGTCAATATTCAAGAATCAATTGTATTTTATAATAATTATTGGATGACATAAATAGCATTGAAAACATGAAATAACAGGAGATAAAAATGTAACAAAATATGTGCAAAAGTCTGTACAATCTGAATTACAAAACACTGCTGAGAAATATTAAGAAAACCTCCGTAAATGAAGAGAAATACACTCTTCATCAACTGAAAGGCTCGGCACTGTTAAGGTATCGACCCTACCCAATTTGATCTATAGATCCAAACCAATTCCACTCCAAACCCCAGCAGGCTTATTAATAGAAATTGGCAAGCTCTTTCTAAAATTTATCTGAAAATAAAAGGACCCGGAATAGCCAAAATAATTTTGAAGATGGAAAAGAAAGTTGGAGAATGATGTTTGATTTGTAAGCTTACCGTGAAGCTGTGTTATCAAGGCCACAGGGAATTGGTGTTAAGGACAGACATGAAGATCAGTGAAACAGAACAGAGAGACCAGAAATAGATCCACATATTATAGCCAAGGTAATCAGTGTGGAAAAGGTAGAGAAAGAAGGGGATTCCAGGGGGAGCCCCCAGCACAAGAGAAGGCACAGTCAAGAGCATGCATCTCCGGGAAGGGCGCAGAAATAGCGTGACTCAAGCACGGGTGAATCCGAAGTTCGGTGTGAGGTGTGAGACACTTAACGGAGGTCTGTGGATTTCTCTGGATGTTTTCAGTTCCAGCACAGCACTACATCTCTACAAGAATAATCCATAAATGTGACTTCCCAATAGCTCCGTGCAGCCATGAGAGTGTGTCCCTCATTTCCTCTGATGCATCCTTCCCCCCCTAAAACCCTTGCTTCTCGGAGGACACAGACTACACCAGCTCCAAAAACTCTCTCTGGGAGAAAAATTTTAAAAGGGAAGAGCAAGAGAGGAGTTAAAATAGAGGAGCCCCACCCTGGGCTTTCTTTCCTGTGCCTGGGCCATAGATAGTAAGGGTGTCTGCCACATCCTCTCTCAGGCTCTCCTTTAGACCCAGGTCGGTCTCCCCTGGAGCCAGCAGGGAGCTGCCTTGGCTTTATGATTTGGGGACAAAGTAAACACATTTTACAAAATATAAATACACGTGATGCAAACAGCTGGAGAGGACAGTGCATCCTTGCATATCCCAGAACCGCCATGAGGGAGCATCACCATCAGCCAGAGAAGACACAGCTGGTTTAGTATGGTTTGCCAAGAGGCCAGGTGGGAGTCTAGAAGGCGGGAAGGAAGCGGGCGCCAACGCGAGGAGGGAACGAAGAAGTGGAGGGGCTGCTGAGAGCCCAGCTGTGCCTGGAGCCACACAGGTCCCTCAACGGAATGGAGAGGAAGGCGGAAGCGTGCCATCCCTGGCTTCTGGGAAGCCGGTCTGTGCTGTCCTTGGAAGACAAAGATAGGATACTGCGTGAGGGTTTTCCAGGGTGTGTGTGTGTGTGTGTATAACATATACATATATAAAGATTTTTTATTGAAGTATCATTGATAAACAATCTTATATTGGTGTCAAGTATACAACACAGTGGTTCAACAGTTGCCCATATTATTAAATCCTCACCCCAACTAGTGCGGTTACTCTCTGTCAACAAAGAAAAACGTTACAGAATCATTGGCGACATTCTCTGTGCTGTACTACTATCTCCATGACCAACTTATGTTATGATCGAGAACTTTTGTGCCTCTTTATCCCCTCGCCCTCCCCACCCACCCACCCCAACCACCACTTTTCATTACCAATTCAATCTCGTTGCTGATAATTGGTCTGTTCAGATTTTCTGTTTCTTCCTGGGTCAGTCTTAGCAGGTTGTATTTTTCTAGGAATTTATTGGCATTTAACTTTTGATAGAATTATTGAACAATTCTTTGTATTTCTGTGGCATCCATTGTGACTATTCCTTTTTCATTTCTGATTCTGTTTATGTGTGTACTCTCTCTTTTTTTCTTGGTAAGTCTGGCTAGGGGTTTGTCTGTTTTGTTTATTTTCTCAATAACCAGCTCTTGGTTTCACTGATATTTTTGTATTGTTTTATTCCTCTCTGTTATTTATTTCTTCCCTAATCTTAATTACGTCCCTCTTCTACTGAATTTGGGTTTCAGCTTTTCTTCTTTTTCTAGTTTCTTTGTGAGTTTACACTCTTTGTTTGTCATTGTTCTTGTTTCTTGAGGGAGGCCTGTATTGCTGCGTACTTCCCTCTCAAAACCACTTTTGTGGTATCCCACAGCTTTTGGACTGTTGAAGATTTGTTGTCATTTGTCTCCATGTATTGCTTGACTTCTGTTTTGCTTTGTTCGTTGATCCATTGATTATTTAGAAGCATGTTGTTTAGCCTCCACGTGTTTGTGGGTTCCTTTTTTGTTGTTTTCTTTGTGTAATTTATTTCTAGTTTCAAACCATATGGTCTGAGAAATTGCTTGATACCATTTCAATCTTTTTGAATTTGTTGAGGCTCTTTTTGTGTCCTAGTATGTGATCTAGTTTGGAGAATGTTCCATGTGCCCTTGAGGGAAATGTGTATCCTGCTGTTTTGGGTGGAGTGTTCTGTACATGTCTGTTACGTCCATCTGGTCTAATGTGTTCCTCAGTGCCTCTGTTTTCCTTACTGATTTTCTGTCTGGTTGATCTGTCCATTGATGTAAGTGATATATTAAAATCTCCTAAAATGACTGAGCTGCAATCTAGTTCCCCCTTTAATTCTGTTAGTGTTTGTTTTACATATGTCAGTGCTCCTGTGTTGGGTGCATAGATATTTATAATGGTTATATCCTCTTGTTGGACTGACCCCTTTATCATTATGTAATGTCCTTCTTTGTCTCTTGTTACTTTCTTTGTTTTGAAATCTATTTTGTATGATGTAAGTACTGCTAATCCTGCTTTTTTTCTACCTATTATCTGCATGAAATACCTTTTTCCATCCCTTCAACTTCAGTCTGAGTATGTCTTTGGGTCTGAAATGAGTTTCTTGTAGGCAACATATAGACAGGCTTTCTTTATCCATTCTGCCACTCTATGTCTTTTAATTGATGCATTCAGTCTATTTACATTTAAGGTAATTATTGATAGGTATGTAGTTATTGCCATTTTATTAATTATTGTCTGGTTGTTTTTAAAGTTCCTCTCAGTTCCTTTCTTTCTCTCTTATACCCTTCTCTTGGTATTTGGTAGTTTTCTTTAGTGGTGTGATTGGATTTCTCTTTTTAAATTTTTTGTGGGTGTGTCTCGATTCAAGATGGTGGTGACAGAGTACTCCTCCAAAACCACAGATAGTGTGAAAATATAGTTAATACAACTAACCCTAAAACAGCAACAGGAGAGAAGGCTGAACCAGACTGCATACAGACCTCATGAACAGAGCAGACCTCACAAAACAGGGTAACATGGGAAAGCCTTAATCCAGTGGGACACGAGCCCTTCCCCTACCCCAGCTCACCAGTGGGAGGAAGAGAAATGGAGCAGGGGAAGGGGGTGGAAGCCTGGGACTGCTGAACACCCAACTCTGGAGATCTGCTTTGTGAGCAGAAATCTACACTGTGTGGTGCTCTGGAGGATGGGGAGCTGGGACAGGCAGAGTGCTTGAGAGACAGATTCTGGCCATTTGTGGAGAACGGGATCCACACCCAGCCGCTCTGACACAGGGAAAGGCAGGCAGTCTGAGAGGCTTTCTAGCAGCAAGAGAACTGCTGAAGGCTTGGGGTTTACATGAAGCTTGCTGCACAGGAGAAGGGATAGGGGGACAAGGTTGTCTGGGCATGCTCTGCCCAGCAGATTGGGAACGGTGGGGAGCTTCAGGCACTCCATCCCCCTGGCTGGCTACTCAGCTCCGAGGCCCCCCACTGTGATACACAGCCTGCTGAGCCTTCCTCCTGGCCTGACAGCACGGCTCTCGCAAACTGGCAGTCACTGCTCTGGCATCAGGCCAGCCAGAGAGGCCTCACCTACAGCAGCTAGAGACACCAAGCACAGAGGCTTACACCTTGTGTGCTTGGCCCACTGGCTGTGATACTGGAGACAGGCAGGGCAGAATGGAGTCAGGAAACAGATCATTCCTCCCCCCAGACACCAGCTCTGCTTCTCTATGACCCCCAATCTCACCCTAGGGGGTGAGCAGCTCCAGAGACTGAAGCTTCTGGGCACTAGTGGGCACCACACAGAAATATGAAACGTCAAAAGAACAGGGTACAGACAAAAATCTCACAAACCCCAGAAAACGGACCAAATGAAACTGAACTCACCAATCTTCCTGAAAGAGAGTTCAAAATAAAAATCATAAACATGCTTAAGGAGGTACAGAAAAATATTCAAGAACTCAGGAACGAATTTAAGGTGAAGATTCAATCATTAAGAAATTCCATATCTGAAAAGAAACATACAATGGAGGGATTTAAAAGCAGATTAGATGCAGTAGAAGAGACAGTAAATGGAATGGAATTTAGAGAAGAGGAATAGAAAGAAGTTGAGGCACAGAGAGAGAAAAGAATCTCCAAGAATGAAAAAATATTGAGAGAACTGTGTGACAAATCCAAACGGAACAACATTTGCATAATAGTTGTACCAGAAGAAGAAGAGAGAGAAAAAGGAATAGAAAGTGTCATTGAGGAGGTAATTGCTGAAAACTTCCCCAATATGGGGAAGGAGATAGTCTCTCAAGCCATTGAGATGCACAGATCTCCCCACACAAGGGACCCAAGTAAGACAACATCAAGACATATAATAATTAAAATGGCAAAGATTGAGGATAAAGAAAGACTTTTAAAAGCAGCTAGAGAGAGAAAAAAGATCACATACAAAGGAAAATCCATCCGGCTATCATCAGATTTCTCAACAGAAACCTTACAGGCCAGAAGGGAGTGGCATCATATATTTAATGCAATGAAGCAGAAGGGCCTTGAACCAAGAATACTCTACCTGGCAAGGTTATCATTTAAATATGAAGGAGGGATTAAACAATTTTCAGATAAGCAAAAGCTGAGAGAATTCACCTCTCACAAACCACCTCTACAGTGCATTTTGGAGGAACTCCTATAGATGAAAGTATTCCTAAGACTAAATAGATGTCACCCAAGGGATATACAAAGAGTACAGAATATGATTCATACCATACAAAGAATGGAGGAGGAAGAAAAAGGAGGAAAAAAAGAATCTTTAGGTTGTGTTTGTAATAGCATATGAAGTGAGTTAAATTAGACTGTTACACAGTAAGGGAATTACCCTTGAATGTTTGGTAACCAGAATTCTAAAGCCTGCAATGGCAATAAGTACATACCTATCGATAATCACCCTAAATGTAAGTAGCCTGAATGCACCAATCAAAAGACATAGAGTCACTGAATGGATAAAAAAAACAAGACCCATCTATATGCTGCCTATAAGAGACTCACTTCAAACCCAAAGACATACACAGACTGAAAGTAAAGGGATGGAAAAAGATATTTCATGCAACTAATTGTGAGAAAAAATCAGGAGTTGCAGTACTTGTATCAGACAAAACAGACTTCAAAACAAAGTCACAAGAGACAAAGAAGGACATTACATAATGATAAAGGGGTCAGTCCAACAAGAGGATATAACTATTATAAACATCTATGCACCCAACACAGGATGACCTACATGTGTGAAACAAATACTAACAGAATTAAAAGGGGGAATAGAATGCAATACATTCATTTTGGGAGACTTCAATGCACCATTCACTCCAAAGGACAGATCAACCAGACAGAAAATAAATAAAGAGACAGAGGCACTGAACAATGTATTAGAACAGATGGACCTAACGGACATTTACAGACCACTCCATCCAAAAGCAACAGGATACACATTCTTCTCAAGTATACATGGAACATTTTCAAGAATAGATCATGGATTAGGCCCCAAAAAGAACCTCAGTAAATTCAAAAAGATTGAAATTGTACCAACCAGCTTCTCAGATCACAAAGGTATGAAACTAGAAATAAATTACAGAAAGAAAATGAAAAAGCCCACAAACACATGGAGGCTTCACAACATGCTCCTAAATAATCAATGGATCAATGACCTAATAAAATCAGAGATCAAGCAATATGTGGAGACAATGACAACAATAACTCAACACCGCAAAATCTGTGGGATGCAGCAAAGGCCATGCTAAGAGGGAAATATATTGCAATACAGGTCTACCTCAGGGAAGAAGAACAATACCAAATGAACAGTCTAAACTCACAATTAATGAAACTAGAAAAGGAAGAACAAATGAGGCCCAAAGTCAGTAGAAGGAGGGACATAATAAAGATTAAAGCAGAATTAAATGAAATTGAGAAGAATAAAACAATAGAAAGAATCAATGAAAGCAGAACCTTGTTCTTCGAGAAAATAAACAAAATAGATAAACCCCTAGCCAGACTTATCAAGAAAAAAAGAGAGTTTACACACATAAACAGAAACAGAAATGAGAAAGGAAAAATCACTGTGGACACCACAGAAATACAAAGAATTATGAGAGAATACTGTGAAAAATTATATGGTAACAAACTGGATAAGCTAGAAGAAATGGACAACTTTCTAGAAAAATACAACCTTCCAAGGCTGACCCAGGAAGAAACAGAAAAACTGAATAGACCAATTACCAGCAAAGAAATTGAATTGGTAATCAAAAAACTACCTAAGAACAAAACTCCGGTTCCAGACGGTTACACTGCTAAATTTTGTCAAACATTTAAAGAAGACCTAATACCCGTCCTCCTTAAAGTTTTCCAAAAAGTAGAAGAGGAGGGAATACTCCCAAACTCAGTCTACGAGGCCAACATCACTCTAATACCAAAACCAGGCAAAGACACCACCAAGAAGAAAATTACAGACCAATATCCCTGATGAACGTAGATGCAAAAATACTCAACAAAATATTAGCAAACCAAATTCAAAAATACATCAAGAGGATCATACACCATGATCAAGTGGGATTCATCCCAGGGATGTAAGGATGGTACAACATTCGAAAATCCATCAACATCATCCACCACATCAACAAAAAGAAGAACAAAAACCACATGATCATCTCCATAGATGCTGAAAAAGCATTTGACAAAATTCAGCATCCATTCATGATTAAAACTCTCAACAAAATGGGTATAGAGGGCAAGTACCTCAACATCATAAAGGCCATATATGACAAACCCACAGCTAACATCATACTTAACGGCGAGAAGCTGAAAGCTTTTCATCTAAGATGGGGAACAAGACAGGGATGCCCACTCTCTCCACTTCTATTCAACATAGTACTGGAGGTCCTAGCCACGGCAATAAGACAACACAAAGAAATAAAAGGCATCCATATTGGAAAGGAAGAAGTTAAACTGTCCTGATTGCAGGCACATGATATTGTACATAAAAAACCCTAAAGAATCCACTCCAAAACTACTAGAACTAACATCTGAATTCAGCAAAGTTGCAGAAAACAAAATTAATACACAGAAATCTGTTGCATTTCTATACACTAATGGTGAACTAGCAGAAGTAGGAATCAGGAAAACAATTCCATTCACAATTGCATCCAAATGAATAAAATACCTAGGAATAAACCTAACCAAGGAAGTGAAAGACTTATACTCTGAAAACTACAAGACACTCATGAGAGAAATTAAAGAAGATACCAGTAAATGGAAACACATCCCATTTTCATGGATAGGAAGAATTAATATTGTCAAAATGGCCATCCTGCCTAAAGCAATCTACAGGTTCAGTGCAATCCCTATCAAAATACCAACAGCATTCTTCAATGAACTAAAGCAAATAGTTCTAAAATTCATATGGAACCACAAGAGACCTCGAATAGCCAAAGCAATCCTGAGAAGGAAGAATAAATCAGGGGGAATTACACTCCCTGACTTCAAGCTCTACTACAAAGCCACAGTAATCAAGACAATTTGGTACTGGCACAAGAACAGACCCATAGACCAGTGGAACAGAATAGAGAGTCCAGATGTAATCCCAAGCATATATAGTCAATTAATAAACAATAAAGGAGCCATGGATATACAATGGGGAAATGACAGCCTCTTCAACAGCTGGTGTTGGCAAAACCGGACAGCTACATGTAAGAGAATGAAACTGGATCATTGTCTAACCCCATACACAAAAGTAAACTCAAAATGGATCAAAGACCTGAATGTAAGTCATGAAACCATAAAACTCTTAGAAAACAAAATAGGCAAAAATCTCTTGGACATAAATATGAGCAATTTCTTCATGAACATATCTACACAGGCAAGGGAAACAAAAGCAAAAATGCCAAGTGGGACTATATCAAACTAAAAAGCTTCTGTACAGCAAAGGACACCATCAGTAGAACAAAAAGACATCCTACCATATGGTAGAATATATTCATAAATGACATATCCGAAAAGGGGTTGACATCCAAATTATATAAAGAGTGACATACCTCAACAAACAAAAAGTAAATAAGCCAATTAAAAAATGGGCAGAAGAGCTGAACAGACAATTCTCCAAAGAAGAAATTCAGATGGCCAACAGGCACATGAAAAGATGCTCCACATCGCTAATCATCAGAGAAATTCAAATTAAAACCACAATGAGATATCACCTCACACCAGTGAGGATGGCCAACATCCAAAAGACAAACAACAACAAGTGTTGGCAAGGATTTAGAGAAAGGGGAACACTCCTACACTGCTGGTGGGAATGTAAATTAGTTCAACCATTGTGGAACGTATTATGGAGGTTCCTCAGAAAACTGAAAATGGAAATACCATCTGACCCAGGAATCCCACTCCTAGGAATTTTCCCTAAGAATGCAGCAACCCAGTTTGAAAAAGACTTATGCACCCCTATGTTTATCACCACACTATTTACAATAGCCAAGAAATGGAAGCAACCTAAGTGTCCATCAGTAGATGAATGGATAAAGAAGAGGTGGTATATATACACAATGGAATATTATTCAGCCATAAGAAGAAAACAAATCCTACCACTTGCAACAACATGGATGGAGCTAGAGGGTATTATGCTCAGTGAAATAAGCCAGGCAGAGAAAGACAAGTATCAAATGATTTCACTCATCTGTGGAGTATAAGAACCAAGAAGAAACTGAAGAAACAAAACAGCAGCAGACTCACAGAACCCAAGAATGGACTAACAGTTACCCAAGGGAAAGGGACTGGGGAGGATGGGTGGGAAGGGAGGGATAAGGGGGGTGAAGGGTCATTACGATTAACACACATAATGTAGCGGGGATGGGGGATTGCATTCAGAGAAGGCAGTATAACACAGAGACAAGTAGTGATTCTATTGCATCTTACTACGCAGATGGACAGTGACTCTAATGGGGCAGGTGGTGGGGACTTGATAATAGGGGGAGTCTAGTAACCATAGTGTTGCTCATGTAATTGTACATTAATAATAGCAAAATAAAAAATAAAAAATAAAAAAATTTTTGTGTATCTATTATAGGCTTTAGGTTTATGGTTACCATAAATTACATGGATAGTTTCCTAACTATGTAATAGTCTATATTAAGTTGATTATTGCTCTATTTCAAACACAATCTAAAATTACTTCTTTTATCTTCTTCCTTATCCCCACTTTGTGTATTAGATGTCATAATCTGCATTTTTTGTGTCTCCTTTGACTGATTTTGTGTTTAGTTCGTCTTACTACTTTTGTTTTGTTTTAATTTCATACTTGCTTGGTAAGTAAGTGATCTACTACCTTTACTGTGGGTTTACTTTCACTAGTGAAAAGTATTTAGGCTTAGGAACATTTCCATCTGTTGCAGTCCCTTTAACATACCCTGTAATACCAGTTTAGGGGTTATAAATTCCTTCAGCCTCCATTTATCTTAGAAATGTTTAATATCTCCTTCAGATTTGAATATTAATCTTTCTGGGTGGAGGATTCTTGGTTAAAGGCCTTTCTGTTTCAGTACATTAAATGCTTCATGCCATTCCCTTCTGGCCTGTTAAGTTTCTGCTGAAAAGTCTGCTGATAACCTGATGGGGTTTCCCTTAGAAGTAATTCTTTTTCTCTCTCTGACTGCTTTCAATACCCTCTATTTATTCTTAAACTTTGTCATTTTAATTATATGTCTTGGTGTTATCTTCCTGGGGTTCCTTTTGTTAGGGGCTCTCAGTTCTTCCAGGACCTGGGTGTCTATTTTCTTCCCCCAACTAGGTAAGTTTTAATAATTGTCTCAAAAAGACGTTCTATCCCTTTGTCCCTCTCTTCTCCTTCTCATACCCCTATTATGCAAATATTGTTTCATTTGGAGTCATCACACAGCTCTCTTGGCATCGTTCATTCCTTGAGATTTTTTTCCTCTGTTCCTCAGCATCGTTGTGTCCCTATTCTCTAGTTTCTTTCTCATTGATTGTCTTCTCTACATGCATCTATCTATTATTCATTCTCTCCATTGTATATTTCTTTTCAGTTACTGTATTCTTCAGCTCTGAGTGGCTCTTTTGACTCTTTTATCTCTTTGTTGAAGTTCTAGCTGAGATCTTCAAAACTATTCTGCAAATCAGTGAGCATGTTTATGACTGTTACTTTGAAATCTTTATCAAGAAGATTGGCAATCTCTGTTTCATTTGACCCTCTCTCTGGTGTCTTATCCTATAGTTTTCTTTGGAACATATTCCTCTGCCTCTCATTTTGTCAGGGTTTCTGTGTTTCTTCCTTTTTATTAGATGGATCCCCTGTGCCTCCTAGTCTGGAGAGTAATGGCTTTATGAAGAAGGTGTCCTGTGATGCCCAGAAGCTTGAGACTCTTTCCTCTCTACTGCCTGATTCTCCTTTTTGTGAAGCCCCAGTTTCTGTTGGTGGGCTTTGGGCAGGGCCCCCATTCTGTCTGTCTGCTGGCATTGGTCCAAGTCCCCCAAAGATGGCAGTTCGCCCCAGCCAACCCCTTGTGAGCAGAGCAGACCCGCTTCTGCTGGGATTATTGGGAGCATGACTGCCCTCAGCCTGCTCTGCAGCAATAGCGGCACTGTGGGGCTAGTGGAGTGAACTCTGGGGCAGATGCACAGCAGCAGTGGCAAGTTACCTGGTTGTTTAACTGCGGCAGGTCGTGCGGTGGTGGGATGTGCGGGCACACAGTTGCAGGGCAGAGGGGTGTGTGGCACTGAGCTGGGCTTCCCACAGGGGGAAGGAGCGCTCTGAGTGCTACTGCAGGCAGCTGCCCAGTTGGGCTGAGACAGGGCCAAGAACACTAGGAGAGCCCCCTTCTGCCTGCCAGGCAGCAAAGTCTGACATTGCCGGGCTGAGTTCATGGGCAGGCAGGTGCCCAGGAAAGTGCCTTGGGGCTGAGCTGCCAGTGAGGGGAGAAGGAGCATGTGGGGTTCCTTTGAGCACCAGACCAGCTGGGCAGAGGGAGGGCTAGGGCAGTACCATCCACCTGCCCTTTCTCCTGCAGAGAGCTCTGTCCAGCCCTCACGTCTCTGGCACCCTTCCCACTGCTGGCAAATCTTTCAAACTGCCACCTCTGTTTTGGGTCTCAGTGGCACGAGCAGAGCATGCCTGTCCTTCATAAGTGGAAGAAGTCTCAGCCTCCCCAAGTGTTCCAGCTCTCTCTGGTGTCCAGCCCCACTAATCACCAGAACCCAGTGCAATGTGGACTTGTGCTCCCAGAGCAGATCTCCAGGGCCAGGTGTGCAGAGTTCCTGTGTGCTTATACTCTCCCCACTCCATTCCTCTTCCTCCTGTCTGTGGCCTGCAATGAGAGATGGGCTGGGGTCCCGACCGACCATGGCTCTGCCACTTTACCCTTCTCTGTGTGGTCTTTTCTTCCCCAGATGTAGACGGCCTGTTCTGTAGTCTTCAGGTCATTTTCTGGTTTAGCTGTATTTGCTCTAGTTGCTTCCTTGGTGTGTGTGTTTGGAGGAGATTTCTGCCTTGCCTTCCTACTCTGCCACCTTTCTTCCCTCCCCCAGAAAGAGATTTACTACAAGGAGCTGGCTTATGTGATTATGGATCTGACCCATCTCAAGTGACCCACAGTGGGAGTCTGCAAGCTGGAGCCCCAGGAGAGCCTCTGGTGCAGTTCCTGTACAGAGGTAACAGGCTCAAGACCCAGGAAGGGCCAATGTTTCAGTTCATATCTGAAGGCAGGAAAAGCTGATATCCCTGTTCAAAGGCAGTCAAGGAGGAGGAATTCTTTCTGACTTGTGTGTGTGCACCTGTGCACCTGTGCACATCAGCCTTTTTATTTATTCAGGCTTTCAACTAATGGGATGAGTCCCACCCACCTTGGGGAGGGCAATCTCCTTTACTCGGTCCATTAATTCCAATATTAATCTCATGCAAAACACCCTCTCAGACACACTCACAGCAATGTTTGAGCAACTATCTGGGCACACCATGGCCCAGTCAAGTTGACACATAAAATTAACCATCACAGGTGTTTTTATTGTTATGGGTACTGACCATATATTCTGAAACAGGTGAGTGGTCCCCTAAAAGTGAGAGTTTTTCTGCTCTATGTATAGATTTTATGCAGGGGGAATAAAAGGAAAACTAAATATTCTTACTGCCTGATACATAAGTGAGAAGAGCCATCATGGGGACTTTCAACCAGAGCTGAGAGAGCAGAAAGGGGCAGACCTAGTTTTCTGATTTCTGGGGCCTGGTGATCATATGTACACCTGGTAGTGAACCAAAGAAGAGCTCATCCATGAAGGGGGAAGAGGAAACAGTTCTTTTATGAGTTTTTAAACATTTACAGCTTCATTAAGTTCCTTTTTCATCTGCCTCCAAAGTTTAATCCCCCTTCATGGGTGAGAAATTATGTTTGTTTCAGTGAGAATCTCTGACTGTACTGATTTCCTCATACTGGAGGATGGCAGTAGTCCTAAAAAATATTGAATTCTGTGGGTTTCACTTTCGTAAGATTATCGAAATATTTCTGCTCTTCAAGGCCCAGTTGAAATAGAACTTCGTCCAGGAAACCTTCTCATACCCAGAGGCTGTCCACCCACTAATGCAGGTCAACTCTTCTGGAACTTGTGGTCGGTACCTCTCACTTTGACACCTGATTGTAAACATCTTCAGTTCTTCCAACTTTTCTCATGTTTTAGTAATTCCAAATAGAGAAGTTCTGGAAATAGTCCCCTTGTGTAACCGCACCCCTGCACCTACTCTCTCTCCTTTGTATTCCCCCACATCACCCGTGGAAGTTAAGGTGGACTGAAGTGAATTCCCAGTCATATGGGACCACCCAGTTGAGGACACCCTCCTTAGCTCCAGAATTTGTCCTCTTCCTTCTCTTTCACTGCCACCATGCCTTCCAGACTTTGTAGATCTTGAAATGGTCTCCTCGGTGGTTGTACCCACCTCAAACCCTTTCTCTAGTTACCCTGTTACATGTCAGGCCAAATCATTTAATGCCCTTGCCTGAGCCTTTCAAAGGTGTATCCCATCGCTCTGAGGGCAAAGTCCAAGCTCTAGTCTGGCTGAAGGGGCTATACAGCGACCTCTCATTTTCACCTCCTCTACCACTACCCCAGCCACACAAGCCTGTTTCAGTTCCTCCAAAAAGCCAAGCTTCTCACCATTCCATGTCCCTGGCCTAAAATTTCCCCCCTCCTAAACCCTGTCCATTTACTGATTCCAGTAATCCTAAATGTTTTGTCCTCAATATCACTTCCCTTGGTGACCCCCCAGACTGGGTCGGATCTCTCTGCCCACATCCTGTGCTTCTCCTAACACATCATAACTGTGCTCATGTAATTACTTATTAATATTCTATTCCTACTGATAATCAATTACTTGGGGGAGGGGCTGCCACATCCCTAAGCAGAGAGGATTCAACCGGAGTGGGAGCTGGAACGCCGTGGGATGCCACTGCCTGGTGGACCCCAGGGCTCCAGAGTTGGGTCCATGGGAACAAATCTACGACATGCGGTTGGGGGTGAGCTGGGAAGGCGCTCAGCCTGAGGAAGCCCGTGGACTGTCTGTCTACTAAGCAGTGGCGCTCAGGGCCCCCAGCTGGCACCGTGCTGCAGAACCTGGAGTTGAGGAGGACACTCTGCCCACCCTCACCTGGGCCCTTTACCACGTGAACGCCCTGCAGAAGAAACAGAGTGTGAGAGCTGGTAGCCTAGGAGCCGGTGGTGTCTGAGCAGCCCTGGAAACGCAGAGGGGAGTAGTCTCTGCCGTGGGACCCTCGGCAGGCCAGACTGATGGAGCAGAAGTCCACAGGCTCAGCACAGAGAAAGTACTCCCAGTAGGGAACCGAGTGTGAAGAGCCCTCAGGCACTTCGCCCATAAGCCGGGGAGGCAGGGCCTGGGTGGATCTCCTATAAAATAGCAACTAGGATATGAGAAAACCACCGGCCCCACAGGGCAGGGTCTGTTTGTGGGAAGCTGCTGGGCCCGAGTCCCAGCCTGGACGGAACCCAGGGCCCACCTGGACATGACGTGGAGCCCTATGTTGCCTGAGACACTGGCTGCTGTACCGTCAAGAAAGCTTTCCGTCATCACTTCTTAACAGGTTTCCTGTGATCCCCTCTCACCTTCCCTACAGACACTGAACACATGTTATGTGTATATTACATGTATGTGCATGGGTGATATGAAGATGTCTCACAGCTCACTGATGCTTGGTTGACTTTTCTTCTCAGCCCTTTCTTTCTCTGCAGTGCATTTTGCAAGATTTCTGTTCCTAATCTGCCATTCACATCATCCCATGTATTTTTCACTTTAGATAACCATGGTTTTCATTGCTAGAAATTTAAGGCTTTAAAAAAAATAATTCTCAATAATTCCCACCTGCCTCAAACCCATTCTCTAGTTACCCTATTATACTTCAGACCTAATCATTTTATGCCCCTGATTGAACTTTTCAAAGGTATATCCCATGCTCCAGGGAAAAAGTCCAAGTGTGTTAGCTTTTTGAATACATGGTATACAGTTCCAAAAATGATTTTAGTGACTCTTTCTGCTAAGCCTAACATTGCTGTGTTTTCTGGGTTAATTTCAATTGGCTGATTATTATTCTTATGATGATGCTATTTTTCTGCTTTTTATGCTCAGTAATCTTTCATTGGATGCCAGACATTATGAATCTTAGCTTGTGGGAAGCTGAATACTTGTATTCATAATAAAGATAAAATTTTTATTATAAATACATGTAAATATCTTTAGCTCCCCCTTTTCCCCCAGGATGCAGTCAGATTTCTTGGAAGCCATTTGATCATTTTAGGCCTTGCCAAGGGGAAGGCTTTGTGCACCAGACAGGCTCTGAAGCAGGGAACACAAAGCAGGTGTCCAGGCACTGTCTTCAGAACACTCCTGTGCCCTCCCAGTAGCAACCACTCTGTGGGGGTGAGACCCCCTGCCGGAGCTTCCATCCCATTCTGCCTCCTCTGGGCGCTGCCTGTCCTCATGGAGGTGAGAGCAGCTGGTTTTCTCACAGAGCTGTTAGAAAGGGAATTGGGATAGAGGAAGTGAAAGTTCCACAAAGCTTGCTGGTTTTACTGAGATGTGGCTGTTCTTCCTGAGTAAATGCTCCCAGGGTTGTCATAAGCCTTTGGTTAATTTCCAGAGTTTTAGAAAAGTTGAGTTGGACACTTTTTTGCTGGTTTTCTCATTGCTCTCATGGAGGAGAGAGTTCAGAACCTCTAAAGGAAAAGGTGAATATGCAGTCTGTTTCTTCATATCATTCTCCCTGGCTAGAATGTGGTCTCCACAAAACAGAAATCTCTTCCCTCTTATCTAAGGCTGCGGTCCTCGTGCAAGACAGTGTGACTTGGACAAAACAGGTGATCAAAAACTAGTCACTCATTGAATAAATGGACGGATGAACTGCAGGGTGGCCTCACAACAATGAAGCCTGGGGAAGGGGACCTTTTCATTCTGTCTTCTTTCTTTTCATGGTCTTTCTCTCCTGCTAGTAGCAGTATGCTCCTTAGGGGTCATGTCCTCATTCAGGCATCTTCATTCTACCAGAGCCCTGATGCATGAGGACCCACCACCACCAGCAGCAGCTTGGTCACACCAACATGGTCCTGGGCCTCTGTTCAATCCCGAGCAATCTTCAACTGCACTTTGTGTAACAGAAGGAAGCCCATCTTTAGTACTCTGAGTGTTGAAGTTTTAGTGTTAGTCCCTCACAGTGGCATCCTAGACCTTCCTAAATTGTAGCCATATAGCTTTAAAAGTTAGGGTTTCAGATAATGGCACACTTTCATATGGGCAACCCTCAGCTCTGGTGAGATTACACAAGGCATTTGTTAAAGAACCACTTGCATCAAAGTTCCACTTTCAACTAAATATCTCCAAGAAAAGCCTTTAGAAACGGGAAGGGCACTGGGAGGCAGTGCTCGCAGTAGCATCAGTTGGCCTAGTTCCCCAAATGGGGTCTCCCCCAAGGCTCCCAGTGAGTTGGAAGATCATTTACTTAACACAAAGGACACCCCGTCTGTCTCCCAGTCCTACTCTGGGGGTGATCTTGACCTCATTTTCCAGGCCCATTTCATTCCCCAGAGTGAAAAGATAGGCTCTTATTCTTTTGCTAACTAGAAAGCAGAAATGCACAAGGGGAGTGGGTAATGTAGGGTTTCTGAGGTCAAAATCACACTGTTTGTATGGAGCCTGCTTCTCCAGGGGAAATGAAACCTGTCCATGCATGAACACACATAAATGTGTCCCAAGTTGGCTAAAATTTGTTTTATTTGATTTGCTCTAGCCCTTGAGAGAAATGAGAGCCCTGTTCAGATCACCATATGGAACTTTAATGCCTAAAAGTGCAGGCTGCTTCCTCCAGCCATCCTCTCTGCTAACAAACAATAACATTTCACATGAGAAACTGCCTGTGAGACTTTGGGTGCATCTATTTCTGCACCAGCTCTGGCCATTGCTGTAAGTGGCTGAATTCTGAATCCACTGCTAAGAATGCCATCAAGGGTGGAAATGAGCCTATGTCTGATGCCATCCAGGCCTGGGGCCCACAAGTAGTCATTCCGTGGGCCAGTGAATGTCCTGAACTTATTTGCAAAAGTTTCTGTGAATGTACGTGTGTGTTTCTTTCAATATAGGGTCTGTAGCTTTCACCAAATTCCCGAAGGGGCCCTGTATTCAAAAAGGGTTAAGAACCATCCTTTTAAGGACTTTAAAATGGTCAATCATTTATTTAGCTTTTTAAGCCTGCTTCTTGGACTTAAACAAGCACCACCCTTCTACATGCCTCCTGAGGCATCGACCTTGAGCTGGAGGAAGGAATCCTTTGCTTCCTCTCCCTCCCTCACACGGCCATCAGGCTTCTCTTGCATGAGTCAGTCCAGTCTCTCCTGTGATCACACTGCCGCTGTTCCTAAAGGTCCTCATTTCTCTGCCAGTCACTCTCAGTAACCAGCAGAAGAATGAAAACTCAAATTTCCATATTCTGAGAACTTAGTGGGAAGGTAGCAGGGAGCCCTTCTATTCAGGTCAGAGAAGCGTGGCACCTCTCAGGCACCATCTGGAACGCAGCTTGGTAACCCAGGCCGGAGCTCGGCACAGCCGTGCCCTGGGAAGAGTACAGACGATACAGCTCTCTGCCCTCAGCAGGCTACAGTCTGCTCGGCAGGGCAAGACTAACAAATAGATGAAAACTCTATAATTCATAAATTGTTCTTATGTGGAGGTGACCATCTGCATTTCAAAGATGCTCCAGACAGAGGAAGTTCACTGAAGCACGGAGTCATTAGGAAACATGCTCGATGGGGAGGAGGGTGGGGGTCAGGACTGCCAGACAGGGTTGCATCTAGAATTCTGAATATCCAAGGCCCACTTTTGGTTTATAGATTTTTTTCCAATAAAGCAAAAGAAAGGAAAACAGAATGACCTTAGTGCTTTCTCTGCAGGGGCAGAAATATCAGAAAACAGGTGAGAACAGGGAGCCGCTGTCCTCACAGGGCCATCTGCTCGTGGATGCTAGTAAGCCCTTGCAGCCTGCACCCCGCCGTTTATTCATTCAAGAATGGGAAGGCAGATGAAACGGTCTCTAGGCCCCCGTGTGCCCCAACATCCATTGACTGAATCCACACTGACCATTGGCTCTGTTGGCAGTGTAGGTAGTGAGCAGAGAAATGCAGACGGTCATCCATAGGTCACTGCGAGAAGCAAGATCTCCCCCTCCACTCTCACACTGGGAAACATCTACCCAGTCTGCCTAAAATGTCATAATTAGCCATTCCCTGGAGGGCCCTGTTAAACTATAAATAAATTATCTGAGAAAGGGAGATAAAGCCTTCTTAGCCTTTCATGTCTTAGGAAGGATTTCCTAAATTGCCTTGTTAGGGGAAGCAAATAGCCAGGCTTGAGCAGGAAGGGGGGCATTCAGCCTGTGTTTGCATTCATTCGGATGCTTGCTTACCTTCTGCATGTTCTTTGTAAGCTGCTGGAGATGAGCGGAGAGACTGTGCAGGTAACAGACTGGCCAGAACTGGCTGGTTCCAACAGGGAGGAGAAACTGACCCAAACTTCATGCCAAAATCCTTTACTATAGTAAAAATCATGGCCTCCTCCGTTAGCATAATAAAAATCACATCTCCCCTCTCCATGACCATTCTGATGGCGACAAATTATAGCCCAAATCCCTCTGCCTGACGATCAAGCGCAAACTCCAAAACATGCCACCTGTTTCCCTTTGGGACCTAATCGCACTTAGTTAACATTCACCTCCCTTTACATAAAAAAGTCTCCCTATTGTTCCCTAGAGGGGTCTGCCAAGGGCCCAACTCTCGGACATGTACTTTTGTCTTTCTCCGGACTCTTATTCTCCAAATAAACTTTTCAAACTCAACCATTTTTGCTTCTGTTCTTGAATTCTTTCTCCCACAGAGACCAAGGGCCCATCTCCAGGAACAGCCTCCGTGGTGGAATATGGAATGGAAATTTGGGATGAGCAGTGGGAGGCCTGGGTAGATGAGATGCACAGGCCTGGTGGGAGCTGTGATGTGGGCAAAGGGCCCAGCCACTGGGAAAGGAAGAGCTGTGCAAAGAACAGTAATAACTGGGGTCAGACCCACATGGGACCTTCATGTAGGACAACCGCTGACCTTGAGGTCTGAGAGGGAAGGGCAGGATGGGGCAGGGAGCTGTAATACATGAGCTCTTAGAAACTGAGGCAAATTCTCAGCTTTAAGACCTTACTCCCAGAAAGATCTAGAACACAAGTTTCAGTGGTAAGTGGCATTCCTGGCTTTGCTCCCAGCGCCCTGAGAATTTTCATAGCTGCGCTCCTGTGGTACCCGCTGCTCAAGGGCCTTGATCCAGAGCAGGTGGGCGCCTGGGGAACCTGTGGACAGACCTAACAAATGTGCAGAATCTCCACCTCCCTCCCCACGATCCCTGCACCAGCAGGTATCAAATGCCATCTATTCAGCTTATAGAATTTAAAATAAAACATAACCCACATTTGTGTGGAGCTCTTCAAGTAAATTGAAAACTTGTTTCTCACTCTCAGGCGATAGGCCCGGGGTCATGCACAACCAGGAGACTGGTTTACAAACAACAGAGAAGTTGCAGGGTGTGTCTTATCCCAAATGGACTCCCCTGTGTGAGAAGAAACTCCTGGTGTGCATATGTCCTCCCTGGCACCACTTCTTACGTCCTCCTGGAGCAGTGGAAAAAAGAAAAGAGTATCATTTATCTTACGAAGCCAGGACTTCTATTATCTTTTTAGTATAACCATTGGTTTCTTACGCCCAAGCCATTTTCCTATAGGAAATGAAAACTCTGAAATATTAATAATTTAAGAAAAAAAGGAATGGCATTTAATCTTTCTGTTTCTGTGTCTAGGAGAGGTATAAATTAACCAAGAGCAAATATCACTGATTTAGCTAAACTGAGTAGTGTGGTCTGAATTCTGTAATACTTCAAAAGCCATGAAGTTTTTGTACCGCCAGCTCCATTCCAACCCTCAACGGAGAACCTCCAGCAAAATTTGGCCAATGAGCAAACTTTAATGAGCTGGGTAAGAATGATTTCTAATTAGTATATTAATGAATTTTTATATAAATAGATTCTGTATAGTAACTGAGAACAGTTTGTTCTCCTAAACAGAGATAAATTGCCTTATTTACAGCCTTATTTATTTAGGGAATCCTTTCTTCTCTTCATAAAAATAAATTGAAGTACTCATTGGTCCAGTCTCTGTCCAATATATCACACAATTGAACTAAAATCTAATTGAATGAGGTTTTATTATGCTAAGATTAAATTTATTCAGAAAGATAAATTATAAAGGACACACACATACACATGCACATGCACATGAAAATATACCTAATGAAAGAATTCTTTAAAGGAGTAGATCTCTTTTGGGGTCTTTTTTTCCAGTAATATGACTCATGCTGAAACTTGGATCTTTTTGGGATCAATGAAAGGCTTATAAGTCCATATTCTGAGGCTTTGGAATAGGTAGGATGTCTGGAACCTGAACAGAGCTACTAAATAATAGACTGGAGGAACGGTTAAAATCACAGAATCATAATGGGAAATTCCTCTTCCCACCCTTCCCGGGAGCCCATTTTACAGGTATAAGAACTTAGGGACAGAATTAGGAATTTCAAGATCACATAATTTATTAGGGAGGATTTGGCTGCATATAAGACAGATCCCATGTAGCAGTGGCTTAAACATAAAAAGGCCACATTTTCCCCCATAAATGAAAGCCCAGGACAGGCAGTCTGAGGCTGGTATGACAGTCCCATGTTCCTTACACACCTAGGCCATGTACAGATGCCATTTACATGTCCCCCCACGAGCCCCAGGCAGGGGCCCAGCATTTCATCCACCAAGCAGCCAGCCCGAGCTGGAAGGCCAGAGCAAGAAGGCCCACTCACACTCTCTCTGCCCCTCCTCCAGGGGCCTTTGCAGGTTCCCAGCCAAGAGCCGCGGTCACAACAGCCATCATAGTTCCGCTTGGTCTGAGAAATCTTATCTTTCAGCTGAATGCATTTGGTACCCTAAACACACACACACACACACACACACACATCCACACAAATACAACCAAACAAGAAACTGACTGAGGAGAGGGTTTTTGTTAACAAGAAAAAGGGAAATTTTTATATTAGGCAGATAATTCGTTTGGTGTGTTTTGGGTTTTGTGGGGTTTTTTGCCATTGAACGAGTTAATGTCAAAACTAACACTCATTCTTCAATTACAGTTTTTTTTTCTATGACAAAAGAAAAATTAGGGATCCTTGAATGTAGAACTCCTTACTGGATATATTTAGGATAAAATAGCAAGATGTCAGATATGATGCACCCCCCCTTCCCGCTATCCAGAGGCTTCCAGTGGTATTCAGACATTGTTTCCTGGACGGCATCCCAAGTTTAGCAGCAGGTCTTCCTCAGACACCAAAGCCACAACCTTCCAACCAATAAAGTCCCTCAGTATTGAGGAGATGTCACTTTTGTGATTAGAGTACAGGCAGTCTAATGCCCATGTTGCCAGTAGGCTCTCTCCCTTACTGGCTTTGACAAAGATTTCACCATGTGGGAAGGCCACGTGACAAAGAGCCGAAGGTCACCTCTGGCTTCCAGCCAGCCAGGCCCTGGGGCACTCTGTCCAACCTCCTGAAAGGAATTAGATCCTGTCAGAGACCACATGAGGGACTCAGAACCTGATCCTTTCCCATTTGAGCCACCAAATGACACCTCAGTCCTCGCAGACGCCTGGCCTTCAGCCTGGTGAAGGGGGCCCTGAGTGGAGGACCCAGCTCAGCCATACCACATTCCTGACCCCAGAAACTAAGATCATGAATGCCTGTTGTCTTAAGCCACTAAGCTTGTGGTCGTCTGTTACACAGAAATAGGTAAATAATATGTATCTAATGCTTTTTAGGAAGGCTCCCTCCAAAGAAGTCTAAAAACAAAGGAAATGCACATTAGAAATAAAATTAATATCACTAGTAGTAAAACTGATATCACTGGTAATAAAAAAATAGAAATTAAACTAATATTAAGACACCAAAGTGCTTTAGAACTTGCCAGGGAATGCATAGTGAATCCTATAACTGGCTTTGGAGGACTTGAGGAAATGACATTGCTAGTCTGAATGTAAGTCAGTCCCATCTTTTGGAAAGAAATTTTGCAATATGTATTTGAAGAGTTAAAATATACTTTCCTTTTAACACAGCAATTCTACTTAGAAGAATTTCATCTAAAGAAACAATCAGCTTTGTGTGTAGAAGTACATGAGGGTGATGCTCAATGAGCAGCCCCTTACAATTATATAAATAAAAACAGTCTAAAGTTGGAGACCATCTAAATTTTTACCATTTGTTATTACATGAGTTAGAATATCTCCAAAGATAGACTTCTCTGCATTCCTTAAAATGCTTAAGGCAGAAAAAAATATTGATTGACATAGAAAAACAGCGATGATTTATTAAACCACAAAGTGTTATAAAATGGAATGCAGAGTAGGTCTTTATTTGCATAAATTATATGCACAGGTATGAATTTATGGGGCCTGCCTAGGGAAGAAAGATTGAAACCATTTGTATTAGGATGGTTAAAGATTGTGTGTCAGTTGCTAGAATTACAGTACTACAGACTTTTATTTTCAGATTTGTTCTTTTCTGCATTTTCCATATTTAAAAGTGATTATAGGTTGTTTTTGTAATTAGGAAAAAAAGTAGCATGTAATTGCTAATGGCATAACAGATAATATGTTACTGTATATTCATTTTTCAAAAATTTTATAGACAGAAGACCCAGGCAAATACATCACATCAAGAAAATGCTGATAATATATTGTCTGTGGGAAGCAACATGGTTCATCTTTCCTTTTGCTCTTGATGGTTAATTTACTTCTGCTCATACATCGCCTGGGAAATCCATCAGCGCAGCTGCTGGAAGCAAAATGGTATCTTAACAATGTTGGCTGTAGATTAGAACTGCTGAACTATTAAGCATAAAGCTTATAGAGTAATCTAAAACCATCCTATTCTAAAATATTGAGTTCACAGAATGTTCTTACAAACTTCTAAGAGGCAAAAAAAAATCTACAAGATATGGAGCTAGTTTACTGCTGCATGAGATTTTCCCAGAATAAATCGTGTATTGTTCACCGAAGTTGAAATGCGATTCCTGGTTGAAATAGCACCTCCAAATGCTAATCACCATGTGTGTGTGTCTTGTGGTCTCACCGACTCTCACATTACTCAACTTCAGTGTCATTCGTAGTAGTTCCTCCTCAGCAAGAAACTCTTTGTTTCAATCCATCAAGGCGCTAGCAGAGCACAGACGTGATTAATGAATGATCATCGGAACGTACCAGGGCCTCAGGGAGAACCGTCGATTTTCTCAGGCTGTATTCGCAAGCCGAGTGAGTAGCTCACGACAGGCAGCGAGGTTGGTGCCAATGACGCTCATGATGAAACTGCCAGTGTTTTCATTTTTGCTGCCAAGTGAGGGATTGCAGAAAGTAAGCCCCCAAATAGGCACGCTTTATAAGCTCTGTACAAAACACAATGGCCCAAATGTGTGCATGTGGATAAACTTATCCTGTCTAGTAAGAGCCAAAATAATCATAGGTTCATCTGCAAAATACATATGCAGATAAGAGAGAAAATATTAACATGTGGGGATTTTCCAAATCCATGGCCCAACCACACAGCTTCTGCCCTGCAATGGGCCTTCAGTTCTGATTATTATTTTTTATTTGTATTGTGCTGATTTACCCCGCATTATTGTCAGAGCAATCTCAAACCCACTGTCTGGCCAAGCCAGGGAAGAGACGTGTATCTCTGAGCTATAGCTTGGTGGAGCACGCGCCACTCTGTTAGGCCTTAGGGACTCAGTGCAGGAAGCACACTTAGTCCCCACCAAGAAGCACTGGTGACATTAGGGTGCCAGCATTTGTCTCTGAGTGAGAACATTCCTCAGAACGACGGAGGATAAAGGGAGAGATTTTGAGATGGAGCAAGGCGTGGTGTAAATGAGGTGCATCAATACAGCTCTCATTCCCCAGAGAATCCACAGCATCACCTGGCGGTCTGATTGTAAGCAGCCCGCCTCTCAGTAAGCAAGGTGACCGTGCAGGGTCAGAGGCGGGCCACTGGTGGTCTGTCTCCAGGGCCATGCCATCGAGCATCCTTTCTGTAATACAAACATGAGTAAGGGCACAGCTGGAGCCCAGTGCAGCTATGAATTTACCAGATTAGTAAGCTTGAGCATACTCCTGTCTCTCTGAGCTAATGCATCCATACACTAATTGCAGCATCAAACGAAACTAGAAAAGTCCCTGGATGATAGGTGATATATGGTCACTATTCCTAATGAAAATTCTTTGACATTCTGGAAAAATCCCTGGGCCCTCTGCGTGTTCTGTAGGACATTCAAATGACCTGCTATAGGGTTATGGATGATGCAAGAGTCATGACCTCAGAGTAGACTCTGGGAATCGGCCACTGCTACATCCTGGGTGGCAGGCGTGAAGTCTTGCCTTTAGTTAAGTCTGCGGGATTCTGCCTCTGAGGGGAATAGGTGGGTCATGAGGCTGCTGGAATTATTTCCATGCCATTTATTTTGGTATGCTCTGTCTCCTGGTTTAGATATATTGTCTTAGGTCTTGAAATTTGCACTCACCTGTTCTCTGCACACCACCCTCAGTTGCAGTGTTAAACAGGGGCCACTTTGGTGAGCCCTTCTACCTCTCCCATGCACATTTTGAGGTGAAACCCAGGTCCACCACATTTCAACCAATCCAGGAGTCTGGAAAGAGTTCCATAGAGCAAGGTGTCCTGTCCAAAGTGAAGTAACTAAGAATCCCTGAAAACTGTATTTCAAGAAATGGGAATGGCCATCAGCAGTCAGGAGAGCGGTGTGTTAGGGGTGCCACGTGCAGCCAGCCCGCTCCCCGCGGGCCTCGGTGTCTGCCATGCCCACAGGCCACCTGCACCTGGGGAGGCCAGTGGACTTCCAGGCACATTTGAGGAGTGTGGACTTTCCAGCAACGGCCTAAGTAATGCTATGACCACTGCCTAGCATGGGACCACACGTCATGGCACAGTAGATAAGAAAGAGTTCAAGCCCTGGAACCAGACTGCCTAGGCTCACGTAAGGCTTAGCACCTTCAGCAAGTTACTTGGCCTCTCTGATCTTCAATGTCCTCTTTTATAAATGAAAGGTAATGATTGCTTCCATTTCACAGTGTGATTATAAGTGAATATATGTAATTGGAGCAGTGCCTAGCATATCATAAATTATTAATAAACATGAGCTTTTATTATTGGACCATGGGGTCAGTTGAACAATGCAATAATTCTATGGTATCACCTCTCAGGATTCCCTGCTCTGGCTAGCCATCAATCACTAAATACGCTACCCTTCCCTTCTGAATAAAGCTACCTCTGGGCTATGTCCCATCAGCCAAAGTATCAGTATGGTTCTGGAAAAGGATCAGCAGATCTGGAAAGGGAAGTTTGCATCTCATAATGACATTCATTCACCTGTCTGTGCAGAAAATATTCCTCAAGTGCCTCCTAGGCTTGGATACTTAAACGCCAGAGAGCAAATTAAGTCCATACTAGAAGGAAATTCATAAAAATGTAAATAGTGATTACTTCAGGGTGGAGCATTAAAAGTGATTGTGTATTTCCTCCTTTTACTCATCCATATTTTATAAATCTCTGTAAGAATGTATCACTTTGAAGAAAATTACCTGCTTATATATTTTTTCTTTTGTAAGAAAAGAAGCTAATTTGCAACTTTCTGAAAAAGAAAGTTCAGACTAACAAGTGCCTAGTCAATAATCTAAGAACCCTACTTTGTGAAGATTTAAGGAAAGGGAAGCAAGACATGGGAAAAGTCATAAAAGCAGGTTGGAAGTGGCAAACGAATGAGCTAAGGGCTGAGGTCCCGAGTGAGCACACTGTCAGGCAAGTGGCTGCACTATTGCTTTATGAAGCAGTAATGAGGAATTGATCGTCTCTCCCCTCATGAGCGGAGGGAAGAAAGTGTCCCATTACTAGAGACCAGAAAGGAGCTGGCAGTCATGCATTTGCAGGTCTGCTCTCTCTTAGGCAAAGCTCTCAGCCCCTGCCTGGTTCCCTGCAGGCAACTGTGACTTCTGAATGAATGACCAGCCTGCCTGGCTTCCAGAAATCCTGGGAAAGGAGCTTTGACAGAGCACTGGGGACACAGACGCAGGAGAGAGTGAGTTCCCGGGGTCACACCATGCTGCCATTAGGCCAGCTCAGATCTTAAACTCCAAATCTAAGCACAGGGTCCTTCCCCTTACAGCAGGGGATGCCTTTTGTTTCTGGACAGATGCCCTGCACCCAGGACCCTCAGGGGCCTGGTGATCAGCGCTTCCTTGGTGTGGGGGACCTGGCCCCGGGGCTCAGCTCTGAGGTGCAGCCTGGCCAGGGCAAATGGATTTCTCCAATGATCTCCACTGGCTCTGCTGGGTCTCTAAGAAGGGCTCCTAGCATGGGCAAGACTGAAAATTACCAGAGTAGTTTCATTGCCCTTTTAGGTTTTGAGGTAATGTAAACAGATCAATTGCACTTGCAGAGTTTTTCAAGACAGTATGATTCTCCTGCAACCAAATTATATGGATGAGAGTCAATGTTGAGCTTTCAACTTGCCTCAAAGGTGTGTCTTTTAAAATCAATAAAGTGCTGAGGTATACTTACAAACTAATGAAATACATTCATTTTAGGTATACCGTTCAATGAGTTTGGACGAATCATACACCATGTAACCATCGCCACTTCCAAGACAGAATATTCCCAAGCCTCTGGGCAGGCAATCCCCCACTTCTAGGACAGGCAGAAGCTGACCTCCTTCCCATCATTATAGGTTGGTTTCACCTCTTCTGGAGGCCAAAGGAGCAGAAGCGCACATGGTGCCCTTTTGCGTTAGCCCTCTTTCGTTCAGCACGGTGTGATCGAGAATCATGCTAGTGGTACACGCATCAGTACGTCCCTTCTGCTGGTGAGCAGTAGGTCACACACCATTATGCGGGGGTCATGCAGTGTGTTTATCTTCCACCTGTTGAGGGACATTTGGTTCTTACTAGTTTTCGGTTATTATGAATAAAACAATGGCACAGTCTTCATGGGGACATATGCTTTTATTTCTCTTGGGTAAGAAAACCCTGGGTGCTGTGGTGAATATACACTTAAGTTTAGAGAAACTGTCGAAAATGCTCCTGAAATGTTTTCCAAAGTAGATACACAGGTTCCATTGCCGCTGGTTGCTACCTGTCTTTGTCACCACTTGGTGCTGTCAGTCTTTTAAATTTTGATTACTCTCCTGGTTTTAATCTTCATTTTTCTGATATCTAAGAGTGTTGAACATCTCCTGATGTGCTTATCAGCCACATATAGAGAGTTTGTAATACATGCTACATAATGTATATATGTAGCTTCTTTTGAAATGTCTGTATAAATCTTTTGACCTTTTAAAAAAATCACTCTATTGAGGGATGTTTGACATGCAAAAAGCTGTACATATTTAAAGTATACAGATTGAAGAGTTGGAGAGACATGTAAATCTGTGAAACCATCTCATTACCAAAGCCAAAAACACATCCATCTCCTCCCGAGGTTTCCTCCTGTCTTTATTTTTTTCTTTTTATGATAAGAACACTTAATATTGGCAGATTTTTATGAATATAAGCAAGTAAGTGTTGTTAACTAAAATTAAAACTAGGACCACCCTGTGACCCACCAATCCCACTCTGGGTATTGAAACCAGGATCTCGCAGAGAGATCTCATTGCCATGTTCATTATTCACAGGAGTCAAGACGTGGAAGCAGGTGTCCGACGACAGGCGAGTAGGTAGGAAAGCTTGGCATTTACATACAATGAAATGTTATTCAGCCATTTAAAAACTGAAGGAGATCCTTCCATTTGCTATAACATGAATGAACCTGGAGGACATTATGGACATTTCACTTACATAAACCAGTTCCCAGGGTGGAGGAACTGGTCAAAGGGCACAAGGTTTCAGTTTTGCAAGATGACTGGATAAGTACCGAAGATCTCCTGCCTACTTTAAATTGAGTTGCGCTTCTTTTTATTATTGACTTGTAGGAGTTCTTTATATATTCTAGATACTAGTCCTTTGTATATATATATTACACATATAATTTTCTCCCCTTATGTAGCTGTCCTTTTCATATATGGAAAGATGTCTTTCAACAAGCAGAAGTATCTAATTTTGATAAAATCCAACTTATCCATTTTCTTTTCTAGTCTCTATAAAGTTTGTGCTTGCCGTGCACCAGTCTTGGCCTGTTAGTAGATACGGTAACTCAGCCAGTGTCATGGCTGGACTGGCCCTTGTGGTTCTTACTATGATTGCAAAATTCTCTCGGCAATTATCATCAGGCAATTTAGAAAAAAAAGGGTTATTACTCACAATACCTGAAAATTACACCACACACCTGGGAATACCCAGCAAGGTGGGAGTGTGGAGTGAGGACTGGAGATTCTGTTTTTTATTGGGGTTGAAGGTGGGAGCCTAGGGTTTCAGGACCCACTGTTTATTGGTAAATTTAAAACAGAAGAGCAGAAATTTACAGGGTAGAGAAAAATCCCAAGCAACCCAAACGGTCAGTTATCAAAATCAACCAAGATCTCTCAGAGGAGCCTGGGTGTCGGGGCAGCCTGCTCTGTGGCCAGCACTGCACGTAGCGGAGACAGTGGTCCTGAAAGTGGATGCCTGTGTGATCAAAGCTTAAGTCGTGCCCTTGCATTACAGACAGAAAAGTCAATTGTCAGGGTCACACTGCAGCGCTTTTCATGTCCTGTGTAGGAATCTTAACCTGCTTTACCCTCACAGGAATTCTCCAATATTTTCTTCTAGATATTTTATAGATTTAGCTTCCTTCTTGAGGTTTATTTCTGTTTGGATATCTGGTAGTATCAGCATTATGTGCTGAAGGCTCTTCTTTCTCCATTTAATGATCTTTGCAGCTTCACTGAAAGTTGGTTTATTATTTAGGTTTGATTCTTTTTCTGATCTCCCTTCTGTCTCTTTGGTGTTTGTCTATCTTTCTGACATTAATACACTATCTTAATCACTGAGGCAGTACCACAAGGCTTCCAGGGAGTTCCTGGGACTCCTCCCACTTTGTTCTTCACTTTCATGATTGTTTTGACAACTTAGGGTTCTTTGCAAAGTCGTAACTTTAGAATCAGCTTATCAAATTTATAAAATAACCACATGAAATTTTGGTGAGAACGGCACTGTATCTCAATTCTGTGGAGAAATTCTATCTAAATAGTATTGAGTCTTCCAATCCACAGACATAGTATATTCCCCATTTACTTATGTATTCTTAAATTTATCTAAAATAAAAAAACTTACCTGGTTTTCAGTGTACAGGTTATGCCTGTATTTTGTTAAATGTATTCCTAAGCATTTCATTTTTTGATGCTAATATGAATGTCATTATTTTCCCAATTTCAGTGCCTCGTATGAGGAGGCCTCAGTAGGTCTTATTACTGGTTATGTTAACTTCGGTCACTGGGCTAATGGAGTTGCTGCCAGGTTTGTCCATAGTAATATTACTATTTTGCCTATTTTAATGATGGGTGTTTTTAAGGAGAGGCCTTAAACCTAGGCAGATGTCCAATTTCACTTCATACTTTTGTCCATTAATTTTAGTGTCTGTTCATCACTCACTCCTGACTGTAGCAGTCGCTCGATGGTGATTTTCTTTCCCATCATCCTGTTAGATAGAAAGACAGATAACGAGCAGGATGAAAAGAGGGTGGGGCCCACCAGGAACGCAGGGACTTCATCTCTGAATCTGGACTGACCTTGAGACTTGCTCTAGCTAATGCAGGTTAGATAGGGCAGAGACAAGGGACAAGCATCCTGATTAATTTTCCCCCCAAAATGCTGGGATTAGCATAAGAACAGGAGAGACTTATCTTAAAGCTAAGAAGCCGCTCCCTGGAACGGCCAGCCTGAGAAACAGACGGGTTTTCTGATCCCCCAGCCTGGCCCTGGCAGCAAGTCCCAGGCAACCAGGTGGGCGTCCTCCTTCCCAGGGCCTGTGATCCCCGGACACTGCAGCCCCAGCGCCTTCCGCCCTTGGCCCTCCGCATTAGCAGGAGCTCTTTTTTCACTCTTCCTTAAAAGCTTTGCGGGCTGCTCCACAATTTTGTGCGTTGGCCTCATTCTTTGTCGCCTCCAGACACAATCCTGAAAAAACAGCATCGCAGCTGGTAACAATTCCTTCTAAGTGTACTAATTAGAATTCTAGCATGAGAAAAAGCTGGCCCTTCTCTTCCATTTATTTATACTAATATGGAATCATAGATATTTATTTTATTCTGTACTTTATTGTTCTTTACTGTCATGATTTTCTTCTTCAAATGAGTCCAGATTTGGTCACTGTGACAGATGAAGTATCTCTAATGGTTCCTTAAGAAGGGCTTATAGCTGCAGGATTCCCACACCTCTTATATATTGAAAACAGTTTTCTGAGAGTCTTAATGCTGTTTTAAATGCTGCTTTACTTTTATCTTCTTCTGTTTCTTGGAAGGCTCCGATGGCCATCTAATTCTTTTATCTTTGTAAATTATTTGATCTTTTGCTTGAAACCTCGAGAAATTCCTTCATCTTTGAAATCTAAACATCTTACTGGGATGTGTCTCAGAGCTGATCATTCTGAATTAATGCATCCAGGTACCTGGTAAGTCCTTTCAAGGTATGGACTGAAGTATGAAAGTCTTTTTTTTTTCCTGGAAAGTATTCTTGGGTTATAGTTTAAAAAATTAGTCCTACTGTTCTGTTTTCTTCCTTGGGGACCCCAAAAATGTGTTTTTCCTAATTTGCCTATCTTCTATTTCCATGGCTTTTTTCTTTTTAACCTCATTTAAAAATTATTTTGATTATCTTCTTGCCTTTCTTCAGTGATTCTCATTAAATTTTGATTTGAGTCTACACCTTGTAACATACCACTGAACTCTGAGACGATCTTGTCTTTTGCTTCTTTCCTACATTCAGCAAGCACTCTCTTGTTTTTTGTATTGTTTGTTCATTTCTATCCATACTTCTTGGATTTCTTTTTCTTTTTTAGGAGAGCAAGGCAGAGGCTTTTATTTAGAGAGAAAGCAAGAGGACAGACCTCCTGGCTCAAGCCAGGAGGGGACAAGAGCATCCCTAGTTCTTGGATTTCTTATTCAAAGTTCTTTTTCATATCCTCAAATGCTTACGGGAGTGCCAGTGATTTCACTTCGAGTCAGTCCTTTGAGTGGAGGAATTCACCTTTATTGATATGTGTTGAATTTAATTTTGGTGGACGTTTTGCAGTCACTTGTGGGGACATGTTAAACTTTTACTGTTCATGTTGTGGGGTTGGAGTGGTTTGCAAAATTGCTAGTTTAACAATGCCCACTTTTTTTTAGTAAAGCAAAGTTTGTGTACTTCAGTGGATTTTTTTTTCCTGCGAGTGTGTGTGGTTAGGCAGAAGGTAGTCTCTCTTCTGATTTCAGGGCTCTCTTCTGTATTGCACCTTAGAACCCCCTCTGTGCCCTTTCCCCATCACCACGGTATGGCCCTGCCTCCCTTCCGTTTTGCTTTCTCTTGCCTACCCCAAAAGTCACTCATTTTGAAGACGATCTCAACTTGTGCATACTTTAAAGTCCCTTCCAGGAATGCAGGCACTGTTCAGGAGTTTCAGAGTTGGGGCAGACTGAGTTCCCGGCAGTGGTTCTGTCACCCGGGGCCGTCTTTTCTCTTTCCTGACCTTGTTATTGGGTCGTTTGTTTCTCAAGGAGCCTCAGGCAGAGTGTGTGGGTGGGAAGGGCCAGGAGACGTGGGGTCCCAGGCTCAGCATCCCCTGCCTTTGCTGTGCAGTCATCGCGAAGGCTGGGCGTGTTCTGTGATTCCGAGGGGGTGGGTTTTCTGTACTTTAATTGTTCCTTTCTTGTGGTTCTCCATTATTTCTGGGGGAAACTTTGGGAGATGGAGACCTAGGTGGCTGCCATTGTCTTCACCTGACCAGGTGTCATTTATTATTTTCTTAATTTTACTTACTTTTGTTTGAGTTTCTCTTTTCTCCTTGTTTTTACCTTTTTTAAATTGAAATACTCAGTCATTTATTTTCAAAGTTTTCCCTTTATAAGTCATGTATTTCCTTATCAATGCTGTACCTGCAGCCCTCTCACAATTTTCTTATGCTGTGTTTTCATTTACATTTAATTCAAACTATTTTCTGTGTTTTCCATTTTTTTAACCTATGGGTTATTTAAAAGTTTCTTGTTTCATTTCCAAACATTGGAAGAATTTGCCAAATATATCATTATTCTATCTTAATTCCATTTGACCCAGAGATTTTTGTTTAATGATTTAATTCATTTAAAGATTATTGAGAAGTGGTTTATGTCTGAAATAGTGGTTTATGTCTGAAATAGCGTCCATTTTTGGTGACTATTTCATGTACAATTGATATTGTGTGCATTTTGCTGCTAGTAGGTGGAAGGTAGCGTACGTATCAATTAGACCAGCTTATTGACAGCACTGTTCACATGTTCTATATTCTGATTTTCTGTATGCTTGTTCTATAAGACACTGAGGGGTTAAGTGCTGTTAATTTCCAACTATATGGTAGACTTACCAATTTCTGTTTTCAGTTCTCTTAGTTCTTGCTTTATGTATTCTGAAGCTTATACATGTAGGATTGTTATGTCTTCTTAATGTCTTAATGTCTTCCCACATATCATTATGAAATGTTTTCTTTACCCATGATAATATCCCTTGTTCTGAAGTCTACTTTGTGTCATAAAATTATTACCATGCTAGCTATCTTATAATGAGTGTTTGCACAGTATTGTTTCCATCTTTTGTTACTTCTAACTTATCAGTATCTTTATATTTAGTGTGTCTTGTAGAGGCCATATAATTGTTCTTGCTTTTTTATTAATCTGACTTCCCTGGCAGCTGTCTCTTAAATGGAATGTGTAAACCATCTACGTGCAATGCAAATAACATTAGGTTTCAAGCTACCATGTGTTTGTTCATTGTCCATATTTTCCTCTTTTTCTTGTCTGATTTTTAAGTGTATTTTACAAGTCTATTTTGTTGCTAATATAGGCTTATTAGGTATACTTCTTTATTTAGTGGTTGTTCTATAATTTAGAAAATGCATCTTTTACTTATCACACCCTAACTTCAAATAATACTATACTATTGCACATTTAATGTAGATACCTTATAACAGTGTCCTTTAATTTCCTTTTTCATACATTTTGTTTCTGCATAAACTGCACTAACATTATCACTTTTCTTTAAACACTGTTATCTTTTAATTTTTTTAGAATTTTTGAAAAAGAAAATGTCTTCTTTATTTTTGTATTTCTAGCACAGCTATAGTATCTGGTGTTCTTTGGTTCTTTACAGAGGCCCACCTTCCCCTCTGGCATTGTTTTTCTCCCATCTGAAGGATGGCCTTGAACCTTGCTGTTCTGCAGGGAGCTGAAGGATTGCTAACCTCATACTTGCTCCCATGTCACAATGACAGTGTTGAAGCCAGAGCCCAGCATGCTCCCCACACCTGGCATTAGTTCGCCCTTAGGATCTCTGCCCCTTTACATCTCCCCCTCATTACAATACTTTTGGAACACACCGAGCTTTTTTGTGGCCCCTTCCCTAAAATTCTGCCTGGGATTCTGTGGTGCAAGTCCCAGATCTTTCCCGTGCCCTCTAGGACTGAATAATTAATGTATGCAGATTCTGGAAATGTTGACTGTGGGCAGCTCATACCTGAATCTCTGGAAATTGCTCTCAGATAAAGATAGTCTCCTCACCTAAGGTTATGCCTTTTTGGGGGACAGCCATACCCAGTGACACCTGACTTCCTATTCCTCCCTCAGGGTAATCTGGCTCTGGAGCCCCCCAGGGCATCTGCTGAGGCCCTTTGTAACTGTAGCTGGGTTTGCCTTCTGGGGCTACCATTCCTCCATCCATTGCTCCCCGAAGTAGGAACCTGATGGGCATAACTGGATATATCTCCTTCATGAAAATCTCCGTCTCATGGTCTGTTGCATGGATAACCTGATCTGTGACACTTACTACCAGGGATGGTCTGAAGAAATAGACTCGCAAATGGAGTTTGAACTTTGGACCGTCTGCCAGGGGGCTGGCAATAGGCACTTTATCAATGACAAGTAGAGCGCAGGGGTCTCTGGGTCTGCAGTAGTGATGCAATAGCGAAAACTCCCATCACGGGGACTGAGATGAGACACCAGAGAAGGAAGTGCTCTGGCTTGTGCAATACATACCTTCTCATTTACTGGAGAAGCATGGGGGAAATAGCAATAACAGGGATAGTGGACTTAGATGATGGATGGGTGGGAGAAACACAATAAAAGGAGGAGGGTTATTAATCATCAAGGAAAGGTTCAGTGTGAGACCCAGAGGAGTTCTTTGGCAGTACATAAAAAGGCTCTCGTCTTCTGCAGCCAAAGGGCAGAAAAAGTCTGTGTAACAGGCCCAGAACCTAATTATAACCTAAGTAGAGCTCCAGAGAAGATTAATTCTCAACTCTAGCAGGAAAGCTCAGCCCAGGGCAAGGCCATGATTGATAAGTGTGGGACTCTGAGACTTGGGATAGGGAAATCTGGGAATATGCAGTGGAAAGTCATGAACCCTAAACCCTCTGGGTTTATATGAGAAATATCCTCCGAGTTAAGACTGGGGTTCTGTATTTTCTTAAAGATAGTGTAGAGAGTTTTGCAAAATGACACACGCTGTCCTTGTCTCCTCCACCTCTTCCTGCTCCCACATTGACACATGTCCCCTCCTGGCCACTAATAATAAGGGATAGATTGAAACATAGCCTGGCCTGGAAAGTTCTGGGTCTGCTGAGAAAGAAAGGAACTGTATTCTGAACTAGCTATAGGAATTAGTTAGCAAGTGTTGGCAAATGCTGGAAAGTATGCATGGATTAGGATCCTGAGTTTGCCAATCAAGGCCCAGATATAAGGCTAGGCAAGGAGATTTTATTTATATGAGAGAATTCTACCATGACATGGGGGTTGGCATCTTGGCTGCACCTCAAGGAGTGGATGCTAACATGCTAATAAGACAACTCTCGGAAACTTGGTAAAGCAGGGACCCACACTAAGTTAAGTATCAATGCCAGAAGTTTCATGGCAGACGGTGGAGGAAGGGATCAAGGACTCGGAGAAGTTGATCCTCTAGAGAAGATGTCTGACCCTAGAGGTCCACACGCTGAGCTCTACAGTGGAGAGGACGCCACACCTGCTGAGAAGCTCAGGGGGGGTCATTCTCTGTCTGCTGCAGCGATGGTAGAAGGTGCTTTCACAGAACTACACTCACTGTTATTCATGGGGGTGGTGCGATCCCTGAAGAATGGAAACGAGGTGACAGTGGGACAATGATTTAGTAAGTAGCAAGAGAAGACTGGCCTCCCAAGGCTCTGACACCAAAGGAGCTGTGGACATGGTTAACAGAATACAGTATCCCAAGGGGCAAGACGCACGGGCAGCCATCCAGGGTATTTATCAGGCCAGAAACCGAGGATAAATGACCAGAAGGCGAAGGAAAGCTACCCTGATAAAAACCATGGTCCATGGTCCAGTTTCTAGACTTTTCAGACCCAGAGCCCATTGACTGGGAGAGGCCTGCTGCCTAGCTAAAAGGACCCTGAGCAGTGTAACAACTGTGCACACTGATGATCCACCTGGTCCGTCCCCAGGGTGGGGTGTGTGGCCATTGATGTAGGGGCCACACGCTGGGGAAAAGGCAGTACTCACACATGTTGACAACCGTTGACCAGAAGGTCCTAGGGATAGAAGGTGTTATCATAACCCTCCCACAGATGGTGCTGTGTGTTGGGAGACTAAACTGAGTTCTGAGGTCATCTGGTATGCAGTGCCATCACTGGGTCCATGGATACAGCTAGTGGCATCCTGGTCCCTGAATGTATCCTTGGAATAAATATACATTGTAGTTGGCAGAACCCCTACGTTAGTTCTTGGCCAGTGACATGAGAGCCATCATACTGAATGGCCAGTTTTAAGTCTTTGAAATTGACACTAACCTTCCTGCCAGGTTAGTGAATTAAAAATAATATTGCATTTCCAGAGGGGATGGTAGAGATTACTTCTACCCTTAAGAATAGAAGGAACTCAATGGTCATGTTCCTCATCATCTCTTCATTTAATTTACCAAACTAGAATCCCTCCCAACTCACCTAAGTAATAGCTGTAAGCCTGTATGCCAGTTACGGCATCTCTACTGGAGCAGATTAACACGGCCTCAGGTACAGAGTGGGTGGCCACTCGTGTGGGAAATGGATTCCATTACATTCCTACTGAAAAAGGAAAATCAGAAATAATGCTCAATCACTTGGACCAGACAACAGGGTACATGTATGGCCGGCCTCCAGAGTGCTGTGATTTTCCTGCTCAGAGACAACTGCAACATCTGGATATCCCACAGAACATCACATACATCCTTATACTGATGACATCATGTTACCTGGGACAGAGGCAGCAAGTACCTTGGAGACCTTCATAAAATGTGCAGCCTAGAAGTTCAGAGACAAGGATTAAAGGGCCGACCATATTACTGAACTCCTTGGGGGTCTTTGGCATACTATAACGTCCTCTCTGAACTAAGGATAAATGAATATATATAACTTCTCACCACTAAGTTTCTGTGGAGCCTGAAGGTGGCATTTCCAAGCTTGAAAACACTAGTCTCACCCACAGACCAGACGATACTGAGGCTGTCACAGGGGCCAGAATGTGGTCCAAGACACCTTGAGCACAGGCCGTAGGACCAGGAGAGTCCTATGTCACTTGAGGCATCTATGGTGGGAAAGACTCTATGCAGAGTTCACACAAAACCCAATAGGAGAATCACATCAATCCCTAGAGTTCTGGAGCAAAACCTTGACATCTATAGCAGAGAAACATATTTCACAAAACAGCTCAAGGAGAGCTACTGTGCCAGCTGGAGATGGAGCACCTGAGCCTGGGACATAAAGTGGCCATGCAGTCAGAACTGTCAAAATCAGGAAATTGTCACTGTCAGGATACTATCAACCAAATAACCAGGTTTTGTGTGCACTCATTTTTTGGGTATTTAGTTCTATGACATTTTATCACATTTATAAATACCACAGTGTACAGAACCATAAAAATCTTCCTCTTCCTACCTCTTTATAGTCACTTCTTTTTCCCAACGTAACCTGGACATTTCATATAAATGGAATCATACAATATGTGATCTCTTGTGTCTGGTTTCTTTACCTTAAGATAATGGTTTTGAGATTCATCCACATTGTAGCATGTATCAATATTTCATTCCTTTTTATGGATTAATAATACTCCATTGCATATATAGATCACAATTTGTTTATCTCTTTATCAGTTGACGGACACTTCAACTGCCTCTGTGTTTCAGTTAATTGCTGCTATAAGCATGCATGTACATATATTTGTTTGAGTACTTGTTTTCAATTATTTTGGGTCTACACTCGAGAGTGGAATTACGAGGTCATATGGTAATTCTGTGTTTAGCTTTCTATGGAACTGCCAAACTGTTTTCCACAGCAGCTGAGTCATGTTAGATTTCCACCATCAATGTTCAAAGGTCCCAAATTTCTTCACATCTTTGCCAACACTTGTTATTTTATATTTTTTATTGTAATAATTCAAGTGGATGTGAAGTAATAACTCATTTGGGTTTTGATTTGCCTTTCTCTAATGTCTAATTAAATTGAACATTTTTTCATGTGCTTATTGGTCATTTGCATTTCTGCTTTGGAGAAATGTTTCATTAAGTACTTTGCCCATTTTTTAATTGGGCTGTCTTTTTCTTATTGAGTTGTAGGAGTTCTTTATATAGTCTGGGTACAAAACATCATGTATATTATTTGCAAACATCTTCTTTCATTATGTTGATTGTTTTTTCACTTTGTTGATAATACCCTTTAATGCACAAAGGTTTTTAATTTTGGCAAAGCCAAGTTTATCTGTTTCCCTTGTTGCGTCTGCTTTTGGTGCATGTGACTATCCAGTTATCCCAGTAGCATTTGTTGAAGAGACTATTCTTTATCCATTTAGTGATCATAGCACCCTTATCAAAAATCATTTATCCGTAGACATATGGTTTATTTCTGGAATCTCAGCTATAGTCCATTGGTCTATAGGTCTTTGTGGTACCACACTGTTTTGATTCCTGTACCTTTGTAGTGAGTTTTGAAATCAGGAAGTGTGAGCTCTGCAACTTTGTTCCTCTTATTCAAGAATGTTTTGGTTGTTCTGGGCCCCTTGTGATTCTATATGAATTGGAGGATTGGCTCTTCTATTTCTGCAAAAAAGAAGCCATTGATATTTTGATAGGAATTACATTGAATCTGTAGATCACTTTGAATAGTTTGCCATCTGAAGAATATTAAGTATTCCAATCCCTGAGCATGAGATTTCTTTCCATTTATTTAAAACCCTAATTTTTTTCAGCAGTATTTTGTAGTGTTCAGTGTACATTCTTTCACCTAATGAGTTAAATTTATTCTTAGGTACTTACTATTTTGAATGCTATTGGAAATGGAATTGTTTTCTTAATTTCTTTTACAGGTTGTTCATTGATGGTTTATAGAAATACAACTGATTTTTGTGTATTGATTTTGTATCCCACTGAATTTGTTTATTAGCTCTAGTATTGTGTGTGTGTGTGTGTGTGTGTGTGTAATCTTCAGGATCTTCTATACATAGAATTATGTCATCTATGAATAGTTTTATTTCTCTTTCCAATTTGGATGCCTTTAAATTTTTTTCTTGCCTAATTGCTCTGGCTAGAACTTCTAGTATAACTCTGCCTATGCTATACTTTCCTGTTTCTTTGCATACTTTTTGTTGAAAACTGACCAGGTGTTTGAATATGTTAAAGTGGTCACTCTGGAAATCAGACTTTCTTGCTTTCCCAAGGGTTTGCTATAGTTGATTGTCAGTGGCTACAGCTGTTCATTTGTTTAGCTAGTTGTCCAAACTATTTTTTGTAAAGATTATATGCCTTGTCATGTGTGGTCACTGGTCTCTGTTCCATGATCTCAGCAGACAGACAGAGATTTCCTTAAACAGCTGGAACCAAGAAGGAAAAATAAATGCGCAGGGTTTGCATCTTGACTTGGATCTGGGGTGCTTCCTCCAGGCTAAGCCAGGCCGCTTCCACCTTCTGTTTATATGGAGCCCACATAACTGCCAAAGATGCAAGCCTAGGGTTCTCTCTGGTCTTTTCTAAGCATGTGCCTAGCTCTGAACATGTGACTCATACTCCATTGTCTCTGGTATATGCAATGGCTCTTCCGAGCCCTTTTTCTCCTATGAAATTTCCTCTTCTGCTTCCTCCTTCCTGAGATTTTTGGGCCCCATCTACCCTCCCTTGACCCAGCTGGGAACACAGTATATCTTAAAATCTTTTGACAAACATGACACTACTGGGAAAGCTGTCCCCGCCCAAGGTGTGGAGGGCACAACCAAGGTCACACTCTTCAGCAGCCCCTCAGCACTCTGTAGACAGGTCAGAACCCACACACATGGCATTTGAGCTCATGGCCTGTGAGGGCCTCTGGCACCAGGAAGCCCCACTGGGCCTTCATCCCCCACAGCTGCCGTGACCACTCTGGGGAATGGGGGACAGGGTGGCAATAGGCAGGTGAGCAAGCACCCTAAATGCTCTCTTACCAAAATTCAGCCCCTGTTCTCTTCATTCAGCCATCCCTTTGTTGCTGTGAATCTTGGATTAGGTTCCAGAATTCCAGAAATGTTGATTATGTCAGTCTTTGTCAGCTGATAGGTGTTTTATACAGGGACATTTTTTGAGTGCCCTCCTCTGCAATTTTCTATGATGTTACCCAATATATGACTTTTTAATTGGAAAAAAAATTCTTAAAAGTGGCTGTATTGAATAAAAGGAAACACTTTTTAAAAATGTTCATTATGTAATGTATGAAAAAATTAATGTAAAGCTCTATACACTTTTTAATTAGTTATGTTTGAAAATGCTACATAGGGAAAACAAAGACTATAGGAAAATAAACCACATATTGAGTGGTATTTCCAATAGAAAGACTTGTAGATAACAGTTACTTTTAAGTTTCTCATATATATTTTGTGTATCTAAAGAACTGTCTACAATCAGTGTGCATTGCTTTTAGAACCAGCAAATATATACTGCTCACTGGTTTGTATTATGATAGATTATGTTTTTTAATCCAGATTCAGTGGGGATTGAACCAGATAAATTAAATCTATTTTAATACTTGGATCTTTTAGTTTTAGTTTCAAAATTCTATATTTTCAAGAAGATTCCCTTATACAGCTCTCTTAAAATGAAGTTTTTTTTTCTTCCTTCTATTGCTTTTAATAGGAATGGCCTTTGTCCTGTGGAATATTACCAGTCATTTCAGATGAGATTAAAGGATAAAAATATGTCCTTGAATCCCATGTCCTAGTATTTGAGGTCCAATCAGTTTTCAGAGGTTATACATCAGTACATTATTCAAATCCCATTACAGGGTTAGCATCAGGGGTGAAACAGTACTTTGACAGAACCAGAGAATTCAGGTTAGGTTAACTATATTAAGGAAGGAAAATAGATTTTTTTTAGCCATAACTTAGACTGAAGAAATGCCTAAAGCTCCCAAAGAAATGGGGGGAAAATAGCAAAAGACTTTAAGGCAAGTATCATTATAACTTGAAATGTGGGTCTCTCTGGACAATCTCTTGAATTTTAATCAGTTTTTACAAAGTGCTTCGTTTCAAGGAAGAGCAGATCACAAGGTATTAATTAGAAAATACTCATATCACTGTAGTAAGTAAAAATATTTTTGCAGCTCTTTCCAATTAATCTATAAATAATCAAAGATTTAGCATTTGATAATTGTGACCATCTATATTTTTTTAGTGTTTTCACATAGAGTTCTGTGTCTTTCTATCCTAGACACTAATGTGGAAATAATCATAAAGCGTAAGTGAACATTCTATGAGGAGGAAAACAGGAGCAGATGATACTTTTTCTGAAATTCCCACCTATTGAACCCATTCCTCCCTCCTCATCTGCAGTGAACATGGTCATAGTGGTTGTGTTTTGTCCCACTAGTAACGCATGCATCCTCTAGGGTAGGTCAGCTTCAGTTCTTCTTTAGCGTTACTAGAAGTAGGGCTCAAGACAAGGGTTCTTCTCAAGTGATTTATTAAATGAGGCCTCTCAGAAAGCAGGAAGGGCATGACAGGGTAGCATAAAATGGCTAAGGAAGCATCTTTGGTCCAGCTGGAAGCTAGCTGGGGGTAGAAGCCAAGGGAGGCGGGGTGGAGTGGTGCCCACCAGTACCTGACTCCAGTATTGCTGGCAGATCCTGAGGCTGGGAAACCAGGGCTGGAGATGAGGATGACAACCTGGTTCATCCAGCTCTCATGGATCATTTATTTGTACCCAATCCAAGGGTCAACGTCCCAGAAGGGGACATAAAATTATTGGGAACCACTGGAAACTCAGAGTTGCAGGCTGGTCATGTGACAGTGAGAATGTGCGTGAAGTCCTGAAATGCACCGTGTGTCCAGGGAGTGGCACATGAGTCAACAGTGTTAGCACAGCCTGAGACAAGGAGGGCTTGAGGGATGAGAGCCGTAAGAGGCCACACTTGACTGGGGAGCTGCTGAAGGGTTTTAAGGAAGGAATGGCATGGCTAGTCTTGTATTTGAAAAATATTATTCTTCCCACTGGGCAGAGGAAAAGATTTTGATGAAGAGTGCAGACAGATGACAGGATGGGTGGCTCTCATAATAGTCTGGGGAGTAGATAATGAGGGCCTGAGGTAGACCATGTGGTAGGAGTGCAGAGAAGGGGATGCACTCAGGAACAACGTAGGTGAAATCTGCAGGACCTTTTAACTCATGTAGGTGGTGAATGACTCCCAGGTTCTGAGCTTGGGAGAGTTACCAGGTGGGGAAACAACTAACAGTGAAGAAGAATCAGATAAGATCAGCAACAGTGTGTGTGCAGAGGAGGCAGGTGGCCTGTGAAACAAGTTGAGCTGAAAGCTGTGGGCTAGGATCCTTGGCCCAGTCAAATTAGTGAAATGGGAGTCAAGGTCATAGGCCTTTCTAATTCAATGAGTAGGAGTCTTCTGTGGACCCCTGATGAGACTTAGAGAAGTCCAGCCCAACAGATATATCAAAGAATATATATCCGTTAGGCAGAAAAATAAATACGAACGGGGTGGGGAGACAATAAGGACAGCAAAGCCCACTAAAAGGCACTCAAAGAGTTAACCAGTTAAAACTAGAGAGCCAGAAAAGACTCACAGAGTTAATGAGTTAATCAGTTGAAGCTCCAAAGGCCAGGATAACATGGAATGTCCACATAGTCCCCAGGTAAAGCAAAGTATATGAGTATAGCTCATGTCTTCATTGTGTCAATTAGATCATGCCATTGTAAGATTTAATTTAGCCTGCTAAAAGGCCCAGCTTATTCTTTTTTTAAAATTAAGGTATTGTTGATATACATTCTTATGAAGGTTTCACATGAAAAAACAATGTGGTTACCACATTTACCCATATTATCAAGTCTCCACCCATACCCCAATGCAGTCACTATCCTTGGTGTGGTAAGATGACACAGATTCACTATTTGCCTTCTCTGTTCTACACTGTTTTCCCCATGATCCCCCACACCATGTGTACTAAACATAATACCCTCAATCCCTTTCTCCCACCCTCCCCACCCGCCCTCCCACACCCCAACCCTTTGGTAACCACTAGTTCCTTCTTGGAGTCTCTGAGTCCGCTGCTATTTTGTTCCTTCACTTTTGCTTCATTGTTATACTCCACAAATGAGGGAAATCATTTGGCACTTGTCTTTCTCCTCCTGGCTTATTTCACTAAGCATAATATCCTCCAGCTGTTGCAAATGGTAGGATTTGTTTCTTTCTTATGGCTGAATAGTATTCCATTGTGTATATGTACCACCTCTTCCTTATCCATTCATCTACTGATGGACACTTAGGTTGCTTCCATATCTTGACTATTGTAAAAAGTGCTGCAATAAACATACGGGTGCATATGTCTTTTTGAATCTGAGAAGTTGTATTCTGTGGGTAAATGCCAAAGAGTGGGATTCCCGGGTCAAATGGTATTTGTATTTTGAGTTTTTTGAGGAACCTCCATATTGCTTTCCACAATGGTTGAACTAGCTTACCTTCCCACCAGCAGTGTAGGAGGGTTCCCCCTTCTCTGCATCCTCACCAGCATTTGTTGTTCCTAGTCTTTTGGATGCTGGCCATCTTTACTGGTGTGAGGTGATATCTCATTGTGGTTTTAATTGCATTTCCCTGATGACTAGTGATGTGGAGCATCTTTTCATGTGCCTGTTGGCCATCTGAATTTCTTCTTTGGAGAACTGTCTCTTCATGTCCTCTGCACATTTTGTAATCGGGTTATTTGCTTTTTGGGTGTTGAGGTGTGTAAGTTCTTTATATATTTTGGATGTTAACCCCTTGTCAGATATGTCATTTACAAATATATTCTCCCATACTGTAGGATGCCTTTTTGTTCTGTTGATGGTGTCCTTTGCCTTACAGAAACTTTTTAGTTTGATGTAGTCCCATGAGTTCATTTTTGCTCTTGTTTCTCTTGCTCGAGGAGATGCATTCAGGAAGTTGCTCATGCTTATATTCAGGAGATTTTAACCTATGTTGTCTTCTAAGAGTTTTATGGTTTCATGACTTACATTCAGCTCCTTGATCCATTCTGAGTTTACTTTTGTGTATGGGGTTAAACAATAATCCAGTTTCATTCTCTTGCATGTAGCTGTCCAGTTTTGCCAACACCAGCTGTTGAAGGGGCTGTCATTTCCCCACTGTATGTCCATGGCTCCTTTATCATATATTAATTGACCATATATAGTTGGATTTATATCAGGGTTCTCTAGTCTGTTCCATTGGTCTATGGGTCTGTTCATGTGCCAGCACCAAATTGTCTTGATTACTGTGGCTTTGCAGTAGAGCTTGAAGTTGGGGAGCATAACCCTCCCCAGCTTTACTCTTCCTTCCTTCTCAGGATTGCTTTGGCTATTCAGGGTCTTTTTTGGTTCCATAGGAATTTTAGAACGATGTTCCCTAGTTCATTGAAGAATGCTGTTGGTATTTTGATAGGGATTTCATTGAATCTGTAGACTGCTTTAGGCAGGATGGGCATTTTGACAATATTAATTCTTCCTATCCATTGGCATGGGATGTGTTTCCATTTATTTGTATCTTCTTTAATTTCTCTCATGAGTGTCTTGTAGTTTTCAGAGTATAGGTCTTTCACTTCCTTGGTTAGGTTTATTCCTAGGTATTTTATTCTTTTTGATGCAACTGTGAATGGAATTGTTTTCCTGATTTCTCTCTCTGCTAGTTCAGTGTTAATGTATAGGAATGCCACATATTTCTGCATATTAATTTCGTATCCCGCAGCTTTGCTGAATTCAGATATTAGATCTAGTAGTTTTGGAGTAGATTCTTTAGGGTTTTTTAAGTACAATATTATGTCATCTACAAACAGGGACACTGTAACTTCTTCCTTGCTAATCTGGATGCCTTTTATTTCTTTGTGTTGTCTGATTGCCGTGGCTAAGACCTCCAGTACTATGTTGAATAAAAGTGGGCAGAGTGGGCATCTTTGTCTTTTTCCCAATCTTAAAGGAAAAGCTTTCAGCTTCTCACTGTTAAGTATAATGTTGGCTGTGGGTTTGCCATATATGGCCTTTATTATGTTGAGGTACTTGCCCTCTATACCCATTTTCTTGAGAGTTTTTATCATGAATGGATGTTGAATTTTGTCAAATTCTTTTTCAGCATCTATGGAGATGATCATGTGGTTTTTGTTCTTCTTTTTGTTGATGTGGTGGATGATGTTGATGGATTTTCAAATATTGTATCATCCTTGCATTCCTGGAATAAATCCTGCTTGACCATGATGGATGATCTTTTTGATGTATTTTTGAATTCGGTTTGCTAATATTTTGTTGAGTATTTTTGTATCTATGTTCATCAGGGATATTGGTCTGTAATTTTCTTTTTTTGTGGTGTCTTTGTCTGGTTTTGATATTAGAGTGATGCTGGCCTCATAGAATGAGTTTGGAAGTATTTCCTCTTCTAATCTTTGGAAAACTTTAAGGAGGACGGGTATTAGGTCTTCACTAAATGTTTGATAAAATTCAGCTGTGAAGCCATCTGGTCCAGGCGTTTTGTTCTTAGGTAGGTTTTTGATTACCAGTTCAATTTCATTGCTGGTAATTGGTTTGTTCAGATTTTCTGTTTTTTTCTGGGTCACCCTCGGAAGGTTGTATTTTTCTGGAAAGTTGTCCATTTCTTCTAGGTTATCCAGTTTGTTAGCATATAATTTTTCATACTATTCTCTAATAATTCTTTGTAGTACTGTGGTGTCCATAGTGATTTTTCCCTTCTCATTTCTGATTCTGTTTATGTGAGTAGACTCTTTTTTACTTGATAAGTTTGGCTAGGGGTTTATCTATTTTGTTTATTTTCTCAAAGAACCAGCTCCTGCTTTCATTGATTCCTTGTATTGTTTTATTCTTCTCGACTTTATTTATTTCTGCTCTAATCTTTATTATGTTCCTCCTTCCACTGACTTTGGGCCTCATTTGTTCTTCCTTTTCTAGTTTCATTAATTGTGAGTTTAGACTGCTCATATGGGATTGTTCTTCTTTCCTGAGGTAGGCCTGTATTGCAATATACTTTCCTCTTAACACTGCCTTCACCTTATCTCACAGACTTTTGCCGTGTTGAGTTATTGTTGTCATTCATCTCCGTATATTCCTTGATCTCTGTTTTTATTTGGTCATTGATACATTGGTCATTTAGAAGCATGTTGTGAAGCCTCCATGTGTTTGTGGGATTTTTCATTTTCTTTGCATAATTTATTTCTAGTTTCATACCTTTGTGGTCTGAGAAACTGGTTGGTACAATTTCAATCTTTTTGAATTTACCGAAGTTCTTTTTGTGGCCTAGTATATGATCTATTCTTGAAAGTGTTCCATGTGTACTTGAGACGAATGTGTATTCTGCTGCTTTTGGGTGTAGAGTTCTGTAGATGTCTGTTAGGTGCATGTGTTCTATTGTGTTGTTCAGTGCCTCTGTCTTCTTACTTATTTTCTATCTTGTTGATCTGTCCTTCAGAGTGAGTGGAGTGTTGAAGTCTCCTAAAATGAATGCATTGCATTCTATTTCTCCTTTTAATTCTGTTAGTATTTGTTTCACATATGTAGGTGCTCCTGTGTTAGGTGCATAGATATTTATAATGGTTATATCCTCTTGTTGGATTGACCCTTTTATCATAATATAATGTCCTTCTTTGTCTCTTGTGACTGTCTTTGTTTTGAAGTCTATTTTGTCTGATACAAGTACTGCGACTCCTGATTTTTTCTCCCTATTAGTTTCATGAAATATCATTTTCCATTCCTTCACTTTTAGTCCATGTATGTCTTTAGGTTTAAAGTGAGTCTTAACTTCCTTACTATCTAAGAGTCTAACTTAACTCATTTAATATGCTATTACAAACACAATCTAAAGGTTCTCTTTTTTTCCCTCCTCTTTTCTTTATATATTAGGTATCATATTCTGTACACTTTGTCTATCCCGTGATTGACTTTGTAGATAGTTATTTTAATTTTTGCATTTGCTTAGTAATTAGCTGTTCTACTTTCTTTACTGTGGTTTTATTATCTCTGGTGACAGCTATTTAACCTTAGGAACACTTCCATCTATAGCCGTCCCTCCAAAATACACTGTAGAGATGGTTTGTGGGAGGAAAATTCTCTCAGTTTTTGCTTATCTGGAAATTGTTTAATCCTTCCTTCAAATTTAAATGATAATCTTACAGGATAAAATATTCTTGGTTCAAGGCCCTTCTGCTTCATTGCATTAAATACATCATGCCACTCCCTTCTGGCCTGTAAGGTTTCTGCTGAGAAGTCTGATGATAGCCTGATGGGCTTTCCTTTATATGTGATCTTATTTCTCTCTCTGGCTGCTTTTAATAGTCTGTCCTTATCCTTGATCTTTGCCATTTTAATTACTATATGTCTTGGTGTTGTCTTCCTTGGGTCCCTTGTGTTGGGAGATCTGTGCATCTCCATGGCCTGAGAGACTATCTCCTTCCCCAGATTGGGGAAGTTTTCACCAATGACCTCCTCAAAGACACATTCTATCGCTTTTTCTCTCTCTTCTTCTGGTACCCCTATAATGCGAATATTGTTCTGTTTGGATGGGTCACACAGTTCTCTCAATATTCTTTCATTCTTAGAGATCATTTTTTCTCTCTGTGCCTCAGCTTCTTTGTATTCATCTTCTCTAGTTCCTATTTCATTTATTGTCTCCTCCACTGTATCCAATCTGCTTTTAATACTGTCTATTGTGCTCTTCAACGATTGGACCTCTCTGACTCTAATTCATTCCTGAGGTCTTGAATATCTTTCTGTACTTCCATGAGCATGTTAATGATTTTTATTTTGAACTCCCTTTCAGGAAGAGTCATGAGGTTGAAGTCATTTAAATCTTTCTCAGGAGTGGTATTAATAATTTCACTCTGAACCAGATTCCTTTGGCATTTCACATTTGTATATGGCGCCCTCTAGTGCCCAGAAGCTTTACTCCCTGGAGCTGCTCAGCCCCTGAAGCAATGCCGGGGGTCACAGGGGAGTGGTGTTGTTGCCTGGGTGGAGGAAAGGGCTGTTTCCTGCTACCCAGCTGCTATGCCTGTCTCCACTGCCTGAATCATTGGGCTGAGGACACAGGTATAAGCCTCTATGCTTTGCGTTTGTAGTTGCTGTAGACAGATCTTCCCTCTGACTGGCCTAATGCCAGGGTAAGGTTTGCTGGTTTGAGAGCCAGGTGGGGCTGGCCGGGAAAAGGCACAGTAGGCTGCGTATCACGGAGAGGGCCCTTGGAGCTGTGTAGCCAGCCAGGGAGCTGGAGCACCTGAAGATTGTCTAAGGAGGACGATTTCTTTTTCCTCCTTAAATATGAGAGTCTATATGGCAAAGCTCCCAACCTGTTGGGCAAAGTGCACCCGGACAATTTTGTCTACCTGTTCTCTCTCCTGGGCAGTCAGCTCTGTGCAATCCTTGCCCCTTTAGCAGCCCTCTTGCTAAGGGCTTCCTTGTTAGGAAGTATATCAGACTGCCCACCTTTCTTTTGTCCCGGAGCAGCTGGATATGGATCCCTGCTTTCCACAAGCAGGTGGAATCTCAGTCTCTCCAGGAATTCTGCCTGTCTTAGCTTTCCAATCCTGTAATCATGAGGGTATCATGCAAGCACCATGAAATGTAGGTCTGTGCTCCCACAGCAGATCTGCAGAGTTAGGTATTCAGCAGTCCCAGGCCTCCACTCCCTCCCTGCTCTATTTCTCTTCCTCCCGCCAGTGGGCTGGGGTGGAGGAAGGGCTTGGGTCCCACCGGGCCACAGCTTTGGTACGTTACTCTGTTCTGTGAGGTCTTCTCTTTTCTCCAGGTGTATGCAGTCTGGTGCAGTCCTCTTTCCTGTTGCTCTTTCAGGATTAGTTGTATTAATTATATTTTCATATTATATGCAGTTTTAGGAGGAAGCCTGTGTCTCACCTCTGACACCACCATCTTTAATCCCTTCTCTATAATCGCCCAGCTTATTCTTTAACTTAACCTATATGCTTCTTTTTTTTCCTCCTCCTCCAGCCTCTAATCAAGTAATTTGCAACCTGGGCAGGAGACAAGCATCATGATTAATTTTCCAAACAAGCCCAGAGATAAACAGCATAGTAAGAACAGGAAAGTCTCCATCTTAAAGCTAAGATTGCATTTTAAAACCCAGGAAGTTAAGAAGTAAGATTCTTAACATATTCTGTAGCAAACAGACAATAACTCAGCCTACCTTGGGGGCAGGGCAGGTGGTCTTGATTGATATGTTCCCAGAGGGAAGCTGATATCCTGAGAAGGAACTGGATCAGTAAATTTCTTGTGTTAATTTTGCGGAATTACCTAGAAAACTGATCATAGAAGAGAATAAGGTCTCTCATCAAAGATAAACATCTTGAGACCACTTAACAAGTCTACACACCCTAGCCCCTTGTCACATTCCTGAAAAATCCTTAAAAGAGGGAACACCCAATCTTTCAGCGCACCTCTTCTCTGAGGTCGCCCATACTTTTTCTCAACCTTTCAGGGTGCCTCCTATCTGAGTTCACCTGCACTTTCTCTCTATTTAAATAAAACTTAAACCTTTCAGCCTGCCTCTTCTCTGAAGTTGCCCACACTCCCCTTTCTCTGAGTGCACACATTTTTACCTTAAACTTCTCACTGCTCAACTTAAAACTTTTGTCTCTGCACTTTTCCAGTGGTAAATATCTTTGTTACTTTGCTATTTCATTCTAATCCTCCAGATTTAAGCTCAAATCTTCACTCTCTTTGTACTATTTCAGACAAATAGGGAGGGGCTTCTGAGAGCTCAGGTCTGGGCTTGCTAACTTTTGTCACCTGGGTGACCCAGAAGGAACTGCAGCTACATGGTCATGCTCTTTAGTAGCCAGCTTGAAAGTCTCCTTTTTGCATCTATGAAGTTCTCATAACATAATCTCACTCCATCCAGTGCTCTGTGGTGCCCCCAAATCCTGGGGTGGTAGGGACTCAGTTCCCATGCCATACAGATCCAAGCAGACACTGGACACCAGGTGATGCTGGCTTAAGATGTTAGCAGGGGATGTGTCCCATGCTGAGTAGCAGTTCAGTGAACTTCCTTTATCACTCTGTTCTGTCATTCTCTGACACTCGCCTTGAATTCCTTCCTCACCTTGTACTCTGACTTCCCTATGTCTCCCAACCAAATTCCTCCCCAAAATTTTAAATAAAACTTTCAACCTCTCAGGCTTCCTCCTGGAGGACTCCCACACTTTCTCTCTTTACGTGCTTAGCTTTAAATAAAACTTTTACTCTGCTTCGTTATTGTGCTTCTGCCCTTCAATTCTTTCTTGGTGTGAGGACAGAACCAAGAAAAATAAACAACCCCCACCAACATATTCACCCTGGTGGGCTACTGATGATGTGGACTGTGTTCAAACTTCAAAGCATAGCATGAAAATGGTCATGTTTAGTACACATGGCCACCTCAGACTCCTCTCTAGCCCTGGCAAGATTCCATAGGTTTTTACTTATCTTGTTTTCACTGTTTCCTACTATCTTATTTAGTATGTATTTTCTTTACTTTAAAACGTGTACCACTGACATCTGTGGGACACAGAGAAGTCAGTTCTAAGAGAAAAGTATATTGAATACAGGATTACGTCAAGAAAAAAGAACAATCCAAATGAACAGTCTAAACTCACAATTAATGAAACTAGAAAAAGAAGAACAAATTAGGCCCAAAGTCAGTAGAAGGAGGGACATTATAAAGATCAAGGCAGAAATAAATAATTGAGAAGAATTAAACAATAGAAATAATCAATGAAACCAGGAGCTGGTTATTCAAGAAAATAAATAAAATAGTTAAACCCCTAGCAGGACTTATCAAGAAAAAAAGAAAGTCTACACACATAAACAGAATCAGAAATGAGAAAGGAAAATCACTACAGACACCACAGAAATACAAAGAATTATTAGAGAATACTGTGAAAAATTATATGCTAACAAATTGGACAACCTAGAAGAAATGGACCTTTCTAGAAAAATACAACCTTCCAAAGCTGACCCAGGAAGAAACAGAAAATCTGAACAGCCCAATTACCAGCAATGAAATTGAATTGGTAATAAAAAAACTACCTATGAACAAAATGCCTGTACCAGCTGGTTCACAGTTGAATTTTATCAAATATTTAGTGAAGACCTAATACCGATCATCCTTAAAGTTTTTCAAAAAAATGAAGAGGAGGGAATACATCCAAACTCATTCTATGAGGCCAGCATCACTCTAATACCCAAACCAGGCAAAGACATCACAAAAAAAGAAAATTACAGACCAATATCCCTGATGAAAATAGATGCAAAAATACTCAACAAAATATTAGCAAACCAAATTCAAAAATACATCAAAAAGATCATCCATCATGATCAAGTGGGATTTATTCCAGGTATGTAAGGATGATACAATATTTGAAAATCCATCAGCATCGTATACCACATCAACAAAAAGAAGAACAAAAGTCACATAATCATCATAATAAATGCTGATAAAGGATTTGACAAAATTCAACATCCGTTCATGATAAAAACTCAACAAAATGGGTGTAGAGGGCAAGTACCTCAACATAATAAACGCCATGTATGACAAACCCACAGCCAACATCATACTTAACAGCAAAAAGCTGAAAGGTTTTCCTTTAAGATCAGGAACAAGACAAGGATGCCCACTCTGCCCACTTTTATTCAACATGGCACTGGAGGTCCTAGTCATGGCAATCAGACAACACAAAGAAATAAAATGCATCCAGATTGGTAAGGAAGAAGTCAAACTGTCACTGTTGGCAGATGACATGATATTGTACATAAAAAAACCCTAAACAGTCCACCCCAAAACTACTAGAACTAATAACCGAATTCAGCAAATTTGCAGGACACAAAATTAATACACAGAAATCTGTTGCATTCCTATATACTAATGATGAACTAGCAAAAGGAGAAATCAGGAAAACAATTCCATTTACAATAGCATCAAAAAGAATAAAATACCTAGGAATAAACCTAACCAAGGAAGTGAAAGACCTATACCCTGAAAACTACAAGACACTCATGAAAGAAATTAAAGAAGATACCAATAAATGGAAATACATCCCATGTTCCTGGGTAGGAAGAATTAATATTGTCAAAATGGCCATCCTGCCTGAAGTAATCTACAGATTAAATGCTATCCCTATCAAAATACCAACAACATTCTTCAACAAACTAGAACAAACAGTTCTAAAAACTCAGTGGAACCACGAAAGACTCTGAATAGCCAAAACAATCCTGAGAAGGAAGAATAAAGCTGTAGGGATTACACTCCCCAACTTCAAACTCTGCTACAAAGCCACAGTAATCAAGACAATTTGGTACTGGCACAAGAACAGACCCATAGATCAAAGGAACAGAATAGAGAGCCCAGATAAACCCACACATATATGGTCAATTAATATCCAATAAAGCATCCATGAATATACAGTGGGGAAATGACAGCCTCTTCAACAACTGGTGTTGGCAAAACTGGACAGCTACATGCAAGAGAATGAAGCTGGATTATTGTTTAACTCCATACACAAAGGTAAACTTGAAATGGATTTAAGACCTGAATGTAAGACATGAAACGATAAAACTCTTAGAAGAAAACATGGGCAAAAATCTCTTGAATATAAACATGAGCAACTTTTTCCTGAATGCATCTCCTTGGGCAAGGGAAACAAAATAAAAAATGAACAAATGGGACTATATCAAGCTTAAAAGCCTCTGTACAGCAAAGGACACCATCAGCAGAACAAAATGGCATCCTACAGTATGGGAGAATATATTTGTTAATTACATATCCGACAAGGGGTTAACATCCAAAATATATAAAGAACTCACACGCCTCAACACCCAAAAAGCAAATAACCCTATTAAAAATGGGCAGAGGATATGAACATATAATTCTCCAAAGAAGAAATTCAGATGGCCAACAGGCACATGAAAAGATGCTCCACATCGCTAATTATCAGAGAAATGCAGATTAAAACCACAATGAGATATCACCTCACACCAGTTACGATGGCCAACATCCAAAAAACAAACAACAACAAATGTTGGTGAGGATGCGAAGAAAGGGAAACCCTCCTACACTGCTGTTGGGAATGTAAACTAGTTCAACCATTGTGGAAAGCAATATGAAGGTTCCTCAAAAAAGTAAAAATTGAAATACTGTTTGACTCAGGAATTCCACTCCTAGGAATTTACCCAAAGAAAACAATATCCTAGATTCAAAAAGACATATGCACCCCTATGTTTATCACAGCACTCTTTACAATAGCCAAGATATGGAAGCAACCTAAGCGTCCATCAGTGGATGAATGGATAAAGAAGATGTAGTACATATACACAATGAAATATTATTCAGCCATAGGAAGAAAGCAAATCCTGCCATTTGCAACAACATGGATGGAGCTAGAGGGTATTATGTCAGTGAAATAAGCCAGGTGGAGAAAGACAAGTGCCAAATGATTTCACTCATTTGTGGAGTATAAGAACAAAGCAAAACTGAAGGAACAAAATAGCAGCAGACTCACAGACTCCAAGAAGGGACTAGTGGTTACCAAAGGGGAGGGGTGGGGAGGGTGGCTGGGAAGGGAGGGAGAAAGGGATTGAGGGGCATTATGATCAGCACACATAATGTAGGGGGGTCACAGGGAAGGCAGTACAGGATGGCGATGACAAATCGTGACTCTACGGCATCTTACTACACTGATGGACAGTGACTGCAATGGATGGGTGGGAGGACTTGATAATATCGGTGAATGTAGTAACCACACTGCTGCTCATGTGAAACCATTAAGATTTCCTTAATGAAATATATATATATGGATATATTAAAAAAATTTTTTTAATTGTACCTTTGGCTTAGTCAGCTGCAAGCACAAATACAATAAAATGTGACATTTGTTAAAATATTTAAAACAGCTCAAGAAACTACCACAACATTGCAGTTTATAATGAGAAGCCCCCCTGAACAATCACAACAAACAGGGCTTTCTGCTCAAAAGCTTCCAGATCCTCAGGGCCCCCTCGGCTGTCTGGGAAAATAGGGAGCATCGAGATCTGGAAAGATCTTAAAGACAAGCCATAGAACACTCAAACCCCTGTGACCTGGGACAGCCACAGTCCGTGTCCTCCAAGCCTCCTCTTCTCTTGCCTCTCATCCTGACATCCTTCCCTTTATTATTAGACCTTCATAAGCCCTGCAGACTTTTCTTTTGACCTCACTATCGTCAAAGCAAAAATCGGCCCAAACAATAAGCAGATAAGGAGACTTTATTCAGGTCTATTGAAATAGGGGAGAAAGATCAGAAGTTAGGGTAGCCTCAGCTCTGCTGGAACAAAGGCTGGGGGGGTTCCAGGAGCTGGGACAGGGGAAAGAAACGCAGAACATCTGTTGTTTGCTCACTGGTCTTCCCCGTCTTCCTAAGAGGATGTAGCTTTACAACTTGGAACTAGGCGTCCACCACAGTTAGGCTTCATACCCCGGGGAGCTTGGAGAGAGAGGCCCATCTCTCCATGGTTACCTTGCAAAGAGGTGGCCCCCAGGTCCTTGACAAAGATCATCCTGGGTTATAAATCTGGCAGGAGGCTTTTAAAGGCTTTATATCCTAAAGGGACACAGAAAGAATTTACACTTGCACATTTTCTAAAGAAAAGGGAGATCAGGGGCCTAGAACCAGGAAGTGACCTGTCTAAAGTTTAGCCAAACAGAGGGGAACTCATGTGCTGTTCCCCATAATTAGTTGCTATTATCAGGAACGCAGTTACTATCAGGAACAGCCACGATGAAATGGAAATGATCATGGATAGAGATGCAAAGAGTTGCCTTTGAATTCTGGCACAAAACCAGGAGTAAACCTGGTTTTTGACATTGCGATTCTACTTCTCTAAAGTAGATAAAAGGATGATTAATGTAAGCCATTTATTTTCATCTGGAAAAATATATTAAAACTATTTTCTTTTACCAAATCAAGCTGAGTGTCCCGCGTGGGTAGGGTTTGCTGGGGAACACATACATACTGGAACTTGTCAGAATTCAGTTTTTCAGGGCCCCCCAGACCACCTGGGGTTACCCTCCCCCTTTGGAATTGGTGCCCTGACCTGCACAGAAGGCTGGGGTGCCCGGTCCTGCTCATGCCCCATGCATATTTGATAGGGATCTAGAACATCATGGAGCTCACCACGGCCTCAGCCCTGGAGGTGACGACTTTGCCTGAAGGCAGAGAAGTCACAGCCTCATATGTGTGCGGCTGGTTTGGGAACATCAGAGGACAAGAAAATAAAGGATCCTTACAAGCAACTCATGCCTGAAAAAAGTAGAAGGGATTCCTCTTAGCTCCAACGCACCGGGACCCAAGTGCCTGGGATCCGTGGCTGCTTGGGCACAAAGGGCTGCCTCCAAGGAAGGGGTCCCTGGCCCAAGACCATGCCATTACTACCCACACAGCCCTGAGAGCCTGAGCAGCGCCAGTGAAGGAGCCGCCACTCCTCCGTTAGGTCTGAGAGTCCCGGAGAAAGGTCAGACCTACTGTCAGCAGCCGTGGACAGACCCATACACAGAAGGCCACCCACGCTGCCTGAGTCCAAAAGGCTCATCTGGGTAAACCATTGACAATTCCACTCTAGGTCCATAAGGGACAATAAATGCAGCCCCTTTTCTGAAGACCCGGCACCCCCCTCCAGAGCACGGCCTCTGAATCTCTCAGGGTCTGTGCAGAGTCTTCCCGTACAAGCTTTCACATCTGACCCACGGAGACCAGTGGGGAGCACCCCAATCCTGTTGCTTCGAGAAGCAGCCCCTGAAGGGACGACCGGTTCTCCCCTGGAGGAATGCAATTAAAATTCAGATATCTTAGGAAGGGACCAAATATATTTTATTCATGACCCACATTAAATGCACATTAAGTGTCTCCCATATAGCACATTAATATATATTAATCTAATTTAATTCTCAGATAGGGTTTGGAGATAAAGGAAGGATGCAGAGGACATTTCATTCCGATAGCTGCCGAAGCCAAGGAAGATGAAGCACATTCCGTTACTAATATTAGGCCGAGATCCAAAATACTGGACATTGGCACGGAAATGCCCTGTGGTGGAGGCTTCCTGCGATTTAGTTTTCCTATTTAAATAGTGGGGCCAATTTAGTCAACATATGTTTAAAACACCTATTATGTATTATACAGCTTATTAGGCATGTTGTTCTTATTAATAAATGAGTCGTTAAGACTAAAGAAAATAAACATTTGAAAAATGGTTAGAGAGAAACAAAGCATCTTAAAGATGAGGTCCAGCCTTCTTTTCTACTAGGACTGCCCTCAAGGTTGGGGAAAGCACGGACGAGTTCACAAACCCAGGACCACGTTGCAGCAATTCTGGTGAAGGGAGGGCTCACAGGAAATTGTGTTTTGGTTTAATTCTTACTGCTTCTCCCTCTGCACTTGCTGGTCATAAGAAGTAGAATCTAATTGATGGATTAAATCTGATTTCATTGGTGAGAGGACTTCTCAGGCCTCCAAACTACCATCATGAACACGAGCTGCAAGAGTTACAGCAGGATCCCCAAGGTGGAGAACAGTCCCCTCCTTCTTTCCCAGCCCCTGTTCCTGCTTCTGGATTTCCATCTCTCCTTCCCTATCCCACCTCCTCTTTCTGGCTGCCAGAAAAGCCTGTTTCTCCAGTGTCCATCAGTCTGGATGTGACAGTCCCACAGTGTCCCAGCTGAAACCTCTCGTCCTCCATGGGGCTCTCCCTGAGCCTTGTCCACGCAGAATGGATCGAAGAGATAGGATTTGCATGCTGGTAACAATTGTAAAACCCTGACAGGCTTTACAACTTTTATGATCCTAGGCACGTGCTCTGCACACTGTCGGTGTCCAGTAAATATTTCTTGGTTGGACAAGGGCTCGTTGCCTGCTTGCCAGCCTCCCTTCCTGCCACAGATATTCCTTGACCAGCAGACCGCTCCGCTGAGAGATGAGACAGCCATGGCCCATGCTGGGGGTGTCCTTGTAGGGAGAGTGCGGCCACTTCCTGGGCCCAGCAGCATGAGAGCCCCCCACCTCCTGTCTGGCTTCTGGCTTCCGCTCGGCCTTGTGCCTCACCTCATCAGGCCCTGGGTGTGGGACTGACAGCAGGCGGAAAATTCCTATAAATCTCTTGGGTCTCACAACGAAGCCAAGGCTAACAGTGAAGGACCGTGCTGAGATGCCTGAAGTGCCAAGGCCAGCGTTTGTGACAGCCCCATTTGACCCACCCCCTCCCCCCCAGCAATGGTAAGCCAGGGACCAGGAGAGGAGATGGAACATTTGACAGCAAACTAACGAGTTGGCGACGCAAACCGTATGCGCGCTCATCAGCAGGTTTAACAGCAGTTTAAAGGCAGCTTATGTACTCAGCCTCACCCAGTGCCAGGATGGAGTCCACACAGCAATTACTCCATCAGCAGAAATCACTCACTAAGTCACTAAAAACCTGGTCACACCCATGCCAGCCCATGAGATAAACAGGTGCATTCCTGCGCCCAATGCAAGGAGGGGCATGCTCAGGTACAGCGTAGAGTTCCATCGAAAAAACGTAGAGGGGAAGATAAAATAAGGTCAAGTTCAGATAGTGCCCAGAGGACATCAGTGAGGTGATCAGGGATGGGCCAGCGCCACTCCGTGAGCTGGCCAGCAGCCTGAGCACACACTGCATGCCGCCCCTGGCTCACTGCAGCTCAGGGGATGCTCAGTAATATTTGCCTCCTTCCTTTAAGATTGAGCTGGCTTTTCAATATTGTCAGTAAAGTTACCCAAGAAAAAAATGCACACTTTTTTAACAGCTCTGTAATCTTTGTTCCACCAACACATACACATTTTTTAAATGAACAATGTTAAGACGGGGTAAGGAAGTTCTCTGAGAGATCAGGCAGCGAGTCCCAATGACGTTCCCCCACCTGGGGGCCGAGAGGCAAAGGAGGGTGAAGGGGCTGTGTGGGTTAAAAGAGGAAAGGATATTTCCGGCCTGGCTGGCCTCTCGTGGGGCTGGGACATGAGGGCAAGGAGGGCAGCTGTGGTGCAAAATCACGAGGAGGCAGAGACAGAGACACAGTGATTAAACAGGAGTGTTCCCACAGGGGACCCCACATTGACAGGTGATTTTTCCAGCACAGCGAGAGAGAGAAGGGAGGGAGGGATCTAGCAAAGAGGTGTCCCCATGCCACGGGCCAGAACTGTGGGGTGCAGTGCATTCTGATGTGTCAGAGGCATAGAAAACAGGCTGTTATCAAATCCACTTGCATAAAAGCACAAAATCATTTTCCAACAGGTCCCTTTATATAAAGGCACAACATTTGTAGTAAATATCATTAGGCCTATTTTACGAATCTATTAACTAGCCATCAGCTTGGGGTTCTCACTTCCCCTCTCACCTATGGTGTCAGAAAATAAAGTGGCTTCCGTGCCCGGGAGGTTCTGGCTGGCAAGGGAGAGCCAGGCCCGTCACCCAGCCGCCTGGGATCCGACACCTGCCGGGGAATCTCTGTCCCTCCCCTCAGCTTAACTCCGTCCTGAGCTGAAGAACACAAGGCCGGGCTGGCTAGGTGGGACTCGATTGGATGTGTGTGAACGTCTCTGCTTACACACGCAGACTGATTGCTTTGCGACCTGAGAGAGCAAGTAGACGTGCCCAGTGGGAAAAGCAAAATGAAAGCGTAACGCCCCGCCTGGGTGACTTTACATCTGGGGAAACGTCACCGCCCCCAGTGGGTTGAGGTCTTGCCAAGTGGTCTCCCGGGATAATTGCTGATTATCGGGGAAGTTTCCAGAAGGCAGTGTCATGCTGTGCCTGCCAATTAGGTCTGAGCCCCACATGAGACAACATCTACACGTCCTCCTTGGGAAAAGGCCTGGTTTCCATAGCAAAGAGAAGAGAAGGTTATAATATTCGCCTACACGTGGAGCACTGATAATTTTCTTCAAAGTGTTTTTAGTGTCTGTTATCTCATCCTGTCCTCAGAGCAACTCAGAGCCGTGCCAGGGGCGGCTTTATCCCCACTTGGGAGGAAAGAAAACAGGGAGAGTCGGCCTTGCTGGTTAGAGCCAGGAACACAGACAGTTTGCTCCTGGCTCCCAAACCCAGTCTTTCCCATTCAGTTTCAGAAACAAATCTTCTTGACTCAAGGTGAAGAGATTTAGGGACTTGTAGTTCTCCTCCACCTCCTCCCATGCGTCTGATCAACCAGGGTGACCGCGGCCCCTGAGCTGCCATCTGTGGGCCTGGACTGCCAGCCTCAGGCCCCGGGTGCAGGGGGCTGCCCGCTCCTGGCCCTTCACTCGTGCTACCTAATCACCAGGAACATTTTGCCACTTTTCTCCACACCTCTCAACCCCATCCTACCCCAAAAACTCATGCAAGCCTGACTTCCTTCAGAAGATGTCCCACCACCCTGTACCCAGAGTGATGGCTCACGGGTTGGACCACACTCTGCTATTTGTGTGTCTTTTCAAAGATCAGGCAACTGTATACACACTGTAATGTGTCCTGATATCCTTAAAGGACCGTGATTTAAAGAGGGGAGGCCACTGACATCCTACATGACCTACACACACAAAATGATTTTGCAGTTTGAAAAAGTATTTCATTTAGTGCTTAAATGTGGGGAACAAAAATTATGTCCTGTAGAAGTCCATACTGGAGATGGTGAACTGAGCTGTGGCCCTTGGGGAAGGGTGTTCCGGGAAGGGTCACGTGGGGTCTGGGCCTCCCTCCACCTGGCACGCTGCAGAAACCGCCCTCTGGATAGGGAAGGGACGGAACGAAGTGGCTTTCATTTATTAAGCACTTGCCTTCTCAGATGCCACAACTGACACTTTATAGAATAAATTTGATTTTTCTAATAATGCCATGAGGAAGATAATTAAAAATCCACTTGGAAATAAAGAAATGGAAGTACAGAGAGGCAAGCAAATGGATCAAGATGGCAGCATTGGTCTGTTGATTTGAAAATCTACCATGAAGGTTAATTATGATCCAGCTTAAGGATCTGAAATAAGAAGAGACTTTCCTATTTCTTGTGCACTTGATAGAATTCATCTTAAAGGACCATCCAACTGTCTATCACTGGTGTAGATCTTCCTACAGCAGACCCAGGCTCCCGGCCACATGCAGATCTGTGGCCTGAATGCCCTGACGTGACTCAGGGAGATGGCCCCTTAGCGCCACCTTTCATGGCCTGGGCACCAGTCTGCTCAGCTTTGTTACTGAGTTTTTCTTCTCCGGTAAGTCTTCCCATTTGGCCTAATGGGAAGAATATGGTTCTGAAGGTGTAACTGCCAAACCAGCACCTTCTGCTTGCACTCATCCAGTGTGAGGAACCTGGTCCGAAATGCTTGGGCAAACGATAAGGAAGCTAGAACTCAGAGAAGTTAAGTGAGTTGCCCAAAACCACACAGCAGTGCTCCGGGCCCTGAGGGCTGAATCCCTGTGCATGAGCTCATCAGGCTGACAGTCCGGTGACCAGCTGAGGGATGTGTGACTGGGCTATGACATCTCCAAAAGGAAGACAAAATTGACACCTGGGCAACAATGGGGCAGTGAGGAAGAACGGGGGAATACTGCCCTGAAATGAGCTCTGTTATAGCCGTTGGAGTGGTTGGTTCAGAGCCACCCCAGCGAGTCTCCCTGCTTTCCGCAGCTTTCTGCATCCTCCCCACTTCATCTCCAGCCTCCCCGATCCTGCTGCTCACAGGAGGGCTTTGAGGCACCCATGCCCTGGGACATCTGCATGTTAAGCCTAATTTCTCAACGAAGGGGCCCGAATGCAGCCCTTTGGGTCAGTCTCTCCTCTGACACGAGGGCTGAGTCCCAGTTCTGCTCTTGACGTCCTCTCTCCATATAATTATCACCCAGCGATCTTGCAGCTTATCACCGCTGTGAGACATAGCCACAGACGGGCGTGTCCAGGCCTGATTTCTCTTCTTACTTCCACACCCAGGAAAGAGGCTGGACTTGAGAGGTGGGCAGGTGCTGGTTTGAGCCCAACTCTCCACTCGCTAATGCTGTGATCTTGGGCAAGAGGCTGCCATTCTGTGAGCTCCAGTGTCCTCAGCTGCAAAGGAGGAATTCTAACGGAGTCCTCTGTACAGGGTGGCTGTGAGGACTAATGACAAGAGAGCTCTAGTGCAGGTACTGTCATGTGGGTGAATTCTATTCATCATCTTCACCTGCTGGTAGGTATTTCAATGTGACTATTCCATAGACGCTTAAACTCAGAACACAGAAAAGCAAAATGATCGTGCCTACAATAAAACCAGAAGATGTAGAGCAGAAGGGTGTTTCCGAATCCCACCTGGTAGACTGAGATGGGCCACCTCATCTGCCTTGACCCAGGACCGAGGCCAGCGGTTCTCATCTTAGTTGCACACTGGAGTCACCAAGCTTTACAATCTCCCCATGCTGGGTGCCAGCCCAGGTACCTTCTGCCATTGTTCCAAGGTGCACCCTGGGCTCCTGGACCCCCACAGTTGTGGGGGTGAGGTGTACCTCACAGATGCCATCATCACCCCAAAGGCAAGTGGGAGAGTGAGGCCAGAAGTGACCCAGCTGACCCCAAACTTTAATTTTTATCAGGAAAAACTGCTGCTTAAATGCTGATGGTTGTTTTTTGAATATTTGAAAGGAAAGAAGAAAATACACAACATTTTTAAACACTGAAATGTCACCAAGAAGACTCCCCTGAGTGCCTCCTCTGCTACAACCTTTATCTTTTCTACTGTGCCTCGCAGCAATGCTACCTCAGTCTCAGAAGGTCTCTTACCTTCAGCTCAATGCCTCGCAGCTGGAGTTCTCGTACCACCTCCACCTGTGCTTCCCTCAGGAGTTCCTCTTTTTCCTTGATGGCCTCTTCCTCCTTCAGAGCACCTGGCAGCACTGCTGTCTCATTCTGTAAGGAATCTTTTACCTGTTCACTGGCACCTTGCTGCCGGCGTTCTCATGCTGCCTCCTCTCATGTCAATGCCATTTCCTTCTTCAGTGAATCCACAGCAGTTTGCAGCTCGTGTTCTTGTGCTGCCATTTCTTAGGTCTTTTTAAGGAGAGTGTCCTTCTCTTCTGCAGACATTTTAATACTGAGAAGCAGCCAACCCACAGTCCCCACTGCCTCACAGGCACTCCATCTCTCAAGAGACCTACTTACTATACCAAGGGCTATCCCTACTGCCTCAGGTATGACCTCCACTTGCCTCCAGTCCTGGGGTGGGGCCCAGCCCTCTAGGAGGCAAGCCACCTCAGACCACATACCTATTGGGGGAAAATCCTCTGTCTCCCCACTCACAGGGGCAGCCCGCTGAAGCACCCCTCCCATAAAGGCAACCTGTCTTTTTCCTTGGTCAACAATGAACCCTGCCAACTTCGCCAATTGCCTTGCCAATGGGTTTCAGCCCCCAGCAAGTTTGCTATGGATTCAGTGTGACCAAAGAAATGACAGTTGAACATTTCTTTAGGGTGAAAGAGTTTATTACCCAGCTTGTTCTCCTGGTGGTAGGTCAAGCACTAGCACCTCTGACTCTGCCCAGAGCAGTGGGCCAAACTCGCTATATAGCTTATTGCCTACAGGTGTGGAAGCAGTAGCCTAGCAACAGGCCAGTTACATCATCAGGTGGTTTAAGTTCAGTGAGGATTCTGGCCATAGGAACCCCAACTTCCCCACACCCTTAGTTCTGTTGGCTGGTAGAATAATTAAAATCACATAAAACAGGTTACCAGGAGAACACAAGTTTAATTAGTATGTAGGGGGAAACCATGTAAACATGAGAGATTTCCAAGATAGGTGCTTAATTATAACCCAATTAAGGAAATAAGAATCCATGATAATAAGAAAGGAAGGAAGACAGGAAAGAGGAGGGAGGGAAAAAAAGAGAAAGAAGAGAGAAAGGGAGAGCTATCCTTCACAGTGAAATGCTAGCTAGTGAATGTAGGAAGAATGATGGAGCTGGAAAATAATCATTTTGCAAACATCATAATAAATATTAATTTAGTCAAGAACCATCAATGGACATTGTAGGGAAAATGGAAGTTCCCATGTCCAGGATGCTCACCTGGCCCTAAACTGCGCACATCAATGATGTAATACTTGGCCTACTTTTCAGGTGCATGCTTACACACACCTGTCAGCAATGGACCATTATTGTCTGTGTTTCTGTATACAGAGCTCCACCAGTGCCCTGTGCACAGGTGGATCGCAGAGGCAGAGACAGAGGCAGATGGGAGATCGGAGACTCGCCAGATGTGGACATGTTTCTAGTGCTCGACCTACCATTGTGAGAATAAAGCTTGGCATAAGACGTTTTACCCCCAGCATTCCCTTGTCATTATTTGGTCCCAGTGAATCCAGAGTGAACTGGCCTGGCGCTGAAACCCTCCCATGCTACAGACATAGACACTAGTTTGTGAGAGTTTGATAAGGCAGGGATATCTATATCACCTCAAAGCATTTCTTTACAGATTACTTACTAATTATAAAATGAAAAACCAGTCAAGTGATATGGAAGAAACCTGGCAGATACCACAGGTGATGCCGATGAATACTGTTAGTAGGAGCGCCACTCGGGTTCCCAACAGCTCTGAGAGCCTCACTGCCTTCAGTCAGCTCAAAAACACCAAACGTCATCTTGCGGATCTGCTCCCCTAGTGACCTAGGGCCACTTCTGGTACCAATATCTTAGAGTGAATTAACATTAAAAAAACTGGAGCTCAGGGCTTATATGCTATTACTGTCTGAAGAAGTGCAATTCCAGATGGCTAGAGGAAGGAATATGATGAGGTAGGCAAGGTGCAAATGTGTGGCCAAGGCAGCTATTGCTAAGTGTGAAAATGCTTGCTGGACTCATAGGAACGTGGCTCCAAGATATACATAAAGTGCGTCTCTAGGTTGTGGAGAAAGGGGGAACACTTTAACATCGGCTCTCCTCTTCCACAGGCCAAAAAATCTTACCCTGGATGTTCATTTCCCTGCTCTTTTGAGTCACATACGTGCTGAGTAGCTTCATATGCTGACATCTACAGAGAAACCTTAGACTAGGAGCTGAAATGCACAGCATGGCCAGTAGTGATGCACTGTCGGGTTGTATCTTTATAAAGTTGGTCCTGAGCAATGCAAAGTTGGGTTAGGGGACAGTTGAGGCCAGCAGGGCCTGAGCAATGTGTAAAGAGGTGTTTGATTCTCTGATCTTTCTTAGCATTTCAATAAACTTAGAGAAAGTGGATCCTAAGGAATGAATACATATTTATCTGAATTTGAACTCTTCCTTTTTTTCCTCTTGATAAAATCAAGGAGGATTAAATGTAATACTTTAAAAATTAACAATATTATTTACAGTCTGAAATCCCTTTATCTTCCTCCTCATCCTTCTATATATATATCCAAGTAGGGAAATATCTGAAATGTGATTCACAAAATGGCAGTACTAGTATTTTAAGGATTCAACGTGATTCATTACTTTCTTTATACTTTTCTGAATTGTTTGAATGTTGTATAGTGAGCATGTATCATTTTTAATGCAATGAAGTCATCATTCAAACAATATTGTCACCATGGGTAAGGGAATCTTTGCTCAATTACTATCCAATAATCAAATTCACATAAATTCACACAGAGCAGGAGAAATTCACCTAGTATTTACAATAACAGGCAGTGTTGCAAACAGTTCTCCAAAATTTGCTCTGAATGCCTAAAACATCCCGTGACATTTGGCTAATAGCTGGCTAAAAGGCCAAAAGATGTGGCTTACAAGTCAAATATCCATTTATTCAGTTATTAATATGTTCACACTAATGTTGGAAACTACCTAGTAGCTTATTAGGTGAACAAAAATATATCTAGCTTTCTATTTGCTAGATTAAGGTAAGACATACCAAGTCTGGAAAAGGCTAACATCAATTTAGAATAGTTGAAGGAATCTTTCTTGAGAACAAAATGTATCCAAAATACATATGAACTAATCACAGAAGCGAGCATCGCCTGTATCAGTCCAGTACTGTTCCACAATTAACTCCAAAAAGTACAGACTGAAGGAACATCATTTGTTATTTCTCAAGAGTCAGCAGGCACTTGGTGGGGGGGGCTCTGATCTGTGCCTCTGTGGTCAGCTGGTGAGTTGAACTGATCGGTTGATTGCTTTAGGATGGCTTTGACTGGAATGCTCTGGCTCTGCGTCACAAGGTCTCTCATGCTCCAGCAGGCTAGTCTGGGCTTCCTGACACTAAGGCTGGATAGATGGCCTGCAAATTCTCTTGAGGTTTAGACCTAGCACACCATCACTTTCTCCACATTCTACTGGTCAACACAAGCCATGAGGTCAACCCAGCTGAAAGAGTGGGAATTCAGACTCAACTCCTTGGTGGGAAAAGCTGGGAAGATACATGTAAAAGAAAGGGAGGAATTGTTGCCATGTTAACAGGAAATCCATTGTAAAAATTAAAAATCGGAGATTTCTCTAAAGTGTGTCATATAGATGACACTTTGTTATAGATGAGCAAACTATTCTGTGGCTTCTTCAATGTTACAAAGCTAACTAGTGACAGAACTAGAATGGCAATCAATTTACCCTGTTCCTGTAGGAACTCCAACAAGAAGGGGCAGAATTTTATTAATTTACTTAAAACATGGACAAAGTGCCCAAAACACACAAATATAAGTTGTCTTCAGAATAATTTGTAGGAGACTTCCAGGAAGATGGCGCATGGGCAGGGCAGCAGAAATCTCCTCCCAAAACCATATGTATTTATGAAAATACAAATACAACTATTGCTAAAAAAGAGACCAGAAGATACAGGACAGCACACAGCCTGCAGCTACACCTGAGAGGACTCGGCACCCCACGAGGTGCGTAAAATACGGAGCCACGACCGAGCGGGACCCGAGCACTCCCCCACCCCAGCACACAGGTGGGAGGAGAGGATTCAGAGCTGGGAGGGAGTGGAAGCACTGGCCCACGAAATAACCAGCCCTGGTGAACTGTGCTGGGAGAGCTGACACACATCGCGTGGTGTATCAGATATTGGAGAGGCAGAAGGTGCAGGTTTTGAGCTGGGAATGCACAGGTTCTTGCAGCAGGCTCCCCGGGACAAAAGAAAAGTGTCTGCTATTTTTTAGTGGTCTTAAAGAGACAAGAGCCCAGGATCGTCCCAGCACACACAGCCCAGCAGGCTGGGAGTCCTGGAGAATTTCGGGCCCATTGGCTGGGGACTGGGAAAGAGTAGCCGCACTGAGACTTTCCACAGAGATCAACAGCCTCCCATTCGTTCCCACCACGGCCAGAGCTACAAAGGGCCCTGCGGAGTGGCATGGCCGCAGCTGTGGAATAGTGGATCAATAGCGCCACCTACAGCATCCTCACAGAATCTACTCCTGGTGGGCATTTTTTTTCTTTCTGTTTTCTTTTCTTTCTTTTCCTTCTTTCTATTTTGTCTCTTTTCTTTCTTTCTTTTCTTTTTTTCTTTTTAAAAGTCTTAAAGAGCCCAGCTGACATATGTGGCACCTACCAGCAACCACTTCAATCGCCATGAAAAGACAGAGGAATATGGTACAAATAAAACTCACCCAGACCCAGACAACAACAGAGAGGGAACCAGAAGGGATGGAAATGCATAACCTTCCTGAAAAAGAATTCAGAACAAAAGTCATAACCATACTGATGGATCTACAGAGAAACATGCAAGAGCTGAGGGAGAAAGTGAGGGAAGTGAGGGAAGACAATGCAGAATTGAGACAAGTGATCGATAGGCTTAGCAGCAGACTGGACAAGATGCAAGAGACTGCTAATGCAATAGAAATCAGAGAACAGGAATACAGAGCAGCTGAGGCAGAAAGAGATAAAAGGATCTCTACGAATGAAAGAATATTAAGAGAACTGTGTGAACAATCCAAATGGAACAATATTCGCATTATAGGAGTACCAGAGGAGGAAGAGAGAGAAAAAGGGATAGAAAGTGTCTTTGAAGAAATAATTTCTGAAAACTTCCCCATGTTGGGGAAGGAAATAGTCTCGCAGTCCATGGAAGCCCACAGATCTCCCAACATAAGGGACCCAAGGAAGACAACACTAAGACACATAATAATTAAAATGGCAACGATCAAAGATAAAGACAGAGTATTAAAGGCAGCTGGAGAGAGAAAAAAGATCACCTACAAAGGAAAACCCATCAGACTATCATCAGACTTCCCAACAGAAACCTTACAGGCCAGAAAAGAATGGCATGACATATTTAACGTAATGAAACAGGAGGGCCTCGAACCAAGAATACTGTATCCAGCACGATTATCATTTAAATATGACAGCGGGATTAAACAATTTTCAGACAAACGAAAGTTGAGAGAGTTTGCCTCTCATAAACCACTTCTACAGGATATCTTAAAAGGTTTGCTCTAGAGGGAAGCACTCCTAAGGCTAAAAAGATGTCACCAGAGAAAATAAAATCATAGCAAAGAAAGCAGACCACCCAAATACTAACTAAAGGCAAAGAATAAAACACCTAGTATATAAAGAATGGAGGAGGAAGAATAAGAAGGGAGAGAAATAAAGAAACATCAGACAGTGTTTACAATAACTTAACAAGAAAGTTAAGTTGGATTGTTAGATAGTAAAGAAGCAACCCTCGAAGCTTTGGTAACCATGAATCTAAATCCAGCAATGGCAATAAGTACATATCTATCAATAATTGCCCTAAATGTAAATGGACTGAATGCACCAATCAAAGACAGGGTAATAGAATGGATAAAAAAGCAAGACCCATATATATGCTGCTTTCAAGAGACTCACCTCAAATCCAAAGATATACACAGACTAAAAGTGAAGGGATGGAAAGAGATATTTCATGCTAACAACAAGGAGAAAAAAGCAGGTGTTGCAGGACTTGTACCAGACAAACGAGACTTCAAAACGAAGAAAGTAGCAAGAGATAAAGAAGGACATTACGTAATGATAAAGGGGTCAGTCCAACAAGAAGATATAACCATTATAAATATATATGCATCCAACATGGGAGCGGCGGCATATGTGAAACAACTACTAACAGAATTAAAGGAGGAAATAGAAAGCAACACATTCATTTTAGGAGACTTCAGCACACCACTCACTCCAAAGGACAGATCAACCAGACAGAAAATAAGTAAAGACACAGAGGCACTGAACAACACACTAGAACAGATGGACCTAACAGACATCTACAGAACTCTACACTCAAAAGCAACAGGATACACATTCTTCTCAAGTGCACATGGAACATTTTCCAGAATAGACCACATACTAGGCCACAAAAAAAACCTCAATAAATTAAAACATACTGAAATTCAACCAACCAACTTCTCAGATCACAAAGGTATAAAACTATAAATAAATCTTAGAAAGAAATCAAAAAGGCTCACAAATACATAGAGACTTAACAACATTCTCCTAATTAATCAATGGGTTAATGACCAAATCAAAACAGAAATCAAAGAATATATGGAGACTCATGACAACAACAACACAAAGCCACAACTTCTGTGGGACACAGCAAAGGCAGTTCTAAGAGGAAAGTATATTGCAATCCAGGCCTATTTAAAGAAGGGAGAACATTCCCAAATGAATAGTCTAAGACACAATTACTGAAATTGGAAAAAGAAGAACAAATGAGGCCCAGAGTCACCAGAAGGAGGGATATAATAAAGATCAGAGAAGAAATAAATAAAATTGAGAAGAATAAAACAATAGAAAAAAATCAATGAAACCAAGAGCTGGTTCTTTGAAAAAATAAACAAAATAGATAAACGCCTAGCCAGACTCATTAAGAGAAAAAGAGAATCTACACACATAAACAGAATCAGAAATGAGAAAGGAAAAATAACGACAGACCCCACAGAAATACAAAGAATTATAAGAGAATATTATGAGAATCTATATGCTAACAAGCTGGAAAACCTAGAAGAAATGGACAACTTCCTAGAAAAACACAACCTTCCAAGACTGACCAAGCAAGAAACAGAAAAACTAAACAGACCAATCACCAGCAACGAAATTCAATCAGCTATCAAAAACTACCCAAGAACAAACCCCCCGGACCAGATGGATTCACCTCTGAATTCTACCAGACATATAAAGAAGAAACAACACCCATTCTCCTTGAAGTTTTTCAAAAAATAGAAGAGGAGGGAATACTTCCAAACTCACTCTATGAAGTCAGCATCACTCTAATACTAAAACCAGGCAAAGACCTCACCAAAAAAGAAAATTACAGACCAATATCCCTGATGAACGTAGATGCAAAAATACTCAACAAAATATTAGCAAACCGAATTCAAAAATACATCAAGAGGATCATACACCATGATCAAGTGGGATTCATCCCAGGGATGCAAGGATGATACAACATTCGAAAATCCATCCACATCATCCACCACATCAACAAAAAGAAGAACAACAACCACATGATCATCTCCATAGATGCTGAAAAAGCATTTGACAAAATTCAGCATCCATTCCTGATTAAAACTCTCAACAAAATGGGTATAGACGGCAAGTACCTCAACATCATAAAGGCCATATATGACAAACCCACAGCTAACATCATACTTAACAGCGAGAAGCTGAAAGCTTTTCATCTAAGATCGGGAACAAGACAGGGATGCCTACTCTCTCCACTGTTATTCAACATAGTACTGGAGTCCTAGCCATGGCAATCAGACAAAACAAAGACATACAAGGCATCCTGATTGGTAAAGAAGAAGTCACGTTGTCACTATTTGCAGATGACATGATATTGTACATAAAAAACCCTAAAGACTCCACTCCAAAACTACTAGAACTAATATCTGAATTCAGCAAAGTTGCAGGATACAAAATTAACACACAGAAATCTGTTGCTTTCCTATACACTAATGATGAACTAACAGAAAGAGAAATCAGAAAAACAATTCCATTCACAATTGCATCAAAAAGAATAAAATACCTAGGAATAAACCTAACGAAGGAAGTGAAAGACCTGTACTCTGAAAACTACAAGACACTCCTAAGAGAAATTAAAGAGGACAGTAACAAATGGAAATTCATCCCATGCTCTTGGCTAGGAAGAATAAATATTGTCAAAATGGCTATACTACCTAAAGCAATCTACAGATTCAACACAATCCCTATCAAACTACCAGCAGCTTTCTTCGATGAAATGGAACAAATAATTCTAAAATTCATATGGAACCACAAAAGAACCCTAATAGCCAAAGGAATCCTGAGAAGTAGGAATAAAACAGGGGGAATTATGCTCCCTGACTTCAAGCTGTACTACAAAGCCACAGTAATCAAGACAATTTGGTATTGGCACAAAAACAGACCCACAGACCAGTGGGACAAAATCAAAAATCCAAACATTAACCCAAACATATACAGTCAATTAATATTTGAAAAAGGAGCCTTGAATATACAATGGGGAGATGACAACCTCTTCAGCAGCTGGTGTTGGAAAACTGGACAGCTACATGTAAGAGAGTGAAATTGGACTACTGTCTAGCCCCATACACAAAGGTAAACTCAAGGTGGATCAAAGACCTGAATGTAAGTCATGAAACCATAAAACTCTTAGAAAAAAACATAGGCAAATATCTCTTGGACATAAACATGAGTGACTTCATGAACATATCTCCCCGGGCAAGGGAAACAAAAGCAAAAATGAACAAGTGGGACTCTATCAAGCTAGCTGAAAAGCTTCTGTACAGCAAAGGACACCATCAGTTGAACAAAAAGACATCCTACAGTATGGGAGAATATATTCATAAATGACTTAACCGATAAGGGTTGACATCCAAAATATATAAAGAACGCACACACCTTAACAAACAAAAAGCAAATAATCCAATTAAGAAATGGGCAGAGGACATGAATAGACACTTCTTCAAAGAAGAAATTCAGATGGCCAACAGGCACATGAAAAGATGCTCCACATCACTAATCATCAGAGAAATGCAGGTTAAAACCACAATGAGATATCACCTCACACCAGTGAGGATGGCCAACATCCAAAACACAAACAACAGCAAATGTTGGCGAGGATGTGGAGAAAAGGGAACCCTCCTACACTGCTGGTGGGAATGCAAATTAGTTCAACCATTGTGGAAAGCAGTAATGAGGTTCCTCAAAAAACTCAAACTAGGAATACCATTTGACCTACCAATTCCACTCCTAGGAATTTACCCTAAGAATGCAGGAGCCCAGTTTGAAAAAGACATATGCACCCCTATGTTTATTGCAGCACTATTTACAATAGCCAAGAAATGAAGCAACCTAAGTGTCCATCAGTAGATGAATGGATAAAGAAGATGTGGTACATATACACAATGGAAAATTATTCAGCCATAAGAATAAAGCAGATCCTACCATTTGCAACAACCTGGATGGAGCTAGAGGGTATTATGCTCAGTGAAATAAGCCAAGCTGAAAAAGACAAGTATCAAATGATTTCACTCATATGTGGAGTATAAGAACAAAGAAAAAAACTGAAGGAACAAAACAGCAGCAGACTCACAGAACCCAAGAACGGACTAATAGTTACAAAAGGGAAAGGGACTGGGGAAGATGGGTGGGAAGGGAGGGATAAGGGGGAAACAGGGACTTTATGACTAGCAGATGTGATGTTGGGGGGGCACGGGGTGGGCTGTACAACTCACAGAAGACAAGTAGTGATTCTATAGCCTCTCACTACGCTGATGGTTAGTGACTGTAATGGGGTTGGTGGGGGGGACCTGATGAAGGGGGTAGTTTAATTACCATAATATTGCACATGTAATTGTAGATTAATGATACCAAAATAAATTATAAAAAAAAAACAATAGTTGTGAGAGACTGAACATACCAACTTGGCAGTGGCCAGACCACATATGACAATTAGAACTCTGACCCACAATTCTTGCAGCAGTCAGCACAAACTCTGAGGAGTTAATGACTGTCATCTTCCCTCTTTGTTTTGCTCCCTGCCCTTCCAACTGAGGACCAACTACAGAAAGCCAAGTATGCTCCCCCAAAACAATTACATAAAATGCACTGCTTCCAGCTACCCAGTCTGCAGCTTCCCGTGCTAATACAGTACTCTCAAATCAGAGTGAAGCCTTCTTTTTTTTTTCCATTTAAGCTTTCCCTCTTCCTTGACAGCCTTTGTGTCTCTGCCAGACTCAGATGATGGTAGGTGACTGCCTTGTTACAGCAGGCATAGAATAAATAGCCTCTTTTGGATCTCAAAAAAAAAAAAAAGAGAAAGAATAATTTGTAATGAGGTCAAGTCCTTGGTGGTCCTTGTTTTTTGGGTGCTCATCTCCTCTGTGGCCTGGTCTTTGCAGGCTTCACCTTGCTCCATAACTGTACAGAACTGGTACCTCCCTGCACACAGTGACTACTTCTTAGAGTAGGTAGAAAGCTAGGCATAAGCCGGGAGAGAGAGGGGGACTTTGGTCGGATGCTTGCTTACATTCTACATATTCCGTACAAGCTCTTCCTGCAGGATGGGGAGAAAGGGTATAGATAACAGACCTGCCAAAACTGGCTGGTTCCAACACAGAGGAGAAGTTGGCCCTGACTTCACCTCCAAATACATTATACACTCATTAACACAGTAAAATTCATTCCCCTCTATCATTAGTATAGTAAAAATCACACCCCCCACACGCTATGACAGTTCCAGTGGGAACCAGATAGAGTCAAAAAATTCCCCAGCCCATCGTGAGGGTGGAGTAAGCCCAAATTCCAGGAAGACTCTACCAGTTTCCTTTGAGACCTAATCTCACATAGTGAATATTCATCTCCTTTCATATTAAAAAAAGGCTACCTATTATTCCCTCGGCAGACTGTACTCTTGTCTTTCCCTAAAGTTTATTCTCCAATCGAACACTTAATGCCCCTCAGTGTTTCTGCGTTCGCTCTTGAATTCTTTCTCTCAACAAGACTAAGGACTCATCTCTGGTAACACACTTAGCACTGACAAAGGGGCTTGAACTTCTCCCCCAATCAAGTTTATCTCTCTGTTACTCTCTTTCTTCAGGGTCCTGCTTAATGTGTCAATTGTAAATGACATCAAGGAATCATGGCATTACTTCAGGCCACAAGTTAGCGAGTGGGTCTCACTGTGTGTCAAAGGCGAGAGGCGTTGGCCAACATAGGGTGATGGGTGACGTTTGATCGCGCTTGAGAGAAAGAATCTCTTCCCTCGAGGCAGCAGCCGCCAAAGGGACTGGTAGAAACCTTCCGGAAGGTAGCCTTTCCTAAAGGAAGGAGAAAGGCTGGGCTGGGAAGGGGAGGGTGGGAGGGAGAGACTGGAAGGGCTTAGAGAGGTCCTGGGGAGACCCCAGGGAATACTGCCAGGCATTAATACCACACTTTCTCATACTGATAGTAAGCAAACCCAGAATTTGACAATTGTGGCATATTTACCCATTTGAATAGCAAATTTAGGATTTGGTTTGTTTTTTATTTTGAATTCCATTCTTTTTAATGGCAGGTTTGATGAATGGTGATTTATATACATACTATAAAAAAGGATAATTGATTTTATAATGGATTTTTTAAAAGCAGTACATTCACATGCAAATTCAAATGAGTTGCAGCTGCAATTCTCACAAACGAAGAAAAGGTTCAGGGAATTCAAACATTAATTTCCTATTTTGAAAATAATGGACTGAAGCTTCCACCTCTGCTCTGACCCCAGATGCAGTCCACTTCCCATGATGCTACCCGAGAATTCAAAAACCCCTCTCCCCAGAAGAAAACATGCAAGGGAAGAATTCACTGGTTTTCTTTTTTCATGCCAATCCCCCAGCCCCAGGGCTGTCTGTCCTCTTTGCTTATCCCAGGCTACTTGCTCTGATTTCAGCCAAAACAAACAAACAGTGGAGGAGACCACTTCACTGTATATGAATGGCTCACAATCAAGCTTTGAGTGAAAGAATGAAAGACACATGCAAGAGCTATTCATTGTTTGTGTTAATGCCCTAGACATTCTAGGCATGAGCAGACACAGCAAGGTCCTAATCTCCTGGAGATTATATGCTATTTGAGAAGACTGCGGAAATATGAGCAAATGGTTTTGCATTATAATATCAGCCTGACATAGCTCTTAAGAAAAATAGAGCAGAAAAATGGGGAGGAGAATGTTAGAAATAGTAGACTATCCTGGGCTGGGGAGACTTCTGATTCTCAAGCAGCTTGCTAGTGGGCCCCACCCTGAGACAAAGACAAGCCTGTCTGTCTCAAGCTCTCTGCAGTTGTCAGGAAATGCAATCCAGGGAGACCTCCCTGTGTGCCAGGTGAGACCACAACATGGGAATGGGTTCTTGATTCTGATTGAGAAAGAATTCATGATTAAATCGAGCAGGTAGAAGCAAAGAATAATTTAATAAAGCCAAGTACACACTCAAGGGAGGAGTGTAGGCATGCTGCAGAGATGAGCAGCCAGCGGGGGCCAAGTTGGGTGGTCTTATAGCTGGAGTTGAAGCAGGGGGTGAAATATCCATCAGGATAGGTGGGGTTTTCTCAGAATAGGGAGGAGATATCTGGGAAACAGAGTAACGCCCTCTTCTTGTCCTTAGATGGTTTGTCTCAGTAAGGTCATGTGATTCTTACTATGTTAATGAGCATGTAATGTACTTGAGGTGATATCAAGACCAACTTCTCCTCTGTGTTGGAACCAGTTTTGGCAGGTCTGGTATTTGTCCCTTCCCTCCCCACATCACATCCCATGAGAACAGTTTACACCCAACGTTTAGAATATAAATAACCATCTAACTGAATGTAAACACCAGCCCAAGTCCCCAGCCCCCTCCCTGCCCATGTCCAGGCTATCTGTCTACTGTAACCCAGTGGGGTTTCCTGGAGGGGCCACCTTCCTGCACAGGTGTAGAGAAATGGCAGTTACCAGAGCCAGGATCCTCACCTGATCCTAACCTGCTCACCCTTTGTGTACATGTGACGATGTAGTACTTAGCCTACTGCACAGGCACCCGTTGGCGATAAGCCATTATTGCCCGTGCTGCTTTAAAAAGAGCTCCGCCCGGCACTAGGGCAGAGGGAAGCAGAAGAGGGGGAGAGCAGAGGCTGGAGCGGAGGCTGAGACAGAGGCAGATGGGACTCTGGCCCTTGATCTGCCACCGTGAAACTAAATCTGGGTATAAACCTGTTTACCCGCAACATTCTGTTGTCGTTATTCAGCCTCACCAAATCCAGAGTGAACTTGCCCAGAGCTAAGACCCCCTTTGGCCTGGAGCTACAACAAGACAAATGAACTGTTGGGAACAAAACCACTTGCAGGTCATTCAGAAATTCCCCAAGAGGGACATGCGTCTACTGAGAATCTCGAATCTTGTCCATTTCCCTCATTTTACACTCGAGAAAAATGGAGTCACACTGTCAATGAGATGTCCATGTTCACACAGGTGGTTCTTGACAGAAGAGGAAGCAGGACCCTGGGACTGGACCTTCCCTGAACTCTTACCATTATTGTCTGTTAATAACAGCTAATAAAAGACTGTTAGCATTATTAACATCGTTAGCATTGAACAAGATTTTGTTCATATTTTTGTGTAGGACAGAAATGCAACTTTTAAAAAATGGGAAGAACTCTTGCATCTTAATCCTAGGGTCAGTAATTTTTATTAACAAATTGGAATTTGGAACACTCTGAGGCTTTGTTAGCTGTGTCAGTGACTCATAGGTTATAATCTCTTGCAATAGCAATTAAGGGGAAAAAATCTTTTGTGATTTGTGTGTGCACCCGAGAGAGAGAGCATGCACATCCAGTATAAAAGGACTCATGACTCAGTTTGCTAAAAGCTCCTTAAATGTAAGCTGCTTGTTCAGAAGGGCTCCTTTTAAAAAGCTTGTAAATTGTTATCTTAGTGACATGTCTCCCTTAAGCATGTTTACTTCTCTAAATGCATAGACAGACTTCATTAGGAGTGGGAAAATGTCCAGTTAAATCTGTTACTTTAAAATGTATATATGAAACCTAAGAAATACTAATTTAATGGTAATGTATTGATGTACAACAATTTCTAATTTTAAATAATGTCAACCCTATAGATTTTACACTTTTATGCTTACAGCATGGACTGTCTCTCTATCAAAGTGTATTTTTACCCCACCTCACATAAAGCTTTGACCCAGAGACCCTGCCATTGGGAGCTTCTGTGTCATTGGAAAGGTGGTCGCTCATACCTCATTGTGGTGGGATAACTAGGGGTATTGAGCCCTGACCCTGTGGGAGACACCATGTTAGGCCTCTGAGCTATCTCATGGAGCCCAATAAATGAAGTTTGTTATTTGTAAAGAGGGGCCAGAGAGGAGGGGTAATTTGGACAATGCCCAACAGCTTACAAACTTAGGCAGCCTCTTAATGGGCCATCTACTGCCTCCCAAAGCTAGACCAGTGGACTCAGTTGTGCTTCAGGGTGAGCACCTGAACCCCCTGGTCAGCACTAGGTGCAGAGATCGGGTCCTGGCCACGCATAGCCAATGCTTTCAGCAGCAGCACACCAGAAATTTTTCTCCCTGTTTTAATAATGAAGGTCCACATAAAATTAAGTTTGAATATCACTTCTAGGACTAAAGAAAAAGTTTGCAAAAAGTTTGAAAGAGTTAGAGTTGCATTTTCTCTGACAATTCTTTCTTATGCTGTCCATAGTGACTACATGTAATTTTAAGTTGTGTTAAATTTAGTCAGTTGAATTGTTACAATTTCTGTCCCCAAAATAAACCACAATAATTATGTCAACATACAATGCCATTTTTTCCTTTATTGCATTGTCCTGTGAGACACGATAATGTCCAGTTAGCAACAAGGCTTTACTGGAGATGTTATACTCCTATTGTTCAAAACCCAACATCTGCAGCATACAAAACACGGGGGCTTGAGTAGGTGGGCCTTCTGGCTAAGTGAACATTTTGGTTAACTCAGTGCTGGGAGAAAGATTTTTTGTCTACCGTGTTTGAATCTGCTGTTCTGTCTTGCTACATCAAAGTCAAAATCCAGTGACCTGTGGAACATTGGACTCATTGCCCTAAACCTGCTTCCTGGTGGCCCAGAATCACAGCGGTGGCTTTAGGAAGTGGAGAGCACGCTGCAGGGAGGCTGAGCCCTGGGGGGTGGCCTGGGATTTAATGATGCTCAGTTTGCTTTATGTAAGCACCTGCTATTCATTGCCTTATGAAATGCTTCTACTACAGAAGCAGAGTTCAACTATAGTGAGAAAACGCCTTTGGCTACATGAGGAGATCAGCTCAGCTTCTGTGCATGGACTGCATCCCTACAGTGCTTGTTTCTGATCACTGCTCCTGGCCTTGAGCCCATCCCCACAAGAGGGTCCAGGGAGGGATATGCTAAGTCTGGAAGCTGGTGCCTAATCCCTTAGCAGCCTCACCTACAGGAGGCCCATGTCCCTGTTGTGTTTTGTGCATTAGAACACCAAAATGACCTCTGGTGTCAACAGACCCTCAGCAGGAGGTGACCTTAGGAAGCCAGGGTAGACAGAGGATGGGGCCATCCTGGGTGGGTCCGTGTATTATAACCCACAGCCAGCCTGTAAGTAGGAGTGTGTGTGTGTGTGTGTGTGTGTGTGTGTGTGTGTGTGTGTGTGTTTCAGCTTAAAAAGAGCCTGCTTTCTGTCTTTCCTAAATACAGAGGCTTAGATGGTAGAATTTCTGTAACAGACACAGAAGAGCAATGTTCTGGTGGTGGCCAACACCATGCATGCGGGAGCTTCTCAGTCCCAGGACAGGTGGCTCCCAGCCAACATAAACAAACAGTCCATGCTTAGCACAAGAGCTCTCGCTGAGAACCATCGCCTGCCCACCTCCACGGCCGGCGGCACTTACACACAGCAGGAACTCAGCTAATGTGTTTGGCTCAGTGGGCCTGAAGCCACACTGGGGCTCTTCCAGGGTCCTCTCCTTTGCTGACTCAAATACTTTGCCTTAAGAATAAGCCCTGAAAAAAATGCCTAATATCATTGCCTTTAATAGACTCATCAACAGAAGAAATACTGTTTATTAAATAGAATGGGGCCAGGTTATTAAAGAAATCATTTCCCCTGCTGAGTGTTGCTGGAATATTATGGTCCATAATACAGTCTAAGTCTAAGAGAAACAAGAAAAGGAAAGCGAGGCGATTCTCGGGAAGGCTGTGACAGGAGGTCCTCCAGAGAACCCTCGGGCCGAGTCACCCACTTGCAGTCGTGGGGGTGGGGGTGGCAAGTGGCTCCCGTGAGCCCGTGTTTGGGGTGAAGGTGGCCCAGCCGCCCGGGTGCTGACCTGATGGGAGGAGACTGGGCCAAGGATGCAACGCCGGCACGCTTCTCCCGGCTCAGAGGCTCTCTGTGCAGTCTGTGTCTCGTCCTGCTCGTCCTTTGCTGGTGGTATTTTATTTACTTACTTATTTGGAAGCACAGTGAATGGTAGAATTAGGAACCCAGGAGACATAAAGGGCAGTTGTCCTTAGCCATGGTGGGGAGGAGGTTCCATCCCAGCCCTACCCAGTGTGACTGCTTCCAGGGTGTGAATTCAGAGTCTCGGGTTCTTGCGGCCTTGGTCGTGTCCTTCACGCCTCCCACCACCTGTGGCCGAATCATGTGTCCGTGGCTTAGGGAATGGCTGGGCCACAGTGACAACGTTCCCAGATCTCCCTCCTCGGGCTCCCTGTCTGAGCAATGCCAGCAACGGTCACAGCTGGCTAACGTCCCTAGTGGTCCAGGAAGGGGCGGGCAAGATAAAGGACATTTGAGGGGCTTCTGACTGCACATGCCCCATGAACCTTACATGACTCATCAGTGAACCATGCTTCCCTGAGGGGGTGGCGTGCGGGGGTGGGGAGGAGCACAGAACACGGCTCAGGCCTCACTTTGGAGTGATTCTGCTGGGAACTGGCCTGGGGGACGAGTAGACGGGAGAATCAGAGAGGGCATCTGGGGACAGAGGGCACAGGATGTGCGGGACTGAGCGCTGAGGTGGTGTCGGGTGGAGGCCAGGCCCTGCGCGGGCAGGAGGCTGCCCCTGAGGGCACTGGCGTCCTGTGTCACTGCGTAGGCTTAAGTGTGCAGCAACCCAAAGGGTTTCTTACCCCAGTGGAAGCTGTATAGGTAGCTTCCCAGCACTGATCCCACATGTGACAGATACTGTGAGGTTTTATGTCATAGGTCCTGATGCAGTGACAAGCCTGTTTTCTTGACTTAATATTCCCCACCAGTGTCAAGTTTTAATTAGAAACCTACATTCCATAAGGAAGCACCTACCATACATTTTCCACAAGTGATGTATAAGCAGCTGGTTGATGTGGGACACAGTTACTTCGGCCCCGGAGGCTGGCTCCCACGGGCAGAGATGGCACTGCCCCGTTCGTCTGCCACGGCGCACCTCCCGGGACCGGGCATCTTGTTCTTGTTCTCAGGCCAGTTGTAATGTGGGCTGGGTGGTCTCAGCGCCCCTTCTGACCCTCCCACCCCACTGTAAGCCCCCTGGGAGGAGGGGCCAGGCTGTCCCTTGGACTTCTGCTCCTAACTCCCTGTGCAGCTCCTGAAACACAGTGGAGAAAAAAGAAATATTTTTTGACTCGAAATGAGTTGGATAGAATAGTGGCTGTTAAAAGGACATTTCAAAACCTTTGAGAGGACATGCTGAAGAATGGTAATCAAGCTAAATTATATGAAATATAAATAAGTGAGCTAAAGTACTGAGTGTCGTATGATCTGCAACGTGCCCCACTTGTAAGAAGATCTTATGTGGTTTGAAATCATCTTCCCTTTGGTGTTTCATGAATTACCAATTTTAGGTGCAAAGCCCTGAATTTCTAGAAATCTCACAGACAGATAATAAGAAAATCACTCTGAAATTTCCAAAATACATGCTGGAATCTATAACATGGGACGGGAGGAGCTCATAGTGGGAAAGCATGGTTTCTGTCCATTTTTCTGTGGGCAACTATAGCAAGGGCGCCTCACGCTGCATTTCGGTGGCCTGAAGAAAACGGAGGAGGGGGCTCATGAACCAGCAGGTCGGAGTTTTAGTGCTTCCTACCAATCAGTCGGACAGACATGCAACACACAGCCATTAAATGCCTGCTGTGGATAAAACGTCCGCAGAGGGGCCACCGGGTGTCAGGAGGTCACCTTGGTGTTGGCAGTTTTGCCTCTGTTGGCACAAAATGATGGCAAATCCCTTCAGCCAGAATACGCTCGAATGTTCAATTTCACTGCACAGATTAGAAAGGTGTAGGGATTGTGAAGAGCGGAGTGGTCCGGAAGGACTTCCTGGAGGAAGTGGAGCTTGAAGAGTGAGCAGGACTTGAAGAGGAAGAGAAGGCAAGTGGGAGCTGAGGCGGGTGAGGGGAGGACGGCAGGGGGTCAGGGCAGAAAGCCAAAGCCACATGAAGCAGGATGGCAAAGCCACAGAGACAACTGGCATGTGAAACCATAAAACAAGGAGCCCGGAGAGGATGTCGAGAGGGAGGTCCCCTAAAGGAAGCGGCACAGGAGAAGTAAGGAAGCAGAAGGCAGGATGCTGGGAGCAGAATGTTAAGCCTGCTTATGTCTGCTTTCACAGTGGGTCGCCATGGCTTACATGGCGGGACCACCCCATCCTTCCCTGGGAGCTTCCTGAGTGGTGCAGCTCTCCGTTCCTCTGTGGGGATCAGCCCTAAGAGGTCCACTTAGACCTCCTGCTTGCAACGAAGTGGGTCCATCATGCCAGGAGTGTCCCACGAGCTGCTGGCAGCTTCTTCAAGCCAACAGGTGGGAGTGGTGGTGCCGCCAGACCTCCACTGGCCGAGCGTGTCTTTGAGAAGAAAGGAGTCGGGAAGTAACCTGGAAGGTGATTACTCTGTGCTATCTGGATAACACTGCATCTTTCAGGGTCCCTAGGAACCAAAGAAAAAAGAAATCAAACAAGCCTGTAATACAACTTACTTACGCCGTAGACTCACAGTTGATCCTGGAGCAGCACGGGTTTGAAGTGTGAGGGTCCACTTGCATGCAAATAGGCTGGAAAACGTTTTGGAGGGTTGTGTCAATTTGAAAACCATTTTCTTTCCTCAAGCTTACTTTATTGTAAGAATACCGTATATAAGACATATGTCACAATAAATCAACTGTTTATGTTATGGGTAAGGCTTCTGGTCAACAGTAGGCTACCAGCGAAGTTTGGGCGAGTCAAAAGTTATATGAGGATTTTTGACTCTGAGGGCAGAGAGGAACCCCTAATCCCACATTGTTCAAGGGCCAACTCTGTATGTGTACATAGGAAGTGTGCCGTTGTAATAATCAGAATCACACGTGCCATTTTTACGAGGTCCAAGAAGAATCCGGGAGGTATGGCCGAGCCATGACTCGGGTCCCTCACACATTCACCCTTAGGCAGCCTGGGCCTGGAAGACGCGAGCACCCGGACAAGCCCGGCTCACTCACACGGCCATAGGAGCAGCTACTGGGACTTTACACTGGGAGCCTTCTCCTGAATATTACACTTTTCTAGTGCCCTGGGGCTCATATAAACCAGTGCCTCACAGACAGTGGGTTTGACAGTTATATCAGTGTGTGTCTGCATGTGACGTGTCAGTGTGTGCAAGTGTGCATGTGGTGTGTCAGTGTGTGCATGTGTGTACGTGTGTCCTTAGAGTGTACTGAACTCTTTGAAAGCTCAACCTGCTTTTAATCAATTTTGACATGAAGAAGATAATTGAGACAATATAAATCCTAATTCAAATGCCTCTGCCCTCATTTGGCTGCAAATGGAGTTACATCTGATGCCCTTTCCCTCACCTTCTCTATGACTCCCAAGACCAACATCGGTCCCACTGTGGGCAGACAGCCCTCGCCCTGGTGACTATTAGAGGCTACTTGGTAAACTTTCCTAATGCCCAGGAGAGTTAAAAAGCGATAAATATTATAGACGCCTCTGAAGATATAAGCACCGTGTGAAGGTGACTTTCAGCTGTGATTACTATGCATGTGTCAGAGAAAACTCTAGTCCGTTATCTCAATTTGGTACACTTTGTCCTATACACGCATAAGAAATATCTTAAAGGGGGTGGAGTGGAAATTATTTTTTTAATATCTGAGGCTTTAGAGCACTCTCTATCCAATAAATTAACATATTTGTATTTTAATGAAAATCACCTTAACCAACAACGAAATTATTCTGTGGGCATAATAGGGGTGGCTTCTTGGAGCTGGCACTGAACTGCTTAGCCAGGTATAAAGGCTACACGTGTGAACACACTCGGGCCCGCCCTCCCCAGACTGGCAGGGCGGGTGGTGAGATGGGGCTGTGAAGAGCAGACTGAACCACTGTGGTAGGTGCTCACAGGGTCGGCACACACTGACATCCCGAGGGTGAGGGTTGAGGGTAGAGGCTATGGGATTTGGGATTCACTAGTGGATACAGGAAATGCAGTATAAAAGCTGGGTGATTTTGAGTCGAGACACTGGATGGCCGTGCCGTTTATGCTAAAGGAAGCTTCCATTCTGTTTTCCAACCTCACGTAACCAGCAGTGAGGAAGGACTGGGACAAAGGGGGCTTTTTCAGGAACCAGTGAATTTGTAACGTGAAGGCAACTTCTACTCTGCCTGTATGTATACCTAACACTGAGGAAGGCCCGCCTGCCTACCTGCCCTACACCAACCGATCGAGGCGCAAGGTAACCCAGACGACAGGAGAGTCTCTTTTTAACAAAAAAAGTGTGTTATGTCTGGTTTCATGAAACATTCTTAGTAAATAACTAATTGTCCAAGAAGAGGAAGTCTAGTCATTCTCATATAATAGATACAGGGCTGGGGGGAGACTCAGGACCTTCCTAGACGATTTCTGAGGGATGACGATAACCTGAACTCACAGCGGGAACTGCACTGACCCAGAGTCCTTGGCACCTGCTGCCTCAGGTGATGAGCAAAGGCACCGCAGAGCTGCCCCGGGCACTAAAGAAATAACAAGGGAGGCTTCACAGTGACCCCACCACAGTTCAGGGAGAGAAAGAAAGAATGGAAATGAGCATGCACTGGATGCTTAACATGTGCCAGAGGCCATAGTCATGTTGTAGATTGATCTTCAAAACAGCCCTGGTGTTATCCCATGTTTCATATGAAAGAAAAGTGAGGCTCAGAGAAATTAATCAGCTAGCCCAGGATCGTACAACTATTCAAGGACTCAAATCTCATTCTGTCCTAAAACACTGAATGTTTTCCCCACAATATCTCCCCCCTCTAAGAACAGATACACTGAATGAGGGTTGTAGGCATGGAAATACCTGGGCAAGTTTCTGTCTGCTTAGGGGAGTCTAGGTGCTTCCTCTTACATACCCATGGTGGTGTCAGGCTTATTTAACACATCGGTCCCTAGGATTGACGTGAGAACTTCCCAGCACCAGCCCTCCTGGGACTGGAAGAAGAATCCTAAGGAAAGAGTTGTTCCCATGACTCCTTCTCTTGAAAGTTTAGGAAGAGGTAGGGGAAGGGCATGTTATTAGCAGGTGCATCCCCAGGACTCTTACATTGTCTCCACTCGGATGTCGACCTTTCTGAAACCAAAGATAGTTGGCAGGATGACTGGGATGATTTCTTTAGATTGAATCCATCTATGTGAGCTTCATAAATTGCTGGGTTTTGCCGTAAGATTTGGGGGTAGATTGTTCAGCAGCAAAACCTGACCACTGACCAATACACACTTAAAACTAATTATTGAGTGTCTCCTGTCCCTCCACAGTTGAGTTTGTTGTTTTGGGATATTTGGATAAAGGTAAAATGAAGCCAAAAGCAAGACTGTGCACCCCCAGGAGCAGCATTAAAATCTAGTTAAAGATGAAAAAAGTAACACATACCCAATACCTAATGAGTCAAGCGAGACACTAGATAATTAAGTGATAAGCCGTGTGTACTTGTGAGCCCAGAGAAGACAGAGATAAGTAAATGGAATAAATCATCCTCTTTTCGTACCCAGAAGTTATTCAATTTCTGCCAACATGGATCGTCCCAGCAGTCTTTTTTTTCCTGTGGGGAAAAGTTGGCCAGTAATTACATTATTATCACTGACCAACCCAGTGGCATCCAGTGGCCTGTCATACCCACCTAGTTTCAGTTGCTCAGATGTGGCAAGAACAGGTATAGTCAGAGTACCCAGGTTAATAAATATTAATGTAGAGGAATTTCAATCCATTATTTATTTCCCACCATCTGCATAATGCCCTCTCAGGTAAAACTAATAAAACCTTCTAGGATTTGCAGTTCAACAAAATCTCCAAATGGATATGCAGCAAAAACAGGAGAGAAACTAACCAGAGGGAGAAACTGGCTTTTTATTTTTTTAAAGAAAACTCTCAAAAGAATTTTCAGAAGATGTGACTAAGACATCCAAGTCTCAGAGATCCGTCCCACTTGCATTATGTTGCAAAGAGAGAAGTCCTCAATCTTTTCCTGAGAGATGTCCTTGTTTTCTCGTTCCCCCGCAAAGCGGCACTGTGGTAAACACGTGTTGCCATTCCTATCCAAACCTGCAAGTTAATGGGGTGTTCCAGGAGCATTTCCACATAAACATGAAAATAATATAAGCTGAACACAGGAACCCTTAAACCAAGATTCAAGGTCATCTGCTGAGCATGATAGACCTGTAAAGATTTCGATGTAGAATAAATGTACAGAGAAGGTAAGCTCCCCAGGACCACGGATGTTGTCTGGGACACTAGTGAGTTCCTAAAATAGTGTCAAGTACGTGTTGTTCCATATTTATTCAATAATCAAGCACAACAGAAGCCACCATGCTCTCTGTAACTAGCAGGGCAATACTGTTTATTTCCTTCTGTGAGTCTCTGCGAATTAAGGATATTTAGAGATGGCCTCTCCAATATCTTAACGAGGTGGAGAATTATTTTAAAATCATTCCTGTATTTAAGGGTATTTATATTCCCCCAGTATGAAAAGGTATTTACAGCCTTATAAACTAGCCAGCTGTTGTCAAGGAAAAATAAACCTCTACCTCGACTTCATTTCTTGCATAAAAAACACTGAAGGATCAAATATTAAAATGCAAAATAAGTGCAACCAGACAGTAAAAATTTGATGATATATTTATAATCTTGATTATGTAATTGAATCTGAATGATATACTCCAGTCTCTTCTCATTACAGAAAGTCAGAAAACACTAAAAAAAGATGAATGAATTTGAGCATGAACAACTTTTAAATTTCTGTACAGAAAAGCTACAACCAACAAGGCTAAGTGTAATGCTAACCTATGAGGAAATTAGTACTTTACATTTCCTAATCCATCATCTATTGTAATATGTTTCATCTAGATCAATGGAGAAATAAACGGTCAAGTTGCAAAATGGAAAGTGGGCAAAGAACATGAATGGGCAGTTCATCATAGGATTACTAATGGCAGAGAAACATGTTGGCTTTCTTTTATCTGGTAAATCTGAAAATCGCAACAATATTTTGACAAAATCCAGCATTGGCAAAGATACAAAGATGCCTGCATACCCACACTGGTTTGGGAGCACAAACACCATCTTTCTAAATATGCGATAGGTAACAACATCGTAAATGGTCGTGCAGTGGGTCCCCACAGACACAGACACACACACTCTCGAACCTCCAAGGGGCAAACATCAATGACCCGAGATGCCTAAAGAAAGAGAGGAAGTCTATTTCTCAGCGTCTCACAGTGGACAGAGCCCATCTCTCAAAGGAGTACAGCTGTCCCATCTTGCAAACAGTGCAGGTTCCTTTCTTTCATCCCCAACTTAAGGTTATGTCCTTGGGTCTCGAAGGAACAAGCAAGTGACACATGGCTGTGTAGCTAATGGGTCATTCCTCCCCTTCTCTACACAAAGCCCCAGCCTCGTTGTTTTTTTCATTGTTAGCTTTTCATGGGAGTGTGATACGCATACCAGAAAGTATACATGTGTTGTAAATGTAGCGCTTGATGAATTTTCACAGCATTAACCCACTCTTGTAACCAGCATCCCAATATCAACACTTCAGAGGCTCCCTTCTGCCCTTCTCCCCCGCAGAGGGACACAAGCCTGACTTCTCACAGGATAGATTCGCTAGGGCTGTTTTTGAAATTCATAGAAATGACATATTTACTGGCCACTTGATTATTTTCTTTTGTGAAGTGCTTGCTTAAGAAATTTGCGCATCAGTTTGCTTGTTTCTTATTGATGTGAAGGCATTTTTTAAATCAAAATGAGCCTTTGGACAATTTCTACAAAGAAGACATACAGATGCTAGCAGGTATATGAAAAGATCCTCGACACCACGGATGATGGGGAAATGCAAATTAAAGCCACAAGATATCACCTCAGGCCTGTTTGATGGCTGTTATCAAAAAGACAAAGACAACAAGTGGATGTTAGGCAGGACATGGAGAAGGTGGAAACCTGGGCACTGTTGTGGGGAATGGAAGCGGGCAGCTGCTGTGGTCAGCAGTACGGCGGGTCCTCAAAAATTTGAGAATAGAAACACCACACGACCCACGCTAAGTATCAAAATGGCCAGTCGTAAAAAAACTCAATGAAATATTTAGCCTGATCATTTTCCACCTAAGACAACGGTATGTTTTATTTCTCCCAGTTATATTGCACATATGTTAACAAAAGCACATGGAGGCTTAGAGAAATATCTGGGTGGATGACCATCAAAATATTAACAATGGTTTCCTCTTCAAGGTGGAGTCGGATATTAATGATTTTAATCTTCTTCTCACTATAACTTCCTTTCTCTTTGATTTTCAAATAAACAGGTAATATCTTAGTGTCCTAGGGCTGTTCTAACAAAGTCCTACAAACTGCATGACCTACAGCAACGGAAATGTATTTTCTCACCATTCCTGAAGTTAGAAGTCTCTCAGAAGAAACCAAGTGTCAGCAAGGTCACACTCCCTCAGATTCCGGGCAGAATGCTCTCTGGCCTCTTTCTAGCTTGTGGTGGTGGCCATCGATCCATGGCATTCCTCGGCTTGCAGATGTAGCCCTCCAATCTCCCTCTGTTGTCACACGGTGCTCTCTCTGTATGTCTGTGTGTCTCATAAGGGCACTAGTTGTATTAGGGCAGCCCCCCCCCCAACTCCAGTATGACCTCATGTTAACTATTATACCTGCAATCACACTATTTCCAAATAAGGTTACGTTCTGAGGTACTGGCAATTCCTATGCTTTCCCGCAGAGGTAAGCCACACACATTCCTGAGTGTATGCGCACACACCTGCACCAGCGATGGTTGTGATGGACGTTGTCGGCGTGTTGGAGAGGAAGGCGAGTGCTAGAAGTGGATGGCAGTGCTCACAAGAACACCGTGCAGGCAGTGGGATGCAGCCGCCCGGGAGGGGGGCTGAACGGTGATGCAGTTGTTACAGAAGTCTCAGCTGCTCCCATGGCATCTCTGGAGGGGATGGGACCCCAGAGTTTTCCTGAATCGGGTTCTAATCTTCCTGCTGTGACAAATATTTGTATGCTGCAATAAGTTTCTCACAGTCTTATTACCAATTTTCTGCATACTTAATTTTTAAATACAAAAGTTAGTTTTTATACAACAACCTTGCAAAATGTACGATCCACAATGTTAATAATTAATTAATTAATATTTAAGACCCCCAGTTATCATGCTGTTTAGGCTATGGAATAATTTACTTGTTGAGATTGTTAAATCACTCTGTAAAACAGCAAATTTACTTAAGGAGAACTTTATTGCTATAAAAAAGCAGTTTGCAAACCAGGGAGGCAGAGTCCTTGGCCATGAACTGAAGGTGTGCTTATAGGAAACGGGTTTGTTTTCACAGGAAACACTCACCCAGGGCCCACCCAGTCCATTCTGTAAATGGGGGACACAAGCTTGTTAAAGTCTCAGGTGGCTGACACGAGTCGCTGCCGACGGGTTGGTTTCTCAGCCCTTGTCTGTTTGGGGGGCAATGGCAGATCCATATCAGAAACTGGTTCCGCTTTTGGGAGTAGACTTCATTCTGTGGTTCTTCCAAAGACAGAGAATATGTGTGCGGCCTCCTGTCCATACATGGCCATCCAGCTCGTTAGCCTGACAGAATCCATCTTCTTTTCTGGCATGACAGGGTTTTGGGGGGGAGAGGCAGAATTCACTTGGTTTTGTCTTATTTTCACAAGATTAATCAAATACCCAAGAGCTCCCTTTCCTGTCCTAAATTAGAATACAACAAGCTAGCACAGCTAAGGATGGGCAGCATGTATGCTCTGAGATGTGGCAGACATAGCTACAAGCATGGCTCATAATTCTTACAATATTAATGACACAAGTTTAGAATTTTATAAATGTCAGGCTCTCATTAAAAGTCAGATTGCATTTTTAAAACTGCAGACAATTTCAGTTTAGCTGGCATATCACATCAGAAGAGCCAATTTAAATATCTATAGATAATTCATGTGGGAAACCTATTTTCTTTTGGTGGCATGGATAATTCATGCCAACTGTCATTAGAAAATAGGTAATAAATATCTATCAAGAGGCTTCCCAGAATAGTATTTTCATAAAAATCTTCATAGAGTTATTCCCTCACCCTCTTGTGTAAATATGACACTCTTAACTCCATCTTCTCTCCAAAATCTTGTTATAATCTCTGTTATCTCTTGGGAATAACTAATCTAAAGTCATTTATACTTGGTAAGTTTTAAAAGATGGCTTCGGAGTTCACTGAGTAAAAGAATCCTTTAGCTATCTTGATAATATGGGCAGCTTATGCTTACAAATACATCCTGATGGGGCCAATTCAGACAATGTTCAGGAAATCACAGCATTAATATATAAATCTAGCACCTGGGACTCAGTATCTGCTAGGCAAGAGCTTTGCACTGACTTTATTATTCAGTTCTCACAATAGCCCTGCAAGATAATTATTATTACCCCTGTGATCACAGATCAGGAAACAGACTCATAGGCAGGATAGTCATTTGTTCAAAATCATAGAGCAAAGCTAGTCTTCTCTGGCCAGGCAGGACCGTGGCGGTGGAATTCCCACACGGTATCAGGGAACAGCACATGCAGACGCTGGATGTTGGATGTCCAGGGAAATAGCTCCCGCCAGCTTGTCCCTGCATTTCACCCTCATAATCAGTCACTGTGGATAGTAGACACTCTTGGCTACACACCTGTTGATTGCGTAGTTTGTTCATATAACATTCACTGTCACTTAATCTCCAACCCCAGCCCTACTTTCCCTTGAACTGCCTCAGGAAAAAGGGAAATGGCCATTGGAACTTGGAAATAAGGGAAAGCCCTTTGAGTTCTAAAAGCCACACATCACAGATCAGAAGATAATGCTACATAATTGTCAAGAGAGAAAATGGCTCTCAGACTGGCAAGACAATAAAATAATCCAAATAAATGAATTTACTCTAAATAAATGACCTGCCAATTAGAAAGTTACGTAAGCCATGGTCAGGGCTCCCAGAAGACTCTGAGCCTGGGAGAGGAGATTGACACAGAAGATTATTCATTTTAGATATAATTGTATACACGTGTGTATGTAGCTGTGTGCATACTATACAATCAAACATTTATATTGCTTTGGTTTTGCTACTAACAAAGGTTGCCTAGTAGTGAAAATGTCTTAAGTGTTTAGTTGAGGGACAGATGTTAATAAATGATTTTTGTCAAAGCAATACTTGAACAAATACTAAATGTCCTCTAATGGGAGTATTAAAAGTCCTGTAATGCATGCCTCAGTTCCATTCTAGGGAATATCCATTTTTAGCCACTTCAATTTTAATTCTTCTGCGGCTTATTCCCACCCTGTTAAATAGTATGTTGTATTGGGGTAGGGTAGAGACATGGGACAAGCATCGTGATTAATTTTTCCTGCATATGATGAAAAATGCTAAGATATGAACAGTATACTAAGAACAGGAGGGACTCCATCTTAAGGCTAAGATTCCATTTTAAACACCAGGGAGTTGAGGAGGTAAGTTCCTAACAGGTTTCAGACAATAAGCGACACTATCTTAAGGCAGCACAAGTGGTCCTAAGTGATAAGTCCCCACTGCTGGAGGGGAACCATATCTTAGAGAAGAACAGGATCCAGAAATTCCTTGTGTTAAGTTTATCTTAAAGAATACCTGCAGGACTGACTGTGGATGGTGACATAATAAGGTGTCTTACCAGAGACAGACATCATGAGACCACATGTCAAGCCTATGCCCATCATGTCCGCCCCTGCCCTTTGCCCCATTCTGAAAATCCATAAAAGACAGAATCCTAAACCCTTAAGAGCGCCTCCTCTCTGAGGCTTCCCACACTCCTGCCTTTGACTGTGCACTCCTTGCCTTAAGTAAAGCCTCCTCACTGCTCAACTGACTGTGTTTTGTCTGCGCTCTTCCAGTGATAAACATCTTTGTAACTTTGCTGTTTCATTCAACTTTCTAGACTTAAGCACGAGTCTTCACTCTCTCTGTTCTACTTCAGACAAGTAGGGAAGGACTGCTGAGATCTCTGATCAGCGCTTGCCAGTTCCTAGCACCTCAGTGACCCAGACAAGGATTTCAGCTGTACAATCATGTTCCTTAGTAGCCTGACCAAAAGTCCCCTTTCTTTGCCTTTGGGAAGTTCTCAGAACATTGTCTCACTCCATCCAGCACTCTGCGGCTCCCCCAGGTCCTGGGGTGGTGGGGACTCAGTTCCCATGCCCTGCAGATCCAAGCGCACGCTGGACACCAAGCAGCTCTGGCTTTAGGAGCTGGGGAGGGATTTGCTCTGTGCTGAGTGGAGCTCAATGCCCTCCCCTGTCCTGCCTCTGCTCTTCCCTGCTCTCGGCTGCCATTCACTTCCGCTCTTGTTTTAATGAATTCCTTCCTTCCTTACACTTCTCGGACCTGTTTGTGAATTCTTTCTGGGTCAGAGTCAAGAACTCTCCCAGGCCCAGGTGGAGGTCTCAGCTAGCGCACAGGGCCAGACGTCCCCAGACGCAGCTGCCCAGCACAGGCACTATTGTTTGATTTCCCATTGAAAGTCTTCGAGTCGTAAGAGCTAAGGATTCAGCACACTTTTACAGATTTCCATCTACTGTTCATTCCAGGTTGTTATAATTCATCACCATTTTCCCTTCCTCTAACTGGTCCCATTTGAAACTTAAGTATTTTATTTTAAGTCTGTTTCTTTTTTGTCAGCTTTCATCACTATCTTTTGAACCCACATGCTATATGATGAGTATATTTGTACCTCTGTTCTCTTGAATTCTGTATACTGTATCTTTATATTTTATCATCAAGATCATAGTTATTTTCTTTTTAGTATCTATAATTAAGCCTTCTAGGCATTCTCTATAATTGAATTCTAAAATCTGGAAAACAAATTCATGTTTTATAGATATTAATAGCATCACTGGCCTTTCTAGAAATCCAATGCCACAATTCTTGTTACTTAAATAACATCCATAGGGTCAAAGTGAAATACAAGCCTTCATGCTTTACATTCTAATAGTTGATAAGGTTCCCATGCTGTATTTTAGTTGATAATTTTCTTGTATATTTTTTCCCCCTGGAGTTTCAAATGAACTTTATTTACTTACGTTGGCAGGATGATATCAGCTGGGCATTCAAGTGAGTCCAAATGCCATCACCCCCTTGTCTAGACCTGTGCCCTTGAAAAGATTCCCATTTTTCTCTATGAAGACGGGGCCTTGTTTTGTTCACTTTATTCCCCACCCACCCCAGCATCCTGCTTTGCAAAGGATAGGCCCTCAACAAACACAGGTCAATGAATGGATGGATGAAGTAACAGTGAGCCAGCACTAGGAAGGATTACATGCTGACTTGTCACTTTTCTGAAATAATTCTTTATGCATTATTGCTCTTTACTAGAGAATCACAGCTTGAATTAGAATAAAATCACAAATTTTACTTAAGGAGAAAGCAGAGAAGTTAATGGACAAAAACATGACTTTGCAAGGAAAATATCCCACTAAAAATAGAGGGAGAGCATTAAAATAGGCACCACAAATATTCCTGTCTATTTTAAACTAGAGACTGAATGTTCTTTAGGTACTTGATTCAATAATGAAGCCTAGCGAAAGCAGAAGAATATACAGAGATATCTGTGGATGACTATAGTTCTGCTTTGCTCAAAATAGTACAAACATCGAAGACAAAGCTGAAATAATTTGACAGTTGACCTATTGAGATTTAATGTTCAGGTGTTTGGGTCTAGACAGTATGGAAAATACTCCGGGAAATAGGCTATATTTAAAATATGAAGTGGCCTTTGAGCCAGCTGGTCTTTAAAACTCACTTAAATGGGTTGCTTTAAAAGCTGGGGAATAAGTAAAATGCAGAATTCTAAGTGGAGAAAGGGAAGTCTTTGCTCAGTCCTCCACATGAGAGCTGTCATGGTGTTGGGGGCAGGCCGAGAGGGTGTTTGCTGCGTCAGTGAGTGTGAGCCCCATGGTGTGCCTGGGAAGGAACCCCATGCGTGGGAATCCTCTCAGCATGCCACCTTCATCCGGCCCTGCTGCCTGCAGGCTGCACACACCGGGCACAACTGGGATTTTCATCGGCAGAGGCATAGCCTTCCTAGGAGTCCTTTCAAAGCCATTCCTACCTTTTGTCTCATTGTTCAACAGCAGGGTCTGGGGTGGAAACCAACCCTCCCCATATCCCTCTAAAATCTGCCAAATGGAATTCCCCAGTTACCCTAAAGGACACTTGGAAAAGCATAGCTGGGAGATGAATTTTGCCTCCTCGAGTAAAAACAGAAAGGAGCATCTGGAGGGTCAGAAGTCTGCAGGAAGGAAATTGGCTGACCAGAGCAGCCAGGGTGGCCGGCGGCAGAGGGGCCAGGCCAAGAGGGAGCCCAGGTGCCCTTAGCATCCAAAGGCGGGCCGGGTGAGTGAGGCCAGGACCGCCCCGCGCCCGGTGCCCGGTTTCCCTCCTGCTCGCTTCCCTACTCACTCAGTCTGTGGTCCTGCGGCTGGGACCCTCACTCTGCCGAGACGGGAGTCCTGACATGGCCACCTCACTGGGGCTGGGTGACGTCTGCCGTGGTGATGGGCCTTTGTCTCCCAGACACTCCGTGACGCTGGCTCCCAAGCCTACCCTTGCTGGTCTGATGCAACCAAGTCGTTTTTGCTCTTGGTAGCATAGACGATACCGTTTCTATTAGAGAACGCTTGTTTTGCCTTAAAGCACTGTTTCTAGGAAATTCCTAAATTTCCCACAATCAGCTATGATGGATGACTCCTGCATTCGTAACTATCCTAGGAGGGGTACATTTCTTAGCTAGTTATTTACTCAAACAAGAACTCTGACAAATGGCCTGCTTTTAGAAGTCACAGGTGAGTAATAATGGAGGCAACATGCTGAGAGAGGTATGAAGCACACAGTGCATAGGAGAGGGTGCACCTGGCTCGGGAGCTATCAGGGATGCAGTGAGACCTGGGGGAGGAAGTTGGGCGGAACTGAACAAGCAGATGGAGACCAGCAGCCCTGCGGCTCTGTCGGGCCCCCAGCAGTGGGCGGAAGAGCGCTCCACGACTGTGGTTGGGAGGCATCAGAAAGGCAGTGACTCCAGGGAGGCTGCCCCTTCCCACCAGCCAAGGCCACAACCCCACTTCCAGTTGGGAGAACGACGGGACACTGGCCTGTGGCCCCCACACTCCAGCTCTGTGACCACTTAATCTCTCTATGGCACAGTTTTCCAAGTGCTTATGTCACATGTGGTTGTTAGAATCAAATAAGATAATATGCAGGAAAAGACCTTACGAACTCTTAGATTACATACTAGTACACAAACTTGCCTGCAAAGCTTCCACTGCACAGGCTCTGTTTCTTTGGTCACCTGGGACCCTCTTGGGGTAGTGCTTTTATATGACTTTGTTGGGACCACCGATCGCAGCAGCCCCCCTGCTCCCTGATGCTAAGTCAGTGGTGATATTTTGTCCCACTATCCAGAGCAAATGACCCCGTGGTGTGGACAAGAGCCAAACAGAGCCAAACAGAATCCTTAAATAAAACTAGGTAAATAAAAGCTAAGAGATGGAGGGTTACAATGGTTAATTGTATGTGTCAGCTTGCCTGGGCCACCAGGTGCCCAGGTATTGGTCAAACATTATTCTGGTTGTGTCTGAGGTTGTTTCAGTCAGACTGAGCAAAGCAGAGAGCACTCTCCCTAACGTGGTGGGCCCCATCTCATCTGTGAAGGCCTGGATGGAGCCGCAGGGTGGGCCCTCTCCTAAGAGGGACCCCTCTTGCCTCGCTGCTCTGAGCTGAGACTCAGGTTTCCTCCTGTCTTCACGTGCAGCTGAATGTCCCATGTTGGGTTGGGAGCCTGTGTGCTCTGGAATAGAGCTGCATCATCAGCCCTCCTTGGGCTCCAGTTTGCTGACTGAAGATCCGGGGACTTAGCCTCCATACCACATGGACCAGTTCCTTACACACACACACACAGAGTCATACACACACACACACACACACACACACACCCAGATTCTATTGATTCTGTTCCTCTGGAGAACCCTAACACATGGGTCTCTTTTCCTTTTGAGTTATGAACTGTAAAAATAGAAAATATTAACCAAGGTGTGCCCACCTTCTACCACATCCATGTTTTGATCAAGGTACCTTAGCATAGACCTAGATGTCACCACATCTGGGGAGAAGATCACCCAGGGGACGATTGTGATGCCGGCCGATGTGCAATGGCACCGGCCCAGTGACCTCACATCAGTCTCAGGGGAAACCCATTTTCTCTGTGGGGAGCTAGGCTAATGCTGTCACGAGTGGCTTGGATCGATGATACACAGACACAAATATAAAGCTTATTCTGATTCACAGAATAACAGTTTGGGGAGCTGATACCTTCCCCCAGAGTGAAAATCTTCCTGGCAGCTGTGCTACCCAGTGATCAGAGCATTTTCTGATGGGGAAGACTTCCAAGGACCCTGAGCAACCACAGATACGGCGTTTCAGAAAGGTCATGGGCAAGACAGAGAGGAAAAGAAGGGGCCACTCTTGCAGCAAAATACATGGCTTTGTGGTTTGGTTTGAGGGATGAGACATGAAAATGTTTCCTCCAACAGGGCCTGGAACTCCACCATTAGACGTGTATCCCTAAGGAATTACTGGCTTCAGAAATAAAAACTGCCATTATCATTAAAATTTAACGTGTACTTTAGTGTGCTAGAAACTTCGTATATGTGATCTCACTACGCATCCAGCAGGTCGCTCACAGAATGCACTGCTGTACTTCACAAGCAGGGAAAGTCACATGGGTGTCCAGACCGCATGGGCTGTAGGCGGCAGAGTGGGCTGTGAGTCGAGGTCTGTCAGCCTGCGCGTGGGGGGCAATGAGAGCTACCTGATGCCAAGGAAAATTCAACATGTATACAATATATACTACATACTATATATCTGCTATATAGGACACATATATATACACACTGCATATGCTACACATGCAACATATATAATACATTATGTACACGGTATATACATATATACTGTGTAGCGTGTATATATAATGTAGTGCATATACACTTTAAAATCTTTCTGTTGTCCATTACTTACTGTCTGCGTCTCCTGGTAGAGTATAAGCTCCGTGAAGGCAGGGGCACTTTGGTTTGGTTTCCTGCTCCAGCCCTTAGTTTGGTGCCTAACTCAGAGCGAGCATTTCATAAATATTTGTTGGCTGACTGATCAAAGGCAGTCTTTAGGCATTTAACCACTGAGGACATTAAGTGACACCTCCTAATATGCATTTCTCCCTTCTTAAGCTTTGGTATTCTTGTGTTTCCTAAATTTTCAATTAATAGTTCTGGGGAAATGAAGTACTAAGACGGTGCAGTTTCTGGCCGCTGTGACTCCTGAAGCGACAGACAGGTCTGGCACTGTGAGCTCCTTGCCACCCGTCAGTCACCCGACCACCAGCTCACTTGCCCTCACCCGGGCAGCACACACTGCATCCTCACGCTGGGCCAGGGCTGCGCGGGGCATGTCCCTTCACAGCAATTGCACAGAAGTTGGTATCGAACTGGTGGAATCCCCAAATTTACGTTAAATAAACTTTTAGGAAAATAAATGATGACATTTTAGTATTAACTGTCCTCTTTGTTTATTCTTTTGAAATGATCTTCTAAAAATGGCATGTTTTTAGGTCTCCAGAAGGCTCCTTCTCCACCACCTGTGCTAAGCCTAGTTCCAGGAATACGGGGCTGTTAGCCCAGCTCAGGCCCAGGTCACTGTCCTATTTAGACAAACCAGTGCGTGTGATTCCGGCACCCCCACGTCTGCACCCGACCCACCACCTCCCGGAGGACGCATGAATAAGGAAGGGCACTGTGCCTGCAGCCCCTTGGGAGCATCACCTCCAGCGCTGGGGGAGAGTCTGAGTGTAGAGGAGAACAGTGACCCTCAGTTTTTCTGGCCTGAGCCCTGGGGTGAGGTCCCGTGCGAGATGGAGCGGTCTGAAGCAAGAGCAGGATTCGGGCAGGCTTCCCCAAGAAGCGGTGATTATAGTCTCTGAGATGGAGTTTTATGTCAGCATACTCAAACTGCCAAGTAGTGGCAAGTTCTCAGTGCGAAACACCTAAACACGTGCTGTTTCAGTGAGTTAATATCTGCTCTGGAATGATGGGCGGAGAGTCCTTCACGGGGTAACAAGCCCACAGCGCTGGCTCTGCAGAGGGAGGACAGGCAGGTGGGGTGGCACGTGGCTCCGAGTCCTGTTCTGTGGCTGTCACACTGGCATCTGTTCTTATCTCCCCAGTGGCACAAACGTTCAGGGATCGTGGGTGACACTCTCTCCCCCAAGAGGCTCACTTCTGTGTCACGTGAGCAAGGCTGGCAGCACCAGGGACGCCGGCCAGCAGACACAAGCCCCTGTGGGGATGCAAATAGGTGGGAAAGGCCACCCTACAGAGATGACTTCAGAGGACTTATTGTATTGAATTACCTTTAACCACCTGAAGACCCACACGGTGTCTACCAAATCTGGACGAGGAGGAAAGCAACTTCTGTGACAAAATAGCAGGAAGGGCTTTGCAGGCATGCAGTGTGTGCACGTGTCCTGGGTGCTGTGTGTATGTGTGTGGAGTGTGTTGTGAGGTGTGCATGTGTGCGGTCACACGCTGGGGAATTGGAGGGGTCCTGGAGGGTGGAGTGTCTGGCCCCAGGCAGCCCAGCTCCCAGGGGAGATTTCCTGGCTCGGCCCTGGCATCTGGCGTGGCCACACACGTGTGCATGGTGGCAAGCTGGGGTTGGAGGCCCGGGCCTGTGGGAGCACAGATGGGCTCAAAGGTAGTAATCAGGACGACACTTTGCAAAACAAGCTCAAAAGGGGCATCACGCTGGGACGTGGTCCTGCAGAACAAACAAATGTAGACGTGGGCACCTCCAGCCTCGTACCAGGTTCCCCCAGCTGGTCTGTCTCACCAAAGCCAAGCACTCTGCTGGGCTCCCCAGACCCCTAGAGACCAGGCCCAAGAACCCTGTTCTCCCCCAAGTCTTACTGTCCCAACAAACCCGTAGCTGGCTCTCTGCCCTCCTGCCACACCATTTCTGGGACTTCTGTTACATTCGCCCTCTTCCTGCCATCCCCACCTTCTCCCTTCCCCCAAACCCACCTGTGTTCAAGGCCAACCTGGCATCACCTTTTACCTAAGTAGCCCCTGCAGGTAGGATCTTCTGTGCTGCCAACAGTGACCTCTCTTTCTCCAGGTTGGTACATACCCCTGTGCTCTCCCAGTGTCTGCTGCAGGGCCCACCTGAGATGTCTCCACAGTTAAATAACGAAGCTATGGGAAGGAGCTAAGTCTCAGGTTGTTTCCTCGGCCGCCCAGCTCCTCCAGTCCAGCGCTGAGCCCAGCACTGCTGTGGGCGGGGGTGGGAAGATGTCTGTTCATCATCAGGTACGTTCCAGCTGGACTGTGGGCTCAGCCCCACCCTGAGGAGGCCAGCTCTGGGACCAGCCACCCCGAGGAGTGCCCTAGGCCTGGGCCCACAGTGGCCATCATCCCCAGGGCCTGGAGAAGGGTTCGTCCGCCCGTCACTGAGGCACGAGCCACATGAATGAACAACTGTCTAGAATCTCCGAATCTCTTTGTCCCAGAGAGCTGTGTCCATGGAAGACACATGATGCAGATGAGGGGGCCATGGGTCCCGGAGCTGGGGCAACTGCCCGGCAGGAGTCAGGGTTGTCAGAGCGGGGCATCACTGCCCCCAGCGAGCTCCAGTGAAACAGCTCTGGGAGGAGCCCGAGGGGCATACAGGGACTTCAGAGCCCCGGTGGTCTTGCCGGAGCTCTGGAGCCGTGGCAGGGCAGCCACGTGAAGTCCACCCTGCGGGAGGCAAGAGCAGGATGCACACTCCGTGAGCGAGGTCACAGGGAGGCTCTGTGGGGGTGAGAGGCGAGCCAGGAGGCCTGAAGTTGAGGATTTGGCTGCACGGGGACACCTGCCTCACGGGGCCATGAACACTGGGCAAAGGCTACAGAGCAGAGCTGAAGAGCAGCAAACGCACATCCCATTTGACCTGGGACTGCCCCGGATCCCACAACCTCCTGGGCCCAAACTGTGCACCTAGGGGCTCGGCCCGCAGGGAAGGCCTGGGGGCGCCCCGGGCACTGTCAGTGTTCCAGGGAAACACAGCAACACCTCACAGCTGGCACACAGCCATGCTTGCCTGCGGCCAGCGTGCGCCTTCTCCTTGTCAGGCCACACTGCCTGTCTGTGCAGATGGGGCTTTGGTGATAGGCAAGCCCCACGTGGACACCAGTGTGGAGCAGAAAGGGGGGGTCCAACCTAATTCGGGAAGTGCCCAAATTCAGACATCCCCAAAGTAAACAGTGATGGCCAAGGGTAATACATTATTTTCTCAATGTATGTGTATTAATTGGTCAAGGAGATATTAAACTGCTAAGACATTAATACTTACGAATGAACAGAACTGTCAGCTCTTTCTTCTGGCCTCAGGCATCCATGAAATGTCCTGACCCCCCAGGGCCCAGGAGTGCCCTGCACCAGGGCTGGGGAAAGGCTCCCGTAGCTGTTCATGAAGAGGAGACCATGGCCAGCCCTCCTCCCGCCAACTTACAGAGTCCCTCCCACTGTGGCTTTTCTCAGGAAAGCCCTGCTCCAGAGAAATGGGTGCAGGAAGGGAAGGTGAAGCAGTGCAGTTGCGGGAGGAGGGACGGCCCCCCCAGCCTTCCCCCGAGCCCTGCCCTGCTCCATGCAGTAGCAGTCCCGTTGCTCTTTTGCGGCCTCCACGCCTTGGTTCTCTCCCTGCATTCTCCCTCCTGGGGCTACTGCAGGGCACTGAGGGCTGCCACGGACAGGATGCGCTTGTCCCCAGATTCAGGTTAAATCCCAACCGCAGTGCCACAGTCTCAGGAGGAGGTGGGGCCCCCGTGATGGGATCAGAGCCTTATAAGAGGGACCCCAGAGGGCCCCGCATCCTCCACCACGCGAGAGGAAGGCATCTACGAACCAGGATGCATCTCTCCCCAGACACAGGCTCTGTGGGCGCCTTGATCTCCAGAACTGTGAGAGAGAAATGTAAATGTCTGTTGTTTAAACCTCCCCGTTTATGGCGTTTTTGTTAGAGCAGCTCGGATGGACCAAGGCAAGTACTTACAATGCATCAGGCACTGAGTGAGGTTCTGAGGATACTGAGAGCTCAGCGGGTTCACGGACCAAACCATGTGGGGAGAGGGGGCATCAGGGTGCTCAGGAGCCGGGGGTCTCGGCCCTCATCACTGTCCTGGGCCTGCTCCATGGCAAAACTGGGCTTACCTGCACCCTGAAACCCCTGGCATGGCCCCTGTCCAAGCCAGGTGGCAAGCCAGGCCCCACCCCCGGCCAAGACAGGGCATGGAATGCGGTTCCTCAGACATCGCACCTTGGATTTCAGGGCCCCCTAATTCCTTCACAGTATAAATCTCAGCCGTCAGAGCAGTTACAGTCCTGGGGATTGATTTAGGCTGCGGTCCGAGTCCCCCGCTGTGAGGCAGAATCCAGGGGCGTCTTTAAGACGATGAGCAGATAGCTGCATGCAAGGAAAAGCAGAACATCAGGATTGTAGCCGCACACGTTGAGACGGCATAGAAATGCTTTGCACATACCAACTTATCCTCATGACGATCCTGTGGGAGATGCACAGGTAAGGAGGAGGTGGCCCCAGGTGACAGGGAAATCGCTGACACCACACCCCCAGGAAGTGGCAGCCCATATTATTTGGTGACTCCCCTCTTAATTATGTATCTCAGGTGCAGCCCAAGTTAATATATATGAGAGATAAGATGGTTGCTGTAGTTTTAGAACTGAGAATTATTTACGAATGTAGGGGCTTTGTTGTGTGGAATCCTTGATGTAACATTCCCTTCCTTTCCCCCATCAAAACTTTTTCCTTTTTTTTTTGTTAACATTATGTTTGGCAGGAGGCAGAATAGTATGCAGTTACATTACCAGTTACTATGTTTATCCATCTATTCCACAAATATTTATTGAACATTCACTGTGTACAGCCCACTCTGCTGGACGGAACAGATATGAGGGAAGCCCTGGTGTCTGCCTTCAGAGCCCCCAATTCACGCATCTTCTCTGCACACCTACCACGGCTCACGGCCTCGCTCTTGGAGCAGAATGTCTCCCATGCGTCGCCCCACTTAATCCTCCTAATTCTGCCAGAGGATGGGTGCCACTATTACGTCGACTTAACAAATGAGTAAACCCCGGGAGGAAACAAACTGTCCAGTAGCGCCGAGAATGGGTGCAAGGCTGCCCTACCCTGAGCCAACACCGGCCCCCAGACTCTCTCCGTGGCTCTGCTGACAGACAGCGCCTGGAGGCCGCAGCCGGGGAGGAACACTGAGAGCTAGGAGACACAGCGATGGGTGGTGGGTCGGTCACTCAGGAAGATTCCGTGTCTCATTGGTGAAACAGCCATCCTTGCTGGACACAAACTGTGTTCCCACAGGAGCTCTGTTTGCACCATGCCTGCCACTTCCGGTTCCATCCTCCCGCCTCGGAGTCCAAACCCAGCAGGTGTGCGGTGGACAGAGACCCTCGTGTAAAGAAAAACGGGCTTGCTGATTGCGAACCACATAGGGTAGCTTGCGGGAGCCCGTGTTGTCTTTTCTCCCACGGAGCAACAGCTACTTCTCAAAACAATGCATCATTGAGTTGTGCTCTGTGCCACATCATTAAACAAAAATTGTGACCTATTCAGCCTCAGCTTCTGACCCCGCAGGGTCACAGGGGCTGGGACCGGCTGCAGCGGGAGGCCTCGCGTTCAGCTCAGCTTTGCGTCAGAGGGCCAGGGTGGCATGTGTGCGTAGCAGTGTCTACACTCCACTTCCATGAGTGGAACCACGGTCTAGGACGCCCAAGCCGGGGGCGCCCATCAAGCAGGAACACTGACGTGAGGTGTAAAGTCCCTCTGAAATGACAGGTGTTCTGAAGGTTTGCAAGGCTGGCTGCTCTTGCACCTCTTCGCCACTTGGAGCAATGGCTCTGTCGGATTGTCGGATCCAAGGGCACCAGAGGGCCATCTACGAAAGGAGGGCCCCCAGGAAACATGGCCCCTAGTGAGGACTATGCCGATCACCGTAACACCCTGCTAGGATTTAAGATGCAATCGGCTGAGGGGGGATTTGCATCTCGAGCTCACCTGATGTATTTCCTAGCTTTCATGTTACTCACATGCTCTCTCTTCTGGGGTTTTTGTGGGCCTGCAGGCCCGGTGACTGCTGGTGGACTGTGAGCCACCTGTCCTGGCCCACCCCCCGTCCCCGGACCTGGCTCCGTGGCAAGGCTGCACCCGGAGCAGAGGCTCTGCAAACACAGCTGACAGGCCAACCACACGTTTCCTGTGTCCTTACACCCCACACCTCATGCTCACACCCCACATACCCCACACACCCCACGCTCACACCCCACACCCCACATTCACACCCAAACCCCACACTCACACTGTACACCCCACACCTCATGCTCACACCCCACACCCCACACTTACAACCCAGACCCCAGCTCACACCCCACACAACACACTCACATCCCACACTCACACCCCACATCCCACACTCACACCTCACACCCCACACTCACACCCCACACCCCACACTCACACCCCACACACCATGCTCACACCCACGCTCACTCAACACGAGGCTGTGGAGTCAACATCTGCCTGAGAGGCCAAGTCCTCATTCACAGGATGTTGCTGTCAGACACTGAAACTGGGAACAGAAACACAGCTGAATGGAACAGCCCCACAGCTGGTCTCCCCAAACAGCCTTAAAGTGACAGGTGGCTCGGTGTGAAGGAGACATGCCCCCATGTCGCCTGAGGACTCTGAGGCCGCTGGGGAGCTCCCCGCCTCTCTCCTGCCCTCCCGCTATGTAACTGCGCTGTCAGTTTTCCACTTTTCCCTGAACAACAAACAGTCTGTTCAAACTGCCGTGGCAAAATATCATGGACTAGGTGGCATATATGCAACAGAAATTTATTTCTCGCAGTTCTGGAGGCTGGGAAGTCTAAGCTCAGGGCGCTGGCGGGTCTGGGTCTGGAGGGCCCGCTTTCTGGCCCACGGATGGCGGCCTCTTGCTTCGTCTGCACATGCGGACAGGGTTGGTGAGCTTCTTTGGGGCTCCGGCAGGGGTTCTGGTGGACAGCGCTCTGCCTTCACAGACGACTCACCTCCCTCAGGCCCTGCGCCCTGACACCATCCTACTGGGCGTTAGGTTCCTGACACATGAGTTCTGGAGGGACACAAACATTCCACTGATGGTGGCCTCTGTGCAGAATCCTGCTGAAAAGTTGAAGAGCCTTGGAAGGTCTGTCCTGCCATTGTTCTTCTGTTGTTTCAGATTCAGAGGGAAGAATAAGGTCAGGTTTCTATTAACTGAGTGAAAGGGGCAGCCCTGAGCTAAGGGTTAGAGATGGGAGGCAGGCCCAGGATGCTAATGTACCTTAAGGCAGTGAAACCAGGAGAGAGCAACAGATGGGTCTCCTGGGTGAGGAACAGCCCAAGAGGGCTCCGATGTGAAGCCGGCTGGCATGAGAGATGGCCATTGATGAGAGTGATTAATAATTACTTGAAGGGAAGCAGTTTTCTGAATGAAGAACATAATGTTCTGATGAAGTGTTTGATACCTATGAACTTAGCTAGAGATGGGACAGCAAGGCTGTCCAGGAAGGGCTGGGAAATCCTCGAGAGCAGCAGACAGACAGGGGGAAAGAAGGCAATGTGGCCATGCCAGCGGGAGCTGAGTCCAAGTTACAGCAATAAGGTATATTAGGTGCAATTTTCAACAACCTTACTGGGATGTATGTGACCCCACTTTAACTACTGCACATGTACAACACAGTAGCTTTTTTTAATTTGTAGATTTGATCTATCATGATTGCAATCCATTCTGAGAGCATTTCCAAGGCCTCCACAACTTCCCCTGAGCCTGTTCACACTCATCAGCCCTCATGAAGGGCCTGGCTCCTTCCATCAGGTGCTTCTGAGGCCCGTTCTTTGTTGTAGGGCGTATCCATAGTTCATTCTTGTTTTATGCTGAATACTAGTCCGCTGTATGACTAGACCAGATTCTAAAGTCACCAGCTGATGGACATTTGGGTGGCTTCCAGTTTGGGGCTATCATGAATAATACTGCTACAAACATTCATATGTATAAGTGTTTGTGAAGAGTTGTTTTTTCATTTATTTCAAGTAAGCTCCCAGGAGTCCGGTGGGAATTTTAGTGGGTGTGAAGTGGTTTTAATCTCATTTTCCTAATGACCTGTGGTGTTCAGCAATCTACCATTTTTATTGGCCATTCATGGGCCTTCTTTGAAGAAACGTCTGCTCCAGTCCTTTGCCCACTTTTTAATCGGGTTTTCTGTTTTTATTAATAAGTCATTGGTGTCCTTTACATATTCTGGACACCTGTTCTTTATCAGCGGTATGATTTGCAAATGCTTTTCTCATTTAAAAACTTAAATTTAAGAACAGCTGCCAGCTGTTGCTACTTTCCATGGTGACACTATCCTGTGCTTGGCTTCTTAGCTTTCTCTTCATCAAAGTAAGCAGTTTCCTCTATTAAATTCCTTTTGGTTAAGAACTATGGGTGGTTTCTGTTTTCTGGGGGGGGGCCCGGACAAATATGCCTTTAATGCCCTGCTATTTTATTTGCTCCTGATGACAGATCTTCCTCCATGAGGTCTCCCTGTCGGGAATGATGGAATTCTCCAGTTTCTAATGCCTCTCACCTGCTCCCTGCACCCCCAGCACCCATTACCAAGCCAACGTATATTCATCACTGAAGACCAAATGTCATTTCCTTCCTACATCTCCCCTGACCCCCAGTCTGAGTCAGAGCTCCTGCTGCCCCATGCGTGTTAACTCCGGGGGAAGATTCCCCACTCATCGCTACATCCCCAGCCCTCAACAGCGTCTGGTGCGCAGTATGAGCTGCAGGACCTGCCATTTCATACCTTAAGACATCTGGCAGTGAGGTAGAGAGCTGTTGAGACAAGGTTCTCCTTAATAAAGGAAAAGGACCTCTCCTGGTCCAAAAGCTGCTCTCATGTGAATTAGTGGCCTCCAGAAAGCCTGGATCTCAGAAGTTTTGAAGGACCTGGAACTCTAGAACAGGGGATGAGAGATGCCCCTCAAGAGCATGGCTGTGAGCCTCACTGCATTGGGTGAGGACAGACTGAGGCTTGGATGAGGGTATCGTGGGGGCAGGCACCTCAGGGAACTGGAACCAGGGTGCTGGAGAGAACCTTTAAGGGGTCCCCTTGTGGTGGACTAGGCCTCTGCTAGGGGCCGTGTGGCTGTGTCTCCGCCAGATGTGCATATTGAAGCTCTACCCCCAGTGCAGTTGTATTTGGAGTAAGGGAATGATTAAGATTAGGTGAGTTCTTGAGGGTAGAGCTCTGGTCTGATAAGGTTGGTGTCCCTCAAGAAGAGATGCCAGAGAGTGAGTGTGGGGTGCTCCCTCCCTCCCTCTCCCCATCCTCTTCCTCTCTCTCTCCCTCTCTCCCTCCCCCCATCCATGTGCACACACTGAGGAAGGGCCCTGTGGGGACAGCAAGAATGGATCCACGTACAAGCCAAGAAGGGAACTCTCATCAGAAACCAAGTCAGCCAGCACCTTGATCTTGGACTTCTCACCTCCAGAGCCGTGAGAAATAAGTTCCCATTGCTAAGCTGCCAGCTGGTGGTGTTTTATGGCAGCCCGTGCTGGCGGAGCTCGGCCTCCCTTTCCCTGGCCTTCAGGAAATTCTGTTACACACAATGCTTCCATTCACTGAGGGAGGGGCTTTGTGTCTTTGCTCTAATGACAGCGAGAGAAGAGAAAATAGCGTCCTGCAGAGTAGATGGCAGGGGCTTCCACTCACAGAGTTCTTAACAGGCCCGGGATTCTGGGCTAAGTACTGTTCATGTTTCAATGGGGTTAATTCTCACAAAAATACAGGGTCAGGGACCAAGGTACAGATGTGAATGGTTCACCCAAGTCACACAGCTGATCGACAGTAGAGCTTGGGTCCACATGCAGCCATGGAGCCCCTGAGCCCACACCTGCATCCAGTGACTCCCAGAAGCCTAGACCAGGAGGGAGCAGGTCAGGAGATGGAGGAGAAACAGGAGCAGGACTTTGGAGCTTGAGATGATGAGTGGCTTAGTCTGTCAACTTCGGATCCTACTATTTGCTGAGACAGGTTTGGGATGAGTGGAAGAGAAGGTACCAACTTCTCCAGCATCATGCTGTGGGAATGAATGGCAGTGGACGAGAGCAAACCGTCCACTCAGAGCTAGCCCTAGCACAGGGTACCCTGCTGCCACTGGGCAGAGGGGAGGGACAGCATCACTGTGGGAAACTGGGTGTCAGGGGGCCCTGGTGCGGGCATGGAGGAGCGAAGACAGCTAACTAGAAGCGGGCACCCTGTATGCTTAGTTAGGGGGGCATATTTGGCTTTTTCTGTTTGGTCTTAAGTTGGAAGTGGGAACAAAAATTAGAGAAACTGGTAGCTTTTGATTAAGTCCTGACCATTTGGGTTGTTCTAAGGACTATTCTTTGGGTTCCTGAGCTGGCTGCTGGATATAATGCTCTTGTTATGATACATAGAGAGCCAGGCATGGGCAGGGAGGGGGTTGGGGACTTGGGCTGGTGTTTACATTCAGTTAGATGCTTGTTGATATTCTAAACATTCGGTGTAAACTGCTCTTGTGGGATGTGGGGAGGGAGGGGATAGATACCACACCTGCCCGAACTGACTGGTTCCAATACGGCGAAGTTGGCCCTGACTTCACCTCAAGTGCATTACACGCTCATTAACACAGGGAAAGGCCCGTGACCTTTCCGAGGCAGACCATCCAAGGGCAGAAGGAGGATGGCATCCTCTGTCCCAGACATCCCTTCCCTATTCTGAGAAAGCGCCGCCTGTGTCGACGAATGTTCAACTCCAGCTCTAAGACCAACCAGCCAGCCAGCCAGAACCCCACCGGCTCCTTACCTCTGAAGCAGCCCGCACTCCCTCCTTGGGCGTGAACTTCACCTTATTAAACTACCCTGTGTTTGTACCTGCTTGCCCTGCTTGCAAATTCTTCCTCCATCAGAGCCAAGCGCTGTTTCCCGGGCTGAAGTCTCCCCCAGCGCGTAGGGACGTCTCCCCAGATTGGATGCCCTACAGCACTCTGACCCCCCCCAAGGCTACCTTATGGAGGGTAGGCGGGCTGCCCGGGCTGGCTGTTGAAGATGTGGGTCAGAGTTCTAGCTTTATGTGTATGCTCTGCCCGTTGTCTGTTGGTGTGTTCAGTCCCTCAGTGCTCAAGTAAAACATCTGTCATTGGAAAGACTAATGTCTCCTAGCAGCTTTGCCTCTGTGGGGGCAAGGGGGGCAGGGGGGAGACACTCCTTAAATCAGTAGTTGTCAGCCAAGACTGCACATTGGGGTAGCTTGGGAGCCACAAGGAGACCAATTCCCAGGGCCTGCCCCAGGCTAATTAAGTCAAAATCTCTGGAGCACAGCTCAGACTTCGACCTAGTCGAAGAACCCTTCAGGTTGTTCTAATTTACAGCCAAGAGCAGGAACCACTGCTCACAGGGTCAAAGACTGCCCAGGCAGAGCTAGAAAAGAGTTTCTTGAATGCTAAGGTCCAAACAAACCATGTGGGGATTTTGTTTAAAATGTTGATTCTGATGCAGGGGAACTGTGGTTCTGCACTGCTAACAAACTCCCAGGTGGGACCAGGAGGTCTTTTGACCACAATTTGCATAGCAGAGAACCAGTGTAAGGCTCAGAGTAGTGAAATATGGGTGCATCTTCACCCTCACCAGTCTACTTCAAGCTGCTGGTACCAGTGGCATGTTGTAGAGAAATCAGCGGTGGACCACCTGCAGCTGTGAGTTCCGTCTTTGGGGAAATGAAAAACTGTGTGTGATCTTGGGTAAGCAGCCTTAACTTCCCACGTCTCAGCTTCCTGATACATTATAGAAGTGGCTTGTGACACATAATCTTTACATAGTAATTAGTATTTTAATGTCTCCCGTGTGCACACAATATCCTAGCATTTTACTATGAGAATTATTTAAGATGATAAGTATGACCTTGTTGGGGTTACCACATTAAATACAGGACCCTCAGTTAAGCTTAAATTTCAGACCAAAAACAAAATTTTAGTTAAATTATGCCCCATTCAATATTTGGGACATAACTATACTAAAAAAAAAGTATTTGTAGCTTACCAAGGGAATCCTCTATTTTTACCTATTAAATTTAGCAACCTGAAGAAGTCTCGTGCCCATTTTATAGAAAGGGAGACTGATTCCAAGGTCACCCAGCTAATAAGCAGAGGGGCTGGACGTCAGGATGAGGTCACTCACTGACCACATGAAACTGAGGCACTCAAATCTACTGTGACAAAGCCTGAATGGTTATTTTAAGAAGACTGGGCCCCAAGGGATGTTTTCAGTCCCAGAAAGTGTGTTTTCATCTCACTGCCAAACCGCTTTCATGTTCATCAGAGGACCGGTCTTCTAAATGAACCATGTTCATTTTTTTCTTCCAAGTTTCCCCAGGTGTGGAAGAAACAGCAAGTCACGGCTATTAATATTTTGACTCTATTAAGAGCAGAAGAACTTTTCAAATAGTTGAGTGACCACAGTGTTATGTCATTGTAAGCAGATGTTTCCAAAAGGAAACCAGCTTTGTACATTGGCCTAGCTTTTCCAATTCAGAAATCAAAGAAAAACTTTTGGGAGTTCATCCTGTTATGGTTCAGAGTCACTATTCTGACTGCTATTCCACATTCAGTGGAAGGTAAACACTAAACATAAAAGCGTTTGGTTTTGCGGTTGTGTTACAAATGCTGGTCGAGCACCGTGACATGGTAAAACCAGTATTTCACTAAATTAAGAAAACAGTGGCAGTTTCTATTTCGACTGGTAAAATATTGCACCTTACTTGGGTATGTGTGTTGGGGAGAGAGAGGAGGAATGGCCCTTCAACACTTTTTGGGGAAAAACTAGACATTGGTTACAATAAAAATACCGTAGCATGGAAACACACTTTTCTCTGTTTGAAAGTTTTCGTCCAACTGCAGAAATGCATGAGCCTTTGAAGTACTTCACTGTTATCAAAATAAAAGTCTTGCAGTGGTATTAAACTCAGTTTTTAGTAAATGAAGTTTGATTGCATGTTGTTCAAAGTCAGGTGGAAACCTTTTTGTTCAAAAATTTTGAACACTTGATAAGACTAAAATGACTTCAGACTTTACTGCTTTTAGTGAATTGTAATTATTGAAAATAAAGCATTCAGGAGGGAGGCACTGAAATTTATCCCTTCAAAAGCAGGACCCAGATAAATTAAGTGAAAAAATCTCAAATCGTGTATAAAATTTAATTCTGAAATTCCGTAACTGTCCTCGGGAGTATCTCACATTTTAAACTGATGAATTATATTCTGTAGTGGAATAGAAGGAAATGGAGAAAGCCAATGAGTTTTAGCACCCAAGTTTGATTACATTCCAAATAATTTGATATAGTTTGTCTTGTAAAAATCATTTTTGAGAAAATATAGTATAAATGGAGGCCAAACAATATCTGTGCTGGTATTTTTGTCTGTTTTAAAATAAAAAAAAATAGAACTAAGGCTATCCTCCACTTAGAAGGATCTGTTCTATGAACATCAGACTCAGTCCCTGAAGAAATAGTATGTATATTCCAGCCATAATTATCCTGCCTATGTTAGTTTTTAATATTTATCAAAACAAAATAAGGAAGCTTTACTTTAATATATTAATATATTTTAAATTTCAAAAATAATTTTATTTTTGGAAATGGTTTTGGAATGTAGCTGATTTCTTTATCTACCTATATATAGCATCAATTTGTCAAAACCCCTGACTGAATCCCAAGACCACCCTGTTTATAGGCCTTTTCTACTTGTTCCAAGTTGAAGTTCAATATCGAGGCTTCTCAGAGGGGAAGCGTTTACTCATGGCAGGGACATGGGACGAAGCAGGAGTCCTGGGGCACAGGGAGCAGGTGGAGAGGCCCCAGGCAGATGGTCACCGATGGCCACCTGGATGAAGGTCTGGGGTCTGCGGCAAATTCTTTCTCAGAACTGCAAACAACTGAGAAAGAGAAAAGAAAACAATCTTTATACGAGCACCCCAGCAGAGCAGCTTAGGAGGAGGGATGCTCCCAACCAGCTCAGCTGCCCACTGCTGGTAAGGCAGCTCCCACCTCTCCCACGGTCCTGGGCATCTCCAGGCCTGCGCCCCGGTGGACTGAGGGAGGAATCAATCGTGTTTACTGAAGCCCATGGCTTTGCTGTCCCTTCAGAAGACCACCTTGGGGACACTCACTAACATTTGAACATTCCAAGCCCGGGCAGGTGCCACGAAGCTGCTCAGCCGCAGGTACGTGAGCATGAAGTCACTAGAGCAGGGATGTGCCGTGACATCACATGCAGTGGTCAATCGCCACACTTCCACATGGCTTGGTGATGAATTTTATAAATTACTCATTCTCGTGATCCACCTAGAGGCATCTGTATTCAAACAAAGCCAGTAAAATCAGTAAATACATGAATAACATAGTAACACTCCCCTTAGATGACCCGGGCACGTGTTGGAAGGTCTGGAGTTCTGTGTGGGTCACAGGAAAAGATTATTTTAGTCAGAGAAGTGGAGAGACCCTTACTTGTAAGTCCTGCAGAGACCCCTGCCGCCCACAAGGCCTCTATCTGAATTTTCATCTTACACATCGGGTGGGCCAGTCTTCCTCGGGTGTGTCTGGTGGCAGACACCTAAGACTCTATGTTAACGAGCCACAGGGAGTTTCTGTGCGCTGGCGCTCAGGAGAGACTGCAAATATGAGTAGATGGTAATCCGTGCCTGCTGAGGGCTTCCCCACATCTGATATTTGAGGCTAACTAATGGCCCATGTTCTCTCACAGCCTAACAATCTTTTTCATGTTCCTTTGCTAGATGGAGGCAGAACATGAAATTGCTGTGTTATAACAGACTGTGTGATAGCCTAGTAAAAACAATTTTGCAGGCTGCTAAGACACTTTAGTGGTATGTCCCCTTCCCTTTGAACCCCATGTATGTATGTTTTCAAAAACGGTATTTAAATGCATTGCCTGTTATCACCCAGTGTTCACTGACTCATTCTGATCTGAATCCAGTAACAGGAGAGACCTTGATAAATAACGTAGGAAATGTGTCCTCAAAAAGTGGCAGGAATATAAATCAATCCTTTTCTCTTTTACCTTGCTAACAAAGAAGCTATGAAGGATAAAATCAATTAATAGGAGTCAGAAAGGTTTTCCTAGACAATAAGAGGGAGGGTTATTAACGATTTTAAAAATCTTTGTATTTTACAAAAGCTTTGTATTCTACATTGTGTTTAATTTTTAAGATGTCTCAAAACTGTTTTAGTACCAGATAGAGTATAAATTCTAGTCAAGGTACAAGAAATAAACTAGGATAAGTGGGCAAAATGAAAGTGTTGCTTGTTCTGACTGTTATATATTCGCATCCAAGTCTTGGGAGATAAGGAGGGTCTGCCTCCGTCATCTTTTCTCTTCTTCCCAAATCTTCTTCAGTGGATGCACTTACCTATGAGTCTATCTGAAATAAAGATAGGCTTTTAGAACTGAATATTAATTTTTCAACATCCATTTCAAGTTCTATGTCATCCACAAAAATGCCCAAATTTAATCTATAGTGATTCTTCTGGCTTAGGATGTTATGGGGTAATTTTGTCTAAATCTCAAATATGTCACTAAACTCTAGTCTGTACTTTATTCTCAATAAGCTATTTGAAAGTAGAAATTACACCTTCTTTTTCTTTTACTTTTTTGTTGTATATGTTTCAGGTGTACAATGCGATGATTTGATGTGCCTGTATGCTGTGAAATCACCACCCCAGTCAAGCCCATTCACCCATCCATGACCTCCCATCACTACCCCCTCTTCTGTGTGTGCAGGGAGAACACCCAGGATCCACCCTCTTGGCAAGTTTCAGGCATGCGGTGCACTGCTGTTACCCGCAGTCCTCATGCCCTGCGCCAGTCTACAGAACTTACTCCTCCGGCACAACTGAAACGCGGTGCCTCTTGACGAGCACCTCCCCCTTTCCCCTCCTCAGCCCCTGGCTGACACCATGCCACTCTCTGCTTCTGTGTTTGACCATCTTAGAGTCCGCGTGTGAGTGAGATTGCTCAGTGTTCATCTTTCCGTGTTGGCTCATTTCAATTAGCATGATGACCTTCAGGTTCATCCATGTTATTGCACATAGTGGGACTTCCCTCTTTTCAACCCTAGATACTATTCCACTGTGTGTAGACACCACATCTTCTTCGCCCATTCATCCACCAGTGGGCAGGCAGGGGGCTTCCCTATCTCAGCTATTGGGAATCACGCGGCAGTGAACATGTGAATGCTGAGGACGCTGTGAGATCCTGACTTCATTTCCTTTGGATATAGTCCCTGATGTGGAGTTGACAGGTCATGGGGTAGTTCTTATTTTAATTTTCTGAGTGCCCTCCAGGCTGGTTTACACAGTGGCTGCACCAATTTGCATTTCCACTAGCGGTGCCCCAAGGTTCACTGCTTTCCACATCTGGCCAGCACTTGTGATCTGTTGTTTCTTAATAATGGCCATCCCAACTGCTGTGGGCTGTAGCTCATTGTGGCCTGACTGCATTTCCCTGATGATTTATACGTCATGTTTCTACTCTGGCATCTTCTAAAGAACGTGGCAAAGACTGTATATCAAAGTAATAGATGCTTAGAAAGACTTGTTCACATGAGCCAGTGATGGCAGCGGGAGATTTCCTGTGGTCAAGAACTGTCTTTGGATGCCCCAAGTCAGAGCTCATGGTCCCAACTCTAAAGTGTACCGTGTGGTTTCTGGATGTACACTGGGTTGACCAGTGGTAGCCAGGTGGCCTGGGAGTAGAGAGCCGGGGTGTGTGTATGAATTGGCACAGGGAAGCATCTACTTCCTGTGCTGAGTTACTGCAGCCAACTTTGGCTCCGGGGTACCAGGAAACAGCAAAATGTGGAGAAAAGTATGTGACTCCCAAAGCCAGTTTTCTGTCTGAACCCTCTCACTGGAAGCCAAATTTGAGAGGGAGAGTTGGAAAGGACAAGCAGATGGAGCCCCAGGAGCTGGGAAGGAGAGAAGAGGGACAACTTAGTTGTTGCAGGCCGCTGTCTCAGGGACCTGGGATGTGGCCCCGCAGCACGAGTCACAGCCCCATAGGCTCTACAGCAGGACCCCGGGCAACCAGCGGCCACAGCCCAGCTCAGGCCAAGGACGTATTTGTGCTGTCACAGGAGCTGTACCTCTTTTTAGACTGGGAATAAAAATATGAGGCTGAAAGGCTGGCCCTACTTGAGGCCACACCCAGAGCCACTCACTCAACACCTCAGGGGGTTTGCAGTGAAGATCAACAACCACTGAGGCTCCAGATGATTATCGGATGGAAAACCAAGGGTTTCTCTTCTTTAAAAAAATTGTCATTTGAAAGCGACCCCAGTGTGGGCACCTTGGCTGCCTCTCCGGGGACTAGTCTGTGGGAGTCAAAGAGATCGGGAGATACCACTTCAGTTCTCTTAACCTCAGTTTCTCCATCTGCAAAAAGAAAACTTTTCTTATGCTATTTTCTACTGTTGCGTAACAAATCCCCACACACTTAGCAGCTTAAAATGATACCCATTTATTAGCTCACAGCTCTAGAGTCAGAGTCCAGGAATGTCACAGTTCTCTGCTCATGAAGTCCACAGTATTCATCCCCATCAGGAGCTTAAGTGGTTTTGACAAAATTCGGTTCCTGAGGCCCCCATTTCCTTGCTGGGTGTCAGTGGGGGCTGCTCCTGCAGGCCACCTGCCCTGTTTGCCACATCTTCAAAGCCAGCAAAGGAGGCCTTCTCCCTGCCAACATGGTCCAGTGCACAGATAGGAATCAGTCTGGCAGCAGACTGATGAACCAGCCGGCCGGTCAGCCGGAGGCCAGTCACACGCAATAACACCAGGGGCTGTCAATTCTGGATCAACCACATAGAGTAAGGTTTGCAGGATCTGCACCTAAAACCAAGCAGTCAGTGCAATAAGAGCATCAAGAGGGGCCTGCAGAACATTCAGGACGAGCAGGGACCAGAGCAGCCCCAAATCCAGCAAGAGCAGAGCAGAGGAGCCAGTCAAATCCCAAGCCATGGGCTCCAAGGAGACCTGCGCAAGTAGGTCAGCTGAGGCGCACAGGTCCTGGGACCCTTGTGTCACTGCTCCAGGCTGTGGGCAGGATGTGTTCCAGAGGCCAACTTTCAAACCCGGGGGGTGAGAGTTAATTACATATGACTGCCAGGTGAGAGGGTACAGAGATGAGGGAGGAGGACAAGGCTATGTGACCCTAAGTGGGAGCCATGCACCTTGTTCTCATTTGTAAAAAATAGGTCTTGGAGACTGTGGACTGTGAAAAGATTTATTTCTGAGGTAAGTTCACACTGAGACAGACATTGCTTTGTAGCGATATGAGTACACATCTGGAGTTAAGTGTGTCATCGGGGGCCCGTTCTGTGTGTCAGGAACCTGAGCAGTGAAGTCCCACGGTATCGCTCACACTCTCCTTCCAATATTCTAGCTCGGGCTTCCAGCGGTCCCTTCGGCTGAGCGCAGCTGGCCTCTGCCCTCCTGCTCCAGCAAACACACCGTCTGCATGTAGATCTTCTCATAAATGTAAATAAGGAATTAGGCATCTTTCCTACATATAATTCATTCGCACAATAATGGAATGAAAAAGCACACAACACTTAATGGTTAAACTTTCATGAGACGTGGTAAATATGCGTTTCTGTTTTTAAAATATACATTCTCATCATTTAAACAGCATTTTTAGGGTAACAGTTTGAAGCTCTTGGAAGGATGCCAGATATACACTAATCAAATTTTCTTTTTTTTTAATGAACTCAATTTTCAATTGAAAAATTAATAAGAAGGAACTTTACTGTGTAATGGAATTTAATTTGGAGATTATTTTTTCATTCCATTGCACTGGAACAAGGTTATAAGTAGTTTATATCATCGACAGATGGTCTTTTGTGAGGTTTAAGATTAGCACACTTAAACTTTTCATAACAATTTCCAGGAACGTCTCTGCTTTCACAGGAGATGAAACAATGACACTAACATAGATTATGTTGCTTTGGAAATATTTGACTTCTCACACAGCGTGTACCTCCTTGTTCCATTCACTTAAAACCTCTGTGAAGAACAAACGCCAGGTCAGACGGCCCCCCACCCACTTGGCCAGCCCACAGCCTCTTCACAAAAGAATCAGCTGAATATTCAGGAGGTCCATTAGATGCGTGGTTCCAGGGCCTGTTACCAGCGAAGGAAAGAGCTGGTTCTGGAACTGGGTCCAGAGAAGCTCACCTCACTTCCCTGTTTTGGGCCCTGCTCGGGGCAGGGGGGGGGCTGTGCCCTTGGGGCCTAATCTGTGAGACGGAGCCGTTTTCAGGGTCATGGCTTGTCCATAGGAACATGGACTCAGTCGGCTCCACTCACGGGCCCCCGGGCCAACCCAAGGACACCCCCGGCTGACAGCCACCTGTCCTCACACCTGATGTTGACGTGCAGAAGAATCAGCAGGAAGTACCTTCTGGTTCCAAAGAAACGCCAGCAGGCCCGGCGCCTGGAACAGAGAATGTCCCCGTGACTGGATGTGGGACAATGTCATTCAAATGAGGACTTTGCTCCCTGCTGAGGCGTCATGCGGGTCACCTGAAGGTGCTCTGGAAGCCCTTCTGGTGCCCTCAGCAGCTCATCTGCCCACCAGCGTCAGTGGCCCATCACTCGCCACTCACGCTGGTCAGTGTGACTGAGGACCGTGAAGCCCTCTTGGACTGCTAGGGATGATGGGGCAGTGGGGATTTTCAGAAATGGGCATTTTTATTGCCCTTTGATATTCATTATCAAAAACTGTCTAAAACCACCTAAACGCCCATGGTTGTGATTAGCCAAGGACAAGGAGCACCCGAAGGGCAAAGGAGGCCACTGCCCTCTCTGGTGTATTTCAGGGCGAGGGCCTCCACCCAGAACTCCTGTGCCTCTGCCCGCCAGCATGTCCTCTGGCACCACTTACAAGGAACAGGCAGCATCTTACCCCGGAATATGTTAAAATGAGCCGGAATACAGCTTTCTCTGTGTTTCTATGTCTGTTCCTGCAGCTGGTGAAGCCGCTTCCAATGAAACCGTGTTGACATTAGCTGCAGGAACACAGAGGTGAGGCAGAGGAGACACGCAGGAGGCAAGACACTTGGAAACCAACAGAACGGTGACACGCGGCCTTGGCAGGAGTGGGTAGCCTCTCATACAAATGTCCTCTCCCTGGCCCTTCACGGGCCTAGGCTTACACCCTTTATATGATCTAAATTGTGGACCATTTCGCGCACGCAGAGAATGCTAGAGTGAGCACCTGCGCACCCACCCGCAGTGGGCACCTCCCCGTGTCCCAGCCCTTTGCTCGTGGAGCCCTCACAGGGTACAGAGAAGGAAATATGAGGCATGAGCCACACAGCCACCTGTCAGCTCAGGTGTGGGCTGGCAGGGCCCCTCGGGCAAACCTTGGGTGAAGTTGGTCTCAAACGTTGCCTGCTGTTCATCCCATGGCATCGTAACCTGGGCAGCACAGTGGGACCTGCGCTGTCCACTGACTGAACCCAAACACGGAATCTCTGTGAAATGTGATGGAAAAGCCTTTCCCAGCACGGCAGCATGGGCGCACGGTTTGCTCACAAGATGTGACCTCCTCCAACGAGGGGGGAGGCGTGTGTTTGAGGCCACATCTAATAGTGATCAAAGGACAGTAGAGCAAAGGTGGGAATGAGGGTCTCAAGAAGCACACGTCGTTGGAATTTGGAGGGACGGATAGATCGCAAACATTGCTTCCAGTGGATTAAAAGGCATTGAACTTTGGAGCCGTACTGCAGAGATCCCACATTTCAGCTGTCACCGCTAGTCTTTCTGAAGGAACCATGTGAATCCTCAAGCTTAATCCGGTTACAAATAGCAAACATGATTCAAGGTACCAAATGCTCTGTGAGGGCTTTCTGACCGCTTGGTTCTGCTGAGGTACTGGAGGGGGTTGAAGATGCCTCTGCAGTGCAGGTGGCATGACCACCGCCAGGTGAGACAGCAGGGCCCGCAAAGATTGTCACAGTGGGTTAAACAGAATGCACAACCATATGCAGACTAAAAGACTCTGAAAACACAGAGAATTAAAACTACTTAATCCAAGAATTTAAAATAAAGGAATGTAAAAAGATACAGCATGCAATGATTTTAAAATGAGTGAATAAATAAAAGAGAAAGATTTGATTAATTAGACTCGGCTCAGAATCAAACACTTCTCTTCAAAAGTCACCTTTAAGAAAACAGAAGGACGAGCCTCAGACTGAGACTAAATATTTTCAAATCATATATCTTATAAAAGTATACTTACCATACAAATCCTGCCATTTCACTACTAATTAAATAGCCAAGAGAAATAAAAGTGTATATCCTCGCAAAATCTTGGTTGTGAATGCTTAGAGCAGCATTATTTATAATAACCTAGAGCTGGCAGCAACCCAGATATCCATCAGCAGGTGACTAGATAAACAAAATGCAATCTCTTCTGTATTTTCTACATCTGCATTAATATCTCTGTCTGTGTGTCCTACCATGGTGTAGGGCTCAGCCACTGAAAAGAATGAACTGCCGATGCACTGAAACCTGGATGAGTCTTCAAACATTCAAGCTTATTTACTTATTTATTTATTATTTTTGAAAGCTACTCATGCTGAGTTAAGTCAGAAAAATGAACACAACTATAGGTTTTGTTCCTGTAAAATTCTGGGCTATACAAACTGATGCATGTTGGCAAAAATAGTGATTTTGAGTTGATGGGTGAGGATGGGTGGGTCAGAGGCACAGCAGTACTTTCATGGGTGAGCACTCATCAAAGCACAAACTTTACACGTTCGCAGCTTATTATATGTCAATTTTGCTTCAAAACCTGTTTAAAATATGCCTGAAAATGAACAGAGGAAGAAAAATCACACACTAAAAAACCTGAACACGAAAAGGCAGTAACAAAGGGGCGGAAGAACAAAACTGCATGAGACCCGCAGAAAAGAAATAGCAAAATTAGTGTAAACCCAACCATGTCAATAATTACATTTGATATTGTTAAAATCGAAAACGGAGACCAGCCTTGAAAATTCCCCGAGCAGGCAAAACTAGTTTATCCATACAAGCAAAGATTGATTTAGCTTCTTTTACCAGTTGAACATGACCTGAGTCATTTCCTGCTTATGCCTCTGGAAATGAACTTGAGACGTTCCCCAAGGTTGATATGAGGTAACCACTAACCTATTTCCTATCATTTAAGAAAATTCTAATGTTATAATTAATCCCTGTGAAGAATCAACAGCGGCTGCCTCCTCCCTGTAGATGCCTCATGGATTGAATGCTCCCAGTATGCAAACCGTCTCTTTGGTGTGTGCACAAGACACTTTCACTAATTACTGCTTCAGTGATTCATAGGCTTTACTTATGTTACTTGCAAACTTTTGACAATGTGAATATTCTATATGCTTTCATCAAAAGACACAGATTTTCGAACCTAATAAGAAAGCAAAATCCAATTATATGTTGCCAACAAGAAAATCACTTTAGATTCAAGGATGCAAATAGCTTGAGCATAAAAGAATGAAAACAGATATTCTATACAGACAGCAATTGTGAAGGAGCCAGAGAGACAATATTAGTGTCATTGGAAACAGACTTACAGGCAAATACCACTGGAGGAAAGGTGTTCATAAAAACAAATAGGTCGAGACAGCAGGAATACATAAAAATTATTTCCATGTAACAACTAACAACAAAGCCCCACATCTAAAATAATCAGAAAACCATAGCGCAGAAGTGTGTCCTGTCTCTGCCTCCTGCCCTCCGGGCTCCCATGGCGAGGAGCAGGGGAAGTCGTCCTGGGTGAAACTTGCTGACCTTGTGGCTGAGGTATCAGGCGGCCCCTGCCTGGCCCGGGGCGGGCAGTGGTGTGAGCCCCCCGCTCCCCTGCATGGCGGCGGATGCAACTGTACAGATAAGACCCAGTGAGGAAAGGCAGCCAGGGCCCCGGGGGGACGGACCAGGAATGGGACAGAGAGGATGGACACAGAGTGGCGCTCTGAGCCACAAGTTCACAAACTGAGCTCCATACACGGACTTTATACTGACAGTGCTCAGGAAGGAGACCCGGGAACCATCTTCCCATCCCACAGATGAGAAACTGAGGCCCTCAGAGGGGAAGGACTTTACCCAACAGCAGGTGTGTGATGAACCAGAGCTAGCATTCACTTCCCCAGAATCCTAAGGTGTCCCCTACACCAGATCAGCCCTGCTCCATGTGGCTGGTCACTGCAGACTGTCCCCTGCGGTGTAATGCTGAACTCAAGCCCCGTGAAGCCTGGATTCCAGGAAACGCCTCTTGCCGCCGGCATCGATTTCACAGGGCAGGGTTCTGGTGCTGCCTCTCGGGGGCCTGTGCAGCCGGCTTGCTCCAGGGCACCTATTGAGAAGGGCGCCTGCTGCATAGGGAGGGGGCCTCTGAAGGGGGGGCCTCTGGGGGAGCGGAGGCATGTCTCTCCATTCAGGACTAAGTGATGGGACCTGTGAAAACGAGCTCCCTGAGCGATGAGGTCCCCTGCTGCCTATATGTGTGACCTGCCTGAGTCCCGGGGTGGTTAGCAGAGCCCCAGGTGCCCAGACGCCTTTGGGAGAGACAGCCCCTTCCATTCCCCAGGGACCCCCTTGCCCTGATGAGAAACAGGACGAGGGAGAAATCTGGGTGGGCCCCTGTGCAGGAGCTCAGCTGCTGCCCGCCTCTCTACCTTGCGGCCACGGCTTCTCGGGGCCAGCGGCAGCACGTCCCATTAAAAACCCATCAGCTGCTGAAAACTTCCCCAATCTGGGGAAGGAGATAGTCTTTCAGGCCATGGAGGTGCGCAGATCTCCCAACACAAGGGACCCAAGAAAGACAACAGCAAGACATATAGTAATTAAAATGGCAAAGACCAAGGATAAGGACAGACTATTAAAAGCAGCCAGAGAGAGAAATAGGATCACATACAAAGGAAAACCCATCAGGCTATCATCAGACTTCTCAGCAGAAACCTTACAGGCCAGAAGGGAGTGGCATGATGTATTTAATGCAGTGAAGCAGAAGGGCCTTGAACCAAGATTACTTTATCCAGCAAGATTATCATTTAAATTTGAAGGAGGGATTAAACAATTCCCAGATAAGCAAAAGCTGAGAGAATTTGCCTCTCACAAACCATCTCTACAGTGTATTTTGGAGGGACTGCTATAGATGGAAGTGTTCCTACAGATTAATAGCTGTCACCAGAGGTAATAAAACCACAGTAAAGAAAATAGAACAGCTAATTACTAAGAAAATGCAAAATTAAATGAACTATTCCCAAAGTCAATCAAGGGATAGACAAACAGTACAAAATATGATACCTAATATATAAAGAATGGAATAGAAAGAAAAAGGAGGAAACAAACAAACAAAGAACCTTTAGATTGTGTTTGTAATAGCATATTAAGTTAGTTGTTAGACTTTTAGATAGTAGGGAAGTTAACTTTGAACCTTTGGTAACCACGAATCTGAAGCCTGCAATGCCAATAAGGACATACCTAACCATAATCACCCGAAATGGAAATGGACTGAATGCACCAGTCAAAAGACATAGAGTCACTGAATGGATAAAAAAACAAGACCCATCTATATGCAGCCTTCAAGAGACTCACTTTAAACCCAAAAACATACACAGACTAAAAGTGAAGGGATGGAAAAAGATATTTCATGCAAACAACAAAGAGAAAAAAGCAGGTGTTGCAGTATCTGTATCAGACAAAATAGACTTCAAAACAAAGAAAGTAGCAAGAGATAAAGAAGGACATTATGTAATGATAAAGGGGTCAGTGCAACAAGAAGATATAACCATTATAAATATATATGCACCCAACACAGGAGCACCAGCATATGTGAGACAAATACTAACAGAATTAAAGGAGGAAATAGACAGCAATGCATTCATTTTAGGAGACTTCAACAGACTCACTCCAAAGGACAGATCAACCAGGCAGAGAATAAGTAAAGACACAGAGGCACTCAACAACACACTAGAACAGATGGACCTAACAGACATCTACAGAACTCTGCACCCAAAAGCAACAGGATACACATTCATCTCAGGTGCAAATGGAACATTTTCCAGAAAAGACCACATACTAGGCCACAAAAAGAACCTCAGTAAAGTCAAAAATATTGAAATTCTACCAACCAACTTCTCAGATCACAAAGGTATAAAACTAGAAATAAATTTTAGAAAGAAATCAAAAAAGCTCACAAATACATGGAGACTTAACAACATTCCCCTAACTAATCAATGGGTTAACGAACAAATCAAAACAGAAATGAAAGAATATATGGAGACTAATGATAACAACAACACAAAGCCACAACTTCTGTGGGATGCAGCAAAGGCAGTTCTAAGAGGAAAGTATATTGCAATCCAGGTCTATTTAAAGAAGGAAGAACATTTCCAAATGAATAGGCTAAAGACACAATCACTGAAATTGGAAAAAGAAGAACAAATGAGGCCCAAAGTCACCAGAAGGAGGGACATAATAAAGATCAGAGAAGAAATAAATAAAATTGAGAAGAATAAAACAACAGAAAAAAATCAATGAAACCAAGAGCTGGTTCTTTGAAAAAATAAACAAAATAGATAAACCCCTAGCCAGACTTACTAAGAGAAAAAGAGAATCTACACACATAAACAGAATCAGAAATGAGAAAGGAAAAATAACGACGGACCCCACAGAAATACAAAAATTATAAGAGACTATTATGAGAATCTATATGCATACAAGCTGGAAAACATAGAAGAAATGGACGACTTCTTAGAAAAATACAACCTTCCAAGACTGACCAAGCAAGAAACAGAAAAACTAAACAGACCAATCACCAGCAATGAAATTGAATCAGTAATCAAAAAACTATCCAAGAACAAAACCCCCGGACCAGATGAATTCACCTCTGAATTCTACCAGACATACAGAGAAAAAATAACACCCATTCTCCTTAAAGTTTTTCAAAAAATAGAAGAGGAGGGAATACTTCCAAACTCATTCTATGAAGCCAGCATCACTCTAATACCAAAATCGGGCAAAGACCTCACCAAAAAAGAAAATTCCAGACAAATATCCCTGATGAATGTAGATGCAAAAATACTCAACAAAATATTAGCAAACCGAATCCAAAAATACATCAAGAGGATCATACACCATGATCAAGTGGGATTCATCCCAGGGATGCAAGGATGGTACAACATTCGAAAATCCATCAACATCATCCACCACATCAACAAAAAGAAGAACAAAAACCACATGATCATCTCCATAGATGCTGAAAAAGCATTTGACAAAATTCAGCATCCATTCATGATTAAAACTCTCAACAAAATGGGTATAGAGGGCAAGTACCTCAACATCATAAAGGCTATATATGACAAACCCACAGCTAACATCATACTTAACGGCGAGACACTGAAAGCTTTTCATCTAAGATCGGGAACAAGACAGGGATGCCCACTCTCTCCACTGTTATTCAACATAGTACTGGAGGTCCTAGCCACAGCAATCAGACAAAACAAAGACATACAAGGCATCCAGATTGGTAAAGAAGAAGTCAAATTGTCACTATTTGCAGATGACATGATATTGTACATAAAAAAACCCTAAAGACTCTACTCCAAAACTACTAGAACTAATATCTGAATTCAGCAAAGCTGCAGGATACAAAATTAACACACAGAAATCTGTTGCTTTCCTATACACTAATGATGAACTAACAGATAGAGAAATCAGAAAAATAATTCCATTCACAATTGCATCAAAGAGAATAAAATGCCTAGGAATAAACCTAACGAAGGAAGTGAAAGACCTGTACTCTGAAAACTACAAGACACTCCTAAGAGAAATTAAAGAGGACACTAAAAAATGGAAATTCATCCCATGCTCTTGGCTAGGAAGAATAAATATTGTCAAAATGGCTATACTACCTAAAGCAATCTACAGATTCAATGCAATCCCTATCAAACTACCAACAGCTTTCTTCAATGAACTGGAACAAATAACTCGAAAATTCATATGGAACCACAAAAGACCCTGAATAGCCAAAGCAATTCTGAGAAGGAGGAATAAAACAGGGGGAATTACGCTCCCTGACTTCAAGCTGTACTACAAAGCCACAGTAATCAAGACAATTTGGTATTGGCACAGAAACAGACCCACAGACCAGTGGAACAGGATAGAAAATCCAAACATTAACACAAACATATACAGTCAATTAATATTTGATAAAGGAGCCTTGGATATACAATGGGGAGATGACAGCCTCTTCAGCAGCTGGTGTTGGAAAAACTGGACAGCTACATGTAAGAGAATTAAACTGGACTACTGTCTAGCCCCACACACAAAGGTAAACTCAAGGTGGATCAAAGACCTGAATGTAAGTCATGAAACCATAAAACTCTTAGAAAAAAACATAGGCAAAAATCTTTTGGACATAAACATGAGTGACTTCTTCATGAACATATCTCCCCGGGCAAGGGAAACAAAAGCAAAAATGAACAAGTGGGACTATATCAAGCTGAAAAGCTTCTGTACAGCAAAGGACACCATCAGTAGAACAAAAAGACATCCTACAGTATGGGAGAATATATTCATAAAAAACGTATCTGATAAAGGGTTGACATCCAAAATATATAAAGAACTCATGCACCTTAACAAACAGAAAGCAAATAATCCAATTAAGAAATGGGCTGAGGACATGAATAGACACTTCTCCAAAGAAGAAATTCAGATGGCCAACAGGCACATGAAAAGATGCTCCACATCACTAATCATCAGAGAAATGCAGGTTAAAACCACAATGAGATATCACCTCACACTAGTGAGGATGGCCAACATCCAAAACACAAACAACAACAAATGTTGGCAAGAATGTGGAGGAAAGGGAACTCTCCTACACTGCTGGTGGGAATGCAAATTAGTTCTACCATTGTGGAAAGCAGTATGGAGATTCCTTAAAAAACTCAAAATAGAAATACCATTTGACCCAGGAATTCCACTCGTAGGAATTTCCCCTAAGAATACAGCAGCCCAGTTTGAAAAAGACAGATGCACCCCTATGTTTATCGCAGCACTATTTACAATAGCCAAGAAATGGAAGCAACCTAAGTGTCCATCAGTAGATGAATGGATAAAGAAGAGGTGGTACATATAAACAATGGAATATTATTCAGCCATAAGAAGAAAACAAATCCTACCATTTGCAACAACATGGATGGAGCTAGAGGGTATTATGCTCAGTGAAATAAGCCAAGCCGAAAAAGACAAGTATCAAATGATTTCACTCATATGTGGAGTATAAGAACAAAGAAAAAAACTGAAGGAACAAAACAGCAGCAGACTCACAGAACCCAAGAACGGACTAATAGTTACCAAAGGGAAAGGGACTGGGGAAGATGGATGGGAAGGGAGGGATAAGAGGGAAAAAGGGGCATTATGATTAGCAGATGTAATGTTGGGGCGCATGGGGAGGGCTGTATAACTCAGAGAAGACAAGCAGTGATACTATAGCATCTCACTATGCGGATGGACAGTGACTGTAATGGGGTTGGTGGGGGGGACTTGATGAAGGGGGTAGTTTAATAATCATAATATAGCACATGTAATTGTAGATTAATGATCCAAAATAAATTTTTTTGGAAAAAGCCATCAGCTGCAGAAATTACTTTAGCAAGTTGACGATTTCATGGAGAGCTGGGAATACTACACAGGGGACTGGAAAGGTGACTGGGACAGGCAGGTCAAAGGGATGTCAGGAATCCTACGTGGAGAGCAGGGGCCCAGCACACACCCCAGCTGTGTAAACTTAGGCATGTTGTTTGAGTCCTCAGTCATTAATTTCAAGTTTTGTAATAACTATGTTGCAAAAGTATGAAGAATTTTGAGAAAATATGTAAAATGCTTAGGAGAGAGCCTGGCCCCTGAAAGCAGCCAGTGCATTTACCAGCCAATTGCTAATCACTGCAAACTGTAAAGTGCTGTGAGATTCAGTGCTTTCTTAAGCTCCACATAGATTCCTGAATTATAGGCAGGCATTGTTGGATTACTAGCCCAATGTTAGAAATCTGCTTACATAACGGTTGCAGGTCACTTCGCTTCTATACTCAAAATGCACTGTTTGACTTTCATACCAAGGGGTGGTGAACAGCTCACATTCCGCAATCTGCTGTGGAGCCCTGGCTCTGCTTGTCATCGGCTGTGGAGCCCGGCCTGTCAGGGACCTCTCATAGCTGCAGATAAGAAACTTGTAGCGTTGCTGTAAAAGCTAAGTGTGCTCCTGCAATCAGGCATTAGCCCTTGTTCCTTAAAAGCATTTCTGGTGGTGCACACACGGATGGGCGTTTCTGTGTGTGCATGCACACTCGGAAGCTTTAGGTGGGAAGGAGACAGGGAACGGAAGGCTGGAGGGAAGAGAAGGTTCCTTTTGTTCCTCAGGGTGCCTGGCCTTGCAGTGAGGCAGCAGCGAGCCAGGTGGAGGTGGCCCCTGTTCTGCTGAGTCTCAGTGTCTGACCATGAGCAGACAGATTGGGCTGTTAAAGTGGCCCACAGAGCATCTGGGGACCTGCAATGAGGGCTGCCTCCTTGATTTTGCACTTGGCTTGAAATCCCAAAAGCACTGTGGCCTTGCCCAGTCAGGGTCCCAGGAGCAAGGTCGGTTGCTGCAGTCATGGGGAAGTTCAGAGGGTTTCATACGCTGTGAAGCCCCATCCCCTGTGGGTGTTGACTGTTGCTGCCGTGTGCACAGAGCACAGTTATTTGTTTATTCACAGGCACCAGGCCCTTTCACTGCAGCCATCCTTGAGCTTTGATGCAGAAAGCTGATAACAGCAAAGAAACCTGTTACTGGGGAACAGAAGGGAGGAGGATAGATGTTTTATTGTTCTGAAGCATTAGAAAAACTGCAGATGTTGCCATGCCATTTAATATTTATCTTGCTAAACATCCTGGGAGAGGGGGAGATGCAGTTTCTGTTCTGGGTGCCCTCTGTAGGGCAGAAGGGCCCCGCTTGTCTCCTTGGTTCAGTCCTCAGGAGGCAAGGACCGCGGGAGCTGAGCGTGGGGAACCTGCCCGAGGAGCCCACCTGAGCAGAGGTGAGGTTGTGGGATTAAGCCAACAGCAGACGAGACTTGGAGTTTCTTGGGAGGAAGGGAAGGTGTGAGAAGAATGTGAATAATTTGTGGCCCGAGGGTGAATGGTGGTGCTTTTAAAACGTGTCTGCAAACTGCTGGTGTTCCTCCCTTTAGAAAGAGGGCTCTCCGCCTCCTCTCCTTGAACACAGCCAACTGAGTCACCCACTTCTAATGAGGGGTTTGTGCCAGAAGAAACCCTGCATGACCTCCAGGGCTGGGCTTGCACGTGGCACGGCTTCTGTCTGCTTGGGACACTTGCCCTCAGAACTGAGCAGCTGCTGGACGGATGCTCTGTGGGCAGAACGGCGGGTGGTTCTAACTAACCTCTAGGACAGGATAGGTAAGGTTGCCCCTCTAAACAGAGCATGCAGAAGGCTCCAGACAAACCCAGCTCTCTGTCCTCTTGTGCCAAGGATGCACGTTTTTATCCCTGATCCTTTCTCCTGTCACATTTTCCTGCCCAGTGTCTTTACCGTGACTTTGCCACAAATGCCTAGCCCTGAATGATCCACACCACTGACCGTGGTCTCTGCACCTTTCAGCCAGCACCACTCACTGACCATTGCAAAGGCCACCCTAACTTGTAGCTGAGTTTTGCTGGACAGCGATTCCTAAGGGAGGAGGAAAGCCCTTGGACATGATATGGCAGCGTTTTATCCCATTGGTGACAGCGGACATACTCTATGGCTCTTCTTGGTTCCCCGTCCCACCAATGGGCTCATCTCTGCAGCTGGAAGCAGTTCCCCAGCCGCTTGGACTCTGGATCTAATTCCATCCACAAGAAGTCCTGGACCACTGCCTGGGGCCGAGTCAGCTGGGCTGCGCTCCGCGGGCTGGTTTTCTGCTGCATCCCCAGGGGCAAGCCGTATGCACACCAGTCTTGGACTTGCCTTCTGGGACTGGACACTTCTCTTTATCTGCACCCCATCACCTCCTCCCCCAGGACCTGGTCTCCTTACAAGGCTGTCATGTCCCCGGTACATTTTTAACAGCTGGAAGTTTGTTCATGAACTTCATTCTCTGGGATGGTTCCACACCCTTTTCCAGATGACAATGACCACTTCTGTGGAATCTCTCTTTTTCCTTGAGGTTTGCTGAGATTTGCATTATGGGGTCACCTTGTCAGACCTCACACCCCTGGCTAAACCCTTCTTAGGAAGCAGGGGTCACCCAGGCCACACCCAGCTCAGGTGACTGCCCAGAACTGTTGCTGAGTGGATGAGTTGGAGGGTGGAGGGAAAAGCTTTCCCTAAGGAGGACAGGAAGCCAGTGTGACCCCTCCGCTCACACAGGCAGCCCCTCCAGTCCCTGGCCCCACTTTACGGTCAGTGCTGCCTTCCACCGTCAGCTGCCCGGCATTGCTACTGATCACCGGCCAGCCTGCCCTGACTCACGTGCCCCCCAAATCAATTGCCTGCCCGAGCTGATGAGCGTGATCACCTTTCAGTACTTTATGAAGGTCATTAGGAGCTAAAAGCGTTTATGGTCCTGGTTACAGCCTTGGCAAGGTTATCATTAACGTTCAACCCACTTCAGTTATTTGATGGTATCCAGATCCATGACCAGAAAGTCATCAGAATCCGGGTTCACTCAGAAATGAGAAAGTGGCTCCATCCTCCTCCTAGATGTTCACACCAAAACTGTAAGAATAAACTTTTCATCTGTTTTTCCTCATACCCACATCCAGCCCAAGAGGAAGTTCTGCTGGCCTCCTCTTCAAAATAGATCCCGAATCACAGCTCTCCCCTCCTCACTGCTTCCACCCAGCCTAAGCACATTGTATCCTGCCAGGACCACTGGGTGGCTTCCTACCTGCCCTCACGGCTCCTGCCTGGGCTCTGTTGCCCCCCTGGGTTCTGTTTCCCATATCAGCCATACCTCACAGCACATGTCACCCCACGGCTCAGATGTCTCCACCCACCTCCCATCACAGTTGTGTCCATGCTAATGAGACCGTGACGCATGAACCCCTCCCTCCGACATCAGTGCCCACAACTCTTAAGACTCAAAAGTTTTTTTCTTACTCCAACACTAAGAGCATTCTCCCCAAAAGCATTTTCACTGACTGAGGAGATGTCCCTCACCCTTGCATGTTTCTGAGAGCTTTTTCACTATGCGTCCTCTTCCCGGTATGCATGTTCTCCACACCATCTGGTGGCTCCTGCTCTGCTTCACTTACCTTACTGAGTGACTTCAATCCCTGCCTCATTCCCTATTCTTTTTAAAGCCCACACCATTTACCATCCCATGAACTTGCTTCTTTGCTTATTTAAGTATTGCCATTCTCCAAAAAACAAACTCTAAGCGCCAAGGAACTTTTTATCTTTACTGTGCTCATGTGTCCCTATCACATCACAGAAATTCAGGGAATGAACTGTGTGCGTTTTAGGGACACAGTGTTTCTCATTCATGTCTTGAGATATCAGTAAGTCTAGGAGCATTTGTGAATGTTTACTCTGTTCCCATGCCTAAGTTTGGTGCTAGTAGGTGGGGGAAGATTAATCAAAATAGAGCAGGATGCCATGCCCACTCATGCCACTTTAATTCAACATACTACAGGAAGTACTAGAGTAATTATGCAAGGGAGAGAAATAAAAGTCATCTAAATGAGAAAGGAAGAAGTACAACTGTCTCTGTTTGTAGATGAAATGTTCATACATATAGAAAATCCCAAAGACTCCACCAAAAAACTGTTAGCACTAATAAATTCAGCAAGGTTGCAAGACACAAAATCAATATACCAAAATCAGTTGAGTTTTTATACACTAACAGTGAACTATCCAAAAAAGAAATTAAGAAAGCAATCCCATTTACAATAGCCTCAAAAAGAAAAAATACTTAGGACTAAATTTAACCAAAGAGGTAAAAGATCTGTACACTGAAAACTGTAAGACACCGATGAAAGAAACTGAAGGCACAAATAAATGGAAAGATATTGAAATAATCAATATTGTGAAAATGTCCATACAACCCAAAGTAATCTATAGTATTCAGTGCAATCCCAAACAAAATTCCAGCGGCATTTCTTTTACAGAAATAGGAAAAACAATCAAAATTTGGAACAAAAAAGACCCAAATAGCTAAAGCAATCTTGAGCAAGAGGAACAAAACTGGAAGAAGACTCTTCTTGACTATAACTTATACTACAAAGCTGTAGTAATCAAAACAGCATGGCACTATCATTAAAAACAGAGACACAGACCAATGGAACAGAGCTAAGAGCCCAGAAATAAGCCTATGTATATATGGTCAACTAATTTTCAACAAGGACATGAAGAATACACAATGGGGAAAAAAATCATCTCCTCAATAAATGGTGTTGGGAAAACTGGATATCCACATGTGAAAGAATGAAATTGGACCCTTATGTTACATCAGACATAAAAATTAACTTGAAATGGATTAAAGATTTACATTTAAGACCTAAAACTGTACTATTCCTGGAAGAAAACAGAGGGGGAAACTCCTTGACATTGGTCTTGGTAATTTTTTTTAAATGTTATACCAAAAGCACAGGCAACGAAATCTAAAAAATAAACAAATAGGACTATAACAAACTAAAAATCTCCTGTACAGCAAAGAAATAACTCGTGAAATGAAAAGGCAACCTATGGGAGGGGAGAAAATATTTGCAAACTGTGATCTGATGGGGGTCAGTGGCAGACACTGTTGCTGGTCCCCAAATAGCCATCTGATCCTCCTCATTCCCCAGACCCGGGGCCTCTGGCGGTGCCGCTTGTTGTCTGCGGTCTGAGGCAAACACAAGCATGTGTGTCTTCGCCCGGATCACGAGCTCTCACTTTCCCTCCTCCCCTCCTCCCCTGGATCCCTCTCCATCTCTCCATATGGCTAAAAGGAAAGGACTCTAAGATGGTGGAACTGCCTTAGAGAAGCAGTTTAGATCCCAGAATCACTGCCACTGAGAGAGTCCATGTCGACACGAGAGGCACAAAGCAGAGGCCTGCAGGAGAGCCACTCAACCCACATCAGAGGTGTTGTGAGTGAGAAATAGGGGCTTTCCACACCAAAGGGTGGAAATTCTAAGGTTTATTTCCTTCTGCAGCATGGCTTATTCAATCCTTGTAGACATTATGTACCCCAGCATGGGGCTCAAATGAGAGGGCTGAAGGAGGACAGCATCCAGATGGAGAAAAGAGCAGGTGCAAAGGGCTGCATAGGGCAGGACATCGCAAAAACAAAGAGAAATTTAAGCCTCTTCCCTGAAGCCACCCAGAATAAGTTTTGCCAACATTAAATCTTCAATTACAAGCTGTAAATCAGTTTTGCATGTTCCTAGTTCTAATGATTTTCAGTCCAATGTGACATATTTCAGGCATCTCCATCAAATGTCAAGACATAAAATGTCAAGTTCTGAGTCACTTTGCATCGGAACGGCCATCACTGGGGAAGCCTATGAGCTCAGACCCCGTGGCACTAACACAGCCACTGTGCAAACAGTGAACTTGGGAAAGATTGTCTTAATGGCTTCCTCATGACTGCGTACTATTGGGATTCTAACGAACTATTGGATTAGTATCTCCGAAAGGCAGTCATGCTGTATTGACCCAAGAAAGCACAACAAACCGAACTGATCAAACACATCTGCAGGCACGCAGGCTCCCAGAAAGTCTGCCAGGGCACTGCCACGGCCCCATACGTGACGGGCATGGGGAATGCTGGCTTTGGCCTTGTGAGGTCCTGGCGGATGTGCTGAAATGAAGTCTGCCTTCTGAGAGAGGAGGGTCCTCCCGGTTTGTTCATAGAATTCCCTGGGTCAGCCTCATAGTTACGTGACCCCCCACCCTTTGGGATCAGACCACGGGACTTAGTTCAAATGCTCGGAGTTTTAAACCAAGCACTAACATGACTTGCCAGCCAGAGGAATTCGGACAAGCCCCTTCCCCTCATGAGCCTATTTCTCCATCTGTAAAATAGATGTAATAGGAGCTACCTTGCAGGATTGTTGTGTGTATTAGATGAAGTCCCACATACAAAAACCTCTAACAACCGACTTCATGGAGTATAAGCCCTTACAAAGCTTACCATAGGTACATGGGCTGGTGGATGGACAGACAATGGAAAGTGTCTTTCTAAAACCAAACCTAACTACTTATTCAGGAGACGCAGGTGCTTTAGGATGTGGTAAGTTATGGCTCAGACCAAAGCATCAGTTGACTTATTTGCATTATAGCCTCTGTTCACCACAGGGAATCCACTTTCTAACATCCATATCCGCGGCCTGAAGTAGTATTCTTTTTCTTTATTTGTTCTAAAGCTAACTCTTTCACGCTCCCCAATGGCCCCATTGTTCTATTTTTGGATTCCAAAACACTCATTTCAGCCTTTCCATTCATTTCATGACTTTGCAGACTTTGACCCCCTTCTCAGCGTTCTTTTTCTAGCTGGAAGGGTTTTGTTTGTTTTAATTTATCCTCATAAGACAGCCTCCTCATCATCTTGATCATTTAAATTTTTCCCCTTTGGACCACCTCCATCACCCTATGTCTTTCTTAAGAAGCCCTGACTGTCAGCTTAAAACCATAGAGGGTGGAAGGGGAAGAAAAGAGGGGAGATTAAATAAGTTATGAAATCGATGTTTGGAAAACATAAATACGTGTTAACTGCCAATTGAGGCGCAGACGCACTGATGTTCTCTCCCACTGCCCCTGAGATTTGACTTGGACGTTAGGACTGGGTGCTCCCCCAGCATCTTCCCCACACTTGCTGGGTCACGAACACCACCTCCACCGCTTGTTAGTTGCACAGGTTCCGAAGCTGTGGGTGCCCCTGTGCTGTCCCACATGGTGGCGGCTGGGCAGGGGCTACTGAGCCCTTCAGATGTGGCTACTCTGCGTGGAGTTGCACTGCAAGTATAAAACACACACTAGATTTTGAAGACTTAGTACAAAGAAAGAACACAAAAGTTCTCCCTGCTATGGTACAACATTCGAAAATCCATCCACATCATCCACCACATCAACAAAAAGAAGAACAAAAACCACATGATCATCTCCATAGATGCTGAAAAAGCATTTGACAAAATTCAGCATCCATTCCTGATTAAAAGTCTCAACAAAATGGGTATAGATGGCAAGTACCTCAACATCATAAAGGCCATATATGACAAACCCACAGCTAACATCATACTTAACAGCGAGAAGCTGAAAGCTTTTCATCTAAGATCGGGAACAAGACAGGTATGCCCACTCTCTCCACAGTTATTCAACATAGTACTGGAGGTCCTAGCCACAGCAATCAGACAAAACAAAGACATACAAGGCATCCAGATTGGTAAAGAAGAAGTCAAATTGTCACTATTTGTGGATGACATGATATTCTACATAAAAAACCCTAAAGATTCCATTCCAAAACTACTAGAACTAATATCTGAATTCAGCAAAGTTGCAGGATACAAAATTAACACACAGAAATCTGTTGCTTTCCTATACACTAATGATGAACTAACAGAAAGAGAAATCAGAAAAACAATTCCATTCACAATTGCATCAAAAAGAATAAAATACCTAGGAATAAACCTAACGAAGGAAGTGAAAGACCTGTACTCTGAAAACTACAAGACACTCCTAAGAGAAATTAAAGAGGACACTAACAAATGGAAATGCATCCCATGCTCTTGGCTAGGAAGAATAAATATTGTCAAAATGGCTATACTACCTAAAGCAATCTACAGATTCAATGCAATCCCTATCAAACTACCAACAGCTTTCTTCAATGAACTGGAACAAATAATTCTAAAATTCATATGGAACCACAAAAGACCCCGAATAGCCAAAGCAATCCTGAGAAGGAGGAATAAAACAGGGGGAATTACACTCCCTGACTTCAAGCTCTACTACAAAGCCACAGTAATCAAGACAATTTGGTATTGGCACAAAAACAGACCCACAGACCAGTGGAACAGAATAGAAAATCCAAACATTAACCCAAACATATACAGTCAATTAATATTTGATAAAGGAGCCTTGGATATACAATGGGGAGATGACAGCCTCTTCAGCAGCTGGTGTTGGAAAAACTGGACAGCTACATGTAAGAGAATGAAACTGGACTACTGTCTAGCCCCATACACAAAGGTAAACTCAAGGTGGATCAAAGACCTGAATGTAAGTCATGAAACCATAAAACTCTTAGAAAAAAACATAGGCAAAAATCTCTTGGACATAAACATGAGCAACTTCTTCATGAACATATCTCCCCGGGCAAGGGAAACAAAAGCAAAAATGAACAAGTGAGACTATATCAAGCTGAAAAGCTTCTGTACAGCAAAGGACACCATCAGTAGAACAAAAAGACATCCTACAGTATGGGAGAATATATTCATAAATGACGTATCCGATAAGGGGTTGACATCCAAAATATATAAAGAACTCACCCACCTCAACAAACATAAAGTAGACAATCCAATTAAGAAATGGGCAGAGGACATGAATAGACACTTCTCCAAGAAGAAATTCAGATGGCCAACAGGCACATGAAAAGATGCTCCACATCGCTAATCATCAGAGAAATGCAGATTAAAACCACAATGAGATATCGCCTCACACCGGTGAGGATGGCAACATCCAAAACACAAACAACAACAAATGTTGGCGAGGATGTGGAGAAAAGGGAACCCTCCTACACTGCTGGTGGGACTGCAAATTAGTTCAACCATTGTGGAAAGCAGTATGGAGGTTCCTCAAAAAAACTCAAAATAGAAATACCATTTGACCCAGGAATTCCACTCCTAGGAATTTACCCTAAGAATGCAGCAGCCCAGCTTGAAAAAGACAGATGCACCCCTATGTTTATTGCAGCACTATTTACAATAGCCAAGAAATGGAAGCAACCTAAGTGTCCATCAGTAGATGAATGGATAAGAAGAAGTGGTACATATACACAATGGAATATTATTCAGCCATAAGAAGAAAACAAATCCTACCATTTGCAACAACATGGATGGAGCTAGAGGGTATTATGCTCAGTGAAATAAGCCAGGCCGAAAAAGACAAGTATCAAATGATTTCACTCATATGTGGAGTATAAGAACAAAGAAAAAAACTGAAGGAACAAAACAGCAGCAGACTCACAGAACCCAAGAATGGACTAATAGTTACCAAAGGGAAAGGAACTGGGGAAGACGGATGGGGAAGGGAGGGGTAAGAGGGAAAACAGGGCATTACGATTAGCAGATGTAATGTTGGGGGGGCACGGGGAGGGCTGTACAACTCAGAGAAGACAAGTAGTGATTCTAGAGCATCTCACTATGCTGATGGACAGTGACTGGAATGGGGTTGGTGGGGGGGACCTGAGGAAGGGGGTAGTTTAATCACCATAATATTGGACATGTAATTGTAGAATAATGATACCAAAATAAATTATAAAAAAAAAGAAAGGTTATCCTATAGATACACCTGCACATATACAAAATCACACACACACACACACGCACACAATTATTCTGTAGAGCACTGTTTATTAAAGCCATACAAGTGTCAATCTATAGGGAACTGGTTAAATAAATTATGGTATCACAACATGATGGAAAAAGAATGAGAAAGTTCTCTTTACCTCTACATGAAAAGACAGATTTTCAAGCTATGATAAATGAAGAAATGCAAGGTATAGAACAATGTAGGTAGAACACTGTTTTTGTGTAAAAATAGAGGAAAGGATTTATAAAAAATGAATGAAAACAGCTGCTGATAGGGCATGGGTGCCAATGGGAAACGAGATGAAAAGGCTCATGATAGGAGTAAAACTTCTCAATGTATACCTTTTACATCATTTTTAGTTGTGAACCCTGTGCATATATTACCTAATAAAATATGTGAAATTAAAATAAAATAAAAGGCGTATATCACATGTAAGGTATGGATCTGATAGCCATTGCTCCTACTCAGCCCATGCTGGCTGGGTAAGAAGGGGAGGAAGGTGAAGGGAGGAATTGTGGGTGACTTGCAACTACCTAACTGAGAGGGTGGCTGGGGCAGAAAGGGGGTGGGGAAGGCCTCTGTGGTGCTCCAACAAGACAGAAATGAACTAGAGATTGCAAACCACATTACTGGGAAGTGGCATTCTCTCTCGTCATCCCCTAGGAATGTCTCTTTGATTGTTCCGAGACTCAACCAAGGTGTTCTATATCAGTTAGGGCTTGGGCCATGATGATTAACAGGAAACCCAGAGGCCAGAGGCATGAAAAATCATCCTAGAGCCACCCCAAAGGGAAGACGAACCTCAGGGCAAAGTTAGAGCTGCAAGACCCAGCTCCCGGCCTCACAAGAGATTCTTTCGCCTATGCTAAGTTTGGAGGATCCTGGATGCATTTTTATTAAAGGATGTGGCACCCCTTTCCTACTGCACAGGGTCAAAGATGCTACTATGATGGTTAGCTAAGCCCATGCTAAGGTGGCTCTGACTCTGACAGATGCTTCGTCTAATTGGCCCCCACCTAAGGCAGTCAGAGGCCAGGGGAGAGAGAAAGACCACTGCGTTCTTGTTTCTCCCACCCCAGACAACTTGACAAGCAGCTCTCATCAGACAGATGAGCAATTTATTTGCTAAAGATCAGGTTTTACAGCAAAACGTACATTTCTCCAAAAAGGAGTCACTCACCCCTTGCCCCAGACAGGCCAGTACAGGAATCACTTTCTCCTGGGCAATGCACTGCAGGATCCGGGGGGCTCCGTAGAGCCCTCCCATACAGGAGGCCAGGGACGAGATGTATAAGCCCAAAAGGAACAGGAAGCCCAGTAGGGACACCTGCATGAGGAAGCAATCTCATTACCCAGTGCCAGAACCTGCTTCTGTCCCTTTCTGCTCCCTGGCCCCCAACTGCCCCCACCCCACCTAATCATAAATCTTCCAGATTCAACCTCTTGGATCTGTCTCCAGTACCCTTGGCCCACCCCACTTCATTCATACTACCGCTATTTCAGTGTGCCCCGCCATCACACCTTGTATGGACTATGCAGAGGTTCTCAAATTGAGAGTGCAGCAGACTGATCTGGAGGGCTTGTGCAACACACATCTCTGGGCCCCACGTCCAAGTTCTGATTCAGTAGGTCTGGGGTGGGACCCAAGAATTTGGATTGCCAGCAAGTTCCCAGATGATGCTGACACTGAAGGTGTGGGGACCATAGAGAACCATTGATAAACCACAATGGTAACTGGCCTCCAGCCTCTAAGGTCTGCCCACCCTGGATTACCCCCAAGCCTTTCCCAGAGTGACCTCTCTAAACTTAAGTCTGATCATTGTGCCCCTGCTGCAAAAATATCAATGGCTCCCCATCACCCTGACATCCTGGGCTCATTCTGGCCCGCAACAGTTCTAGCCTCGCACCCTGGACACTCAGAGTTTCTGTTAGCATGATTTCCCTGCATGCTGGAACCCACTGTACACTCCCCAATCTACTCATGAAACTCGCAATGGTGTTTGGAGACTCCGCACAAACCTCCCCTCTTCCATGAGACCATCCCCAACCTCCTCACTACAGTGGTTGCCTGCCAGGGCCCCACAGCACCTCAGTGTGTGTTGGGAGCACCCAGCATAGTTCTCTACTAGCCTGGAGCCTTCATTTCCATGGGACTCCTCTCATACACCCCAGTGTACTTGGTGCCAACACAGAAATACTAGTGTTGAATGAATGAGTGAGTGGGACTCATGACGGACCACACGGCACCATAGACAGGATGAGAGAAGGCACAGTTGCTCTGTGTGGGGTCAGATTTGGAAAGACCAGTGCTGCCAGCCATGCAGCTGTGTTACAGGCTGGGGGGCATGAATCCACCTCACCCTCCTGAGCTGGAACCTCCACACCTGCAGGGAAGTCTTTCTGCTTTCTTGAGTACTTGAGATGCTCTTCTCCATTCTACTTTACCAGTAGGCTTAGTGGCCAGAACTGTGCACTCTGAGTGCTCGTTTATCCAGCTATTCCAGTCGGCTTAGATTTGATTTTATTTGTCCCTTACCCCCTTCAGTGAGGGCCTCACTTCTTACTGTCTTGCTGTAGCCATGCACTGAGTCAGTGGCATCGAGCCACATGGACCACCAGCCACTGGGTGGACCTCTTCCTGGCTGGAAACCTTCGTCGGCCAGGATTCTTGATTGGAAATTTTTTTAGAGAATATATTTACAGGACACTGGAGGTTTACAGAATCATCACAGGCTGAAAGATCAGACTTGGAAAAGGGCAAGACCCAAACCTGGAGGCACAACTGAGACTCCTGAACCAGGACAGTTTGACCAGAATGCTGCCAGCACCCTGCAGCCCTACGGATGAATTCTCACCCTCCCTTTACCTTGCCTCACTCATGACTCTTATTAGGGCATCTGACGGGCCTCGCCTAGGCCACATGTCCTACCAGGGCCACAAGGAGACAGGAAAGAGAGGGCCTGGTGCTTCGTGGCCTCCGTAACATTAAACGGAGCTCCCTTGAAGATGTCACATAGCTAGAACAGCCCCCAAATGCCCAAGGAGGCAAGAGGGGTGGTGGACATGGCTAAGATCTGCTACAGAGCCTAACTTGTCCTTAATTCAGTGTGGATTACTTTTCCCTAAATGCATTACCTCACTTTCCCCCTGATTAATCTCCCCTGTCTCTTTTCTTCATTGTCATGGGTTTCTTGTATCTGTCCCCTCACCCCACCCTCTTACCTTTATTACTGGAATAAATGAATGTCATCCAATATTTCCCATCGCTTTCTTTGTATGCTCTGATGACATGTCATTTTCTACCCCATGGCCCAACTTGCCCGCACTCCATAAGCTCCTGTGTCTCACGCACCTTGCCCCCTCCCACCACACCTAACAGAGTCTGGCAACCAGGGCTCAGCCAGTGCCAGCTGAGCACATGAAGCTTCATGACTTCACTGCGATCCATGCCCTGGACGTCTCACAAAACTGTAGGTAAACTGGTCCTGTTATCAACCCCTGATCCATTCTGAGATGCCATCATTCATCTATGACCCATTTCTGTCTTCTCTACCAAACACATCTTATGTTAACTGGTTTTGAAAATAATAGACTTTGTGATGAAATTTTATCAAAAGCTTTTCGAAAATCTAACTAGTAGTTCTCCACTCTGGCTGTATGTCAGAATCAGCCCAGAAATTCTGCTTTATTAGTACAGGGTGGGGCACAGACATCATTGGTTTTTCAAAAAAATCTCTGGGTGATTCTAAGGCACAGCCAGGGTGGAGAAGCACTGAGCATGGTGCATTGTATCCACCACATTCTCCCTCAGAGAATTCTCCAGGCAAGTCGGGCACGGTACCTCCTTGCAGAAACTGTCCTGCTTCTTATCCAAAGGCTTATATATATATTTGTGCTAAATTTTTACTTTAACTTTAAAGCCTCTCCATTCACTCAGAGTGGGAGTGACACTGCCCAGCCCGGTGCCCTTCTAGTGTTGGGACTGACCTCAGGAACTTGAGTCTGTAGCACTGTGAGGCCATGACCCAGTGACATGGTCTTGGGCCAGCCTTCCCCCAGACACTCCCCGGATCCCTGCAGAGCCCTTGGGCTGGGGCCAGAGGGGGGAGTATCCAAACAGAGCAACTTGTTTGCGTTCAGTTTGTCAATTGTGTGTACAATGGTCTGTTCACTTGCCAATCTTTTATATAAAACTATTATTCTGTCAATTTTCTGAAAAATAAATGAATGTTGGTCCTCGTGTCTGGATAAATTACACAAACTCTCTTCTCTCTCTCTGTCCCGCCTGGATCCTGCCTCTTTTTCTGTCACCCACCCATCCCTGTCGGGAGCATTTACTGAGGACAGGGCATACTCCTGGCACAGTGCTAGGTACGGGGCCGGACTCTCCGGGTACAGCAGTAAATTGCACAGCTGTGCTCCCAGGCCTGGAGAATGTAATCATTTCTCTGTTCATGTGGGATGATAAACTGGCTAACTGTGCCAGTGGAGATGGAAGTGAGAATTTATTTGAGCAGATGTGTCACCAGTTCTTCAGAAACACCAAAGCGCCCTTCTGCCACACACTTGGTAGAGCCGGCACAAAAAGCTCATCCCAAACTAGTGTCTGAGGTATGAACTACTCTCATTGCTTTTTTTTCAGTGACTACTGATGAAAATCATTAATTCCACCTCTCTGCTTTTGGCATATTTTATCCCAGCTCCCTCTGGAGCTTCAGCCGCTGAGAGACCCCGCCAGTCCCTGACTTCCCCCTTGTCTTGAAGGATGTGATTCAAAGTCATTTCTAAGGGGCTCATTCTGCCTCGGGTGACTCCCGTGGCCCCTGGACACATCCTGAAACTCTTACCATCCCAAATGTATCAATACACAATGTCTCAACAGTTCTCTAGGTCTCTCCCAGATCGTATTTCCACAGAGGAGTTTTCTGATACTGTCCTCTACAAATTGACCCACAACTTAGCTTCAGTCAAGTGTTCTCTTTCACTTGACACCATTCGCCATAAAAGGAAACAAAGTCAGCTTCAATTCCCAGGGGCAGCGTCCCTGATGGAGATCAGAGGACAGTCAGGCTGGGCTGGGTGGCAGATGCCGAGTAGTGGGCCGGGCTCACTCACTGCCCCACCCCCACCTTCCCACGCACAGCCGGTGAACATGTGAAACCATGACTGTCAAATCCAAGAATGATTAGGGTTTACTCTGTGGGATACCCCATTTTTAACAAAGATGTTTTTGGGGCACATTTCCTGCCTAGTTTGGTCTTATTTGCTAACTAGCAAGCCTCAGGGCCCCTAAAATACTTGGTCTTTTTGGTGTGTAATAAATATACTTTTTCCTGAATTATATACAACTTGATTCTGAAACAACTGTTTAATCTATTTAATTTTGCCACTATTAATACCTCTCAAGACAATTCTCCTTTCTAGATAACTGAATAATATTGGGATTGACTTTTTTGGCTTTTCGTCATTCTGTTAAATATGGTGGATTCATAGGGAAAAAAATCTGTCCCCTCCAAAAAAATGTGTCCTCTCTGTAAGGGTGTCCCCATAAGTAGTGTGCTAAAGAGTCAACTTTAATAAACACCTACTGTGTATCACCTCGGAGCCAGCACAGTGTCCTGAAGATTTTCTAGAGAACATAACATTCCTGAGACATACCTGAGAGCCAGCAAACAGCTCTTGTCAGGCAGGGATATGAAGCAAGCAAGAAATTTCTCAGAGAAACTGTGGGCTGGGAAGCTAAGTAATTAGAAATAGATCAGAGGAGCTACAGGAAGCCCAGGAAGAAAAAGATGAACTGCGCAGGGGCAGGTCAGTGGGAAGACTCCAGGGTAGCCGGCAGCCCCTGAAGGTCACTGCTCTGGCAGAAAGCACCGGAGGGAAAGAAAGAGAAGAGCACTGAGGAGCTTCGTGAGAGCTGGCACCACGGGGAGCATGCTGGAGGCAGGCCTGGTGGGAGCCTGGTGGGAGCCTCGGGGGACAGAGAGACCAGAGGCCCCGGTGGGGCAGGCAGGAAGGCTCGGCACTGGGCTGGCTCAGAACCGAGGCCATAGCTGGGACGTGAAGCTGCATGAAGTTTATTAAAACTGCATCTGGGCAGTAGGTTGTGTTACATGCCCAAGTAAGGAGGCTGTGCATTTGTAGCTTCCACCCTCTCTAAGCTACTCGCTCTTGTTTTCTCCAGGTACTATTAGGGAAACTGTCTGTGGCCCAACTTACTGCCTGAGTATGAAACTGGCTAGTGCAACCACGTCAGTCCCAGGGAGGCACACCAGACAGCAGGAAAGGAGAATAGCTGAGGTTCAAGGCTTTGGGGAGGAATCCTGCACAATCCCCTTGTACGGGGGCAGCGGCCTATCAGGGCACTGCTGCTATTTCAGAACTGCCCTGGCTGTTCTGTCACTGTTCACTTACTTGCTGCACCAGCCTGTGTTTGCTACTGGGAACCAAGAACAGAACCTTTTCTTTCTTTATAGACTTTACAACTGCCTATTTCAGGAATCAGCTTCTCATCCTCTCCAAACACGAACTCTCCACCTCTCCCACTGGCGCGTGACAGTAACATCCCACATGTTAGTGCCAGGCTGGCTTAACAGGTGCCCCCAACTGGCTAAGAGCTTACCTACCTGTTTCACTGTCTAGGACAGGTGGCATCCCAAACACGCTCCCTCAAGTTCACGTGTCTATTATTGTTGGAATTTCCTCCCACAAAGGCTCTCCCAGGCTGTCCATGATGTTTTTACTCTCTTGCTGTTTTGGGCTTCTTTGCACCCAGGCTGTCTGCCTCCTGCACACTCATTCTTGGCTCCTTCTGCAAAGCCAAGCAAGGAGGGGAGAGAGGAGCCCAAGCCCAGGGGATAATTTGCCTTGTTTTATCCAGATCAGTCCTGAATGACTGCAAGGACCTCTGTGAGGGAATCCACTAAGAGAAAACCCACTTTAGAAGCAGGCGGAGCTAACTAGCCCCTGGCGAGTTGCAGGCAGTGCCCTGTGGTCAGAGGATCAGCTCTTCCCCGAGGTCTTTAATTCCTCTGATGCACACTTTGCGTTCCACAATTAGAGAAAAGGCTCCTGGGAGATGAAACTCCAAGGGGAAGCATGCATGTGGGTGTAAATGAGGGCCACAGATTCCTTCCCTGACAGCAAACCTTGCTCACTTGCAGGTCTAGACCTTGGCCCCGGAAGGTGAGTATCAGGTGGTGTTCTCACTATGTGAACCGGCCCCCTTTCAGAATTTGCTTTCATAGTAAGGTCAAGACCCCTGAACACAAATATCACCTTAACATATCATCTACATGCCCTCAAAAGAAAGCTGTGCTAACGTGAAACCCAAGCCCAAAGGCAGCTCTAAAAAGTGAATTCAGTTTCCTGGCCTGGGCTGCCCCGAGCAGCGGTCCTCCACGAAGACTGGCAAGGCTTCACGCCAAGAGAAAATGGCACTTTTTCCTAAAATATGAGCAGCCGTACTCAGGAGGTAACTGAGTAAGAAAACCTCCCTAACCTCCTATGCCTCTCTGACAAATAAGAGGAATGTCAGGGGCCGCTTTTCCTCCAGGAACTTAAGGGAAGGTAGGAATTTTAGGGGATTTCTAGAAAAGCGTCTGGAAATCTTATTCTCTGGGTTTTAGAGGTGCCAAATGAGTGTCCTTGACTGTCACCGCTCCACCTCCGGCCTGTTAAAGGGTGGCTATGGAGCGTGAGGAATTTGCTGATCTTCTCCATACAGATGTACAGCTCCAGAAACAAAGACGTTACAGCCAGACAAACCTGACCCACCCCATGGGAAGAGCCCAAGCCGTCCTCAGAGGGCAAGGAGGGCCTCACTCTGGTGCGGGGCCTCCTCCGTCTCCCTCCACCTGGCTGCCTTCTTCTCTGTCCATATGGCTCCTTCTTACTTGCTTCTTGAAAGCAGCCCTTTCTGCTCACGGTGGAAGGGTGAGGCTACTGGCAAAAATGAAGGGCTGGTTCGGCTGGTGATTTCGGGTGATCACATTCTTTGTGCTGTGCACGACTGTGACATAAAGAGATGGCTGTGTCTCTTTTAGTCACCAACGTGCATGTGCCCTTCCAAGCATAGTTACATGTTTGTAGACATCTGTAAGAAGTACTGGGCCTTTTCCATGCTCCCCCACAACCCGACCATCTGTACTTCAGTCCTGGATCCACGCTATACAGATTTCCAGGCAGGACTTCAAGGGGGAGGCAGCCATTTGTTGATCAGAACAAATAAATGATGTGACCTACTGAGCCCCTGGGCAGTGCAGGACTCACCCACCTTTTCTGCTATCAGGAAGTCATAGCGAAGGGCCTCTCGGGTGCAGATAGCGCCGAGCAGGAAGACAAAGACAATGTACAGAAACCACCTGCAAAAAAACCAGAGAGCAGAGCAGAGCTGTCCCCCAGCCTCAGTCAACCCCATCCCAAGCCACCCCACTCAGCCTGTGTTCCCGTGGGGACCAGGCTCAAAAGGAAAGAGAAAAGCCAGTCATGCCACCTCCCTAGCTTGTCTGGAGGGACTTTCCATACTAGTTCTCCTCTAGCATATTTCTTGCCAAAAAGAAGTACCATTGTTTTGCCTCTTTCTTAATTAAAGAAGAAGAGCACACAGAGGGTGTTGGGGGGAGGGGGGAGGGAGGGGAGGCCCAGCTGGCCTCTAGATGGCCAGGATTCAGGCAGGGCTGAACTCCACGCCCTGTCGTCCCACAGAGGACAAGCTGGTGATCTTTCAGGCCTCTGAGTCCTGCTGTCACTTGGATCCCAGATGACAGAGGGCCAAACCAAGTGTGAAAAGGCTGGCAGTGACCTGGCTTCCCCCGCCCACCGTGCCCTGTGACCTTGAACAAGTCACATGATCCCTGTGGCCTCATTCCCATCTGCAGGGTGAGAGGACAGGCCAAAGGTCGCTCCCAGGACCTTCTAGCAATGACCAAAAACAAGACAGGGTTTTCTTTTCTTGCGTTCCCAATACCCAGCTCTCTCTCTGCTGTCTTCCTTTCTGTCCTCACACTACTACTGCCTTATTAGCACAAGACAGGTTGGTGCTGTGTATCTGGCTGGAAGCAACGGTGCCAGTACAATAAGCTAAGAGGAAATTCAGGACTTCTGAAATAGATATATTAATATTTTTAAAATATGGTCAAAATCATACAGGTACTTTTAACTTCTTGAGTCATTGCCCTGTCTGTAATTCACTGCCTTCCACACCCACTCAGTGAAGACACGGAACCTTCTTTCCATATACAGAGAATAAAACAGATCCTAGAAGGTCAGAAACAGACCCAAGGCCACCTAGCCTGCTCATGTGGGAGGCACAGTGTGAACCAAAACCCAGGACAGCAACAGCCTTGGAGTCCCTAAGTTCCTAAGGTACATTTACACACAGCATCTCCTCCACAATCTACGGGGCCCACATACCCTCATCACCCCCATTACACAAAACAAGGATATCGAGACACCAAGTGTTAAATAAATTGCCCAAAGTCACGCAGCCAGTCGGCGGCAAAGCTGGAATGCAAATCCTGATCTGAGTGCAAAACTGTTCATCTTTATGCTCCCTCCACCATCCTGGAAACTCAGTGGTTAAAACATGCATGTTCAAAACGAGGTTGTGGGGGGGGCAGGATGCTGCTGAGAGGGAAAGAAAGGGCTCTGTCTCAGTCGATGCTGCCCCTTGCTGCATTCCCAGGCAGGGAGGAGGAAAGGGCGCTCATCCGAACCCACCAGGCGTGGATTTTCCAGGTGGCTGAGTGGTAGAGGAAGGACTGGAATATGAAGCCGACTGGTCACAGTCGGGCCACTGTCGGAACAAAAGGGGCAAGCCCCTCTCGCCTGGGGCTTTCTTTCCCTCTGTCCAGCTGACTGCCACTGGGGAACTTACGAGACGCCAACGGCTGCTAGGGAGCCCAGGGGGATGCTGGCAGTGGGCTCCCTCAGGTCACCCCCCATGTTGAAGCCAGCCATGACTCCTGAAAGACAGCCAGATGGGGGAGAGGGGTGAGCAGAGGATGCCCAGATCACCTGCGCCTCCTCAGGACCCTCTCCCGGAGGCTCTCCCAGGCAAGCCCTCCCATCTGCAGTGCCGCACACCACTCTTTGAGATCTCCCCTGGCAACTGGGGAGGCATCTGTGGGGCATGAAAGGAAGCTTTGTGGGCTGGGTGATGCTTGGGAAGAAAGCCCTACTGGCTACAAAAGCATCTTATGGTCCAGTGCAAAGTAATGAGGGCAAGGGAGGCGTCTGGCAGGCTGCGCAAAGGGCCACGGGCTGGTTCTGCTTCCCTGCAGGCTAACACCCCAGAGAGGCTCAGCCACAGCAAACCAGCCGCCGCCCCTGCTCAGCAGCTCCTGGCCTCTGCCGCCCGCTGACCCAAGAGCGAACCCAGAGACCACATCCAAAGCTCCTGAGCTGCCGTCCTGACGCTGCCAACACTGTGCCCCAAGCTCCTCTTTGCCGTCACCTCTCTTCCCCTGGAACGCCCATAGGAAGCAGTTAGTTGGGATGGTAAGGGAGAGCACAGTGTGCTGGTGAGGAGGGCTGTGAGCCTGTCCAAGGGCGAAGGGGAAAGTGACAAGACCGTGTGTTCTGGACATGAAACGTGGGTCCAGCCCACGAGTGCTCTGCAAGCACTGGTCAGGGAGGCCTCACGGACAGGCGGCTGCCTCTTGAATGTGGCCCTGAAAGAAGATTTGCACAGGCTTAGGGAGAGGAACGGGTCTGACCCCATCATTATGGATTTATGAACACTTCCGACCTGTCAGGGCCTGTGCTAAGTGCTTTATGTGCACTTTTTGTCTTAATTAATCCTTACAGCAGCCACACCATAAAAACAGAAGTATTTCTTCCATTTTATAGAAAAGGAAACTCATGCTCAGACAGATTAATTAAAATAGCCTAGGGTCACACATTCATTAAGTGACAAAGCTAGGATTTAACCCTGGTCTGAGTCTGAAAGTTAGTCCCGTAACCCCTCTGCTGGGATGCAGCACTCCACATGAAGTGCGGTAACAGGGAAGTCTGGGTCAGAACATTAAGGTGGGGCTGATTCAGAGCAGCCCGAAGGTGATATCAGGACTGGACCTGTGTATACTTTGACCCAGCAATTCCACTCCTAGCATTTTATCCTAAGTAAGGAGTAAAGGATATGAATAAAGATTTTGCCCAAAAAGTTCATAAATGCTTGTTTATAATAGTGAAAACTAGAAACAACGTAATATCTAAAAATAGGGAATTGGCTAAATGATACATCTTCTGATAAATACCAGGTCTCCAATATTGTTAGGTCTATGTTGTGTCATGGAAAGATATTTAAAAGCTATTGTTTCATTTTCAAAGGGATAGTAGAAAACAGAACTCATGGTATGATTTGTTGTAAAAACAAAACAAAACATAAATAGATGCGTAGAAAAAGGAAAAAGGAATTAGAACTTGGTTTAAGACGTTAATGTGATTTCTGTGTGGTGGAAAAACAGACCATATTTTATTTTGTTGCGGATCTATATTTTCTCAACTTTCTACAGTGATCATTTTGAAACAAGGGAAAAATACTTTTTTAAAGGGCTTTTTGTTTACAATGACATAGTAGGCACATTTTCTTTCCTCTTGTTCCTTCCCAAGATCTTATTAAAAGGGCAATAAAAGGGAAAAAGGATATATGTCTATAAGCATAGAGAAGTGGGAGGGGGAGTCATAAATAAATGAAAAGTTTCCATAAATGTCTGGAACTTAGAAAATGGAGAAAATGATACGGAGCAAATGGGAAGGAATAGAGAGCCCTGGAATGTTTCTCTGGAGGATCTGAATAAACTGCCTGAAGACGACCAGGCTGTAGTGTGTATGTTTGCACCCCAAATGAAGCTCTCCTACTGGACCAGTTATACTCCCAGATGCTCTGCAGTCAGCTTTCCCATGAAGGAAGGGCCTTATCTGGGAAACAGACCCACACACACTACAGCAGGGAATCCTCACCAACAACCAAAGATCACTAGGTATGTGCTAAAAACCAGCAACAAATTCACAAGTACAACCTGGGCTGGAAGAACTATATAAATCAGGACTCAAAAGAGAATTTTGAAGAAAACTCTGATTAGTAGCTCCAGACACATTCAAGAATATTCTCTCTATAAAGCAAAATGCTATGAAAACAAAAAATAATCCAAGAACAAGAAAGAACCTTTAGAAATTAAGTACATGATCATTAAAATAAAAAAATGCAATAAAAGATCTAAAAGATAAAGTTAAGTAAATATCCCAGAATTTAGAACAGGAAGGTAAGGGGGTAGAAAGTTTGAGCAAAGAATAGGAGAAATAGAGGAGAAATCTTAGAGTTACAACATCTAATAGGAGATCCAGAAAGAGAGAAGAGAGAAAGCAAACCAAATGGAAAAACCCAGATAAATAAAGAAATAAATGTTTCCAAACTGAAGAAGACACAAGCCTGTGCTGAAATTTCCCATAGACTAAACAGTACAAAGAATGAAAAAAGAAAAACAAAAAAAAAGTCCATGCATCAATGCATCATTGTGCAATTTCAGGAGAAATTTTAAATATTTCCAAAGATAAAAACTGAACACTTATAAAGGAACAAAAATAATCAGACTGGCATCAGACTTCTAATCTGCAATACTGAATGCCAGAAAACAATTTTAAAACCGATTTAAAAATTCCAAGGAAAATTATTTTAAAGCCAGAACGTTATAGCCAGATTACCAATTAAGCCAAAGTAAAGTAGACAAGGGCTCAGAACCCCACATTTCATTACTGAGAAAGATACTAAAGCCTGTACTCTACAAAATGAGACTATAAACCATAATGGAGGAAAAGATGAGATTCAAAAAAACAGTGATGATAACTCAAGAATGGAGTCAAGTCCAAGAATAACCATACAGCCCAGAAACCAGCAGTGACTGGAGCAGAAGGACAGAGGCCCCAAGAGGGATGGCTCTGCCCAGGAACTGGACTCAACACAGGGAACAGAATGATTAGCAAACGGCAGGATTTTCAGGCCATCCTGACTGCCCATTTTGGCAACAAGAAAAAAGACAGGTCACTGAAACTCCAGGAAAAGTGAACAAGAAAGTCAAAGTGTAAATACGAAGCAAACAAAAATGTGCCACGATTTTAAACAGTTAAGGAAACATAAGAAAAATGAACCCATTTGGCCATGATATCAGGAACATTCTCCCTTAAGTGGTCCAACAGCCACATCAGAATCATAGCAAAAGAAATGGAATTCTAGAAAACTACTTTTCTCTTTGGTGAATAACAGCTCTGTAATCATACTGGCCTAACACGTTTATTGTGTTTTAACTTCTAAAATTGACCTTATACACAAAGCACAGAGGACATAACTACAGTTACAAAATAGAATATGAATATCGTGTACCTTGATAATATAAAATTAAGGTTAACATTAAGCAAGATTAGGAACCAATATTGTGGGAAAAGGGGAAAAAAGGGAAAAAGTACGAAAATTTTCATTGTAGTACTGTGGAAAACAAAAATATAGGCCCCATGATTTTTCACTCAGGCCTGGATTAAATGTTACAAACTTCAGTTAGTTTAAGAAAACTTGAAAGATGATTCAAGTCATGCTTTTTGAGCTAGCTATTAAATTTGTTATGTAGATAAGGAAAACACTAGGAAATATGTATATACCAGTTACAAAACATTTAACTTAATTCTATGCTTTTTCTGTGTCTTACCACCACAAAAGAGAGTTTCTAAGTGCTAAGAGCAGAGAAATTTCTAAGAACACTGAGCGGTTTGTCTTTGAAGTTACAAAGACTGTTGACTTGAAACCTTAAGAAAATTTTAATTTGCGTGTTTATGTGTGAACTGCGTTCACTTAGTTGTAAGCTACAGTTTTCATGGGATTTTGCTCATTCCTGCTAATAACCAGCTTGTTACGGCTTCCCTGCTATCGCTATGAAATGTAAACATAAAAGCATTATACATATGCCCTTAAAATTAAGGATTCCCTTAAAATAACTAAAGCATTCCTTGTAAAAATATCTTACACACAAAATAAACATGACTATTTTATACATTAATCTTAAGACACAACACAGAATCCCAATTTCTCACACCAACAATTAAGAGTGATGGGATGAGGCCTAGAATTGATAAAATAACAAAGATTTAAGTATAAAGGTAACCAAAAAAGAAAATACAACTATCAAAAATTGGCAAGTGGATGGAGGAACGTGTAAGTAAACTAAACTCTTCTATTTCTTAACATGGAGTCAACAGATTATGTCTGATTTTGATTAATCATTATAGGTTCAAGCTTATTGCTTAGTGGTATACTGTTAGCTTCCAAAGTACTAAAAATGACTAAAAGTGCTTTGCCCCTGTGGAGGAGTACTTGAGGTGGGGTGGGAGACTATTGCTTTGTATTATAAGCATCTCTTAAGTATTTTAATTTTTATCATGTACAAGTCTTATTTGGATCAAAATAGGAATGCCCCAGATCGGCCTCCCTCTGACCAGTGGTCCTGGCGGTCCTGTCGCTGAGGCCCTGCCTAAGGGCTAGGCGCCCACTGCTCGCTGTCAGAACGATCTGGTGCCACTAACTTCATCCACTAAGGTTCCCACCTGTTACCAGGTGTACTGGCACCTCACCTGCCCAGACAAGGTTGCCTCCCTCTGTCTGTAATGACCTCCGCCTGCCCTTAGCCCCTTCTTAAAAAAAAAATACTGCCCTAATTTTACGTCTATTTCATCATGCTTTGTGAGACTATGTACTGCTATTCTTTGCCATTTCAGTGCCTCCTATAGTTGTCATGTCATTTTGTTTACCTTCCTTCAGATCATTTACAAAAGTTAATAAATGGAAACCCATAAGCACTCCACTGCCATCTATGCTTCTGTCCAGGAAAGTAATTGATGAATCCTGATTGCTCCCTGCTTCCCAACAGGCTCTGCGTACCTAACAAACACCTTTCTATTCTACTGCACAATCCCTTACACAGTTGATTGCCCCACCTTTGAGTACAGGTCCTATTAGCTGGCCTGGTGTGGAGTATGCTGGGATCCTGGTCAGTAGGAGGGGAGAGGAATGACATAGGCCACCCTCGACAATGAGCGAGACTCAGCCTGCCAGGAGTGTGGCCTTTGAGACAAAACAGGGAAACCAAAAGGTAGGCGGTCAGTACCACAGGCATGAAGCCACCAGAGACAAGGAAATGGAGGCAACTCATACTCCAGACAGGAAGCCTCGAGGCTGAGTCACCTGGTGATCTGTGCACTCCTATGAGACTGGCTCACACACGGTAGCTGTCACTCCCAGGATCTGCCCTCGGATTACTACACAATTCTAGAGCAGATGATCTCTGGTTCTGGTGAAATATAAATGGCTTGCTTGCTAGTTGATCTAGAAAAATTATTTTAATTTAGTATTTTTTTCACCCATGTTTGTCAAGTATTGTAGAGATTCTCTAGTTTGCTGTATTTCGGCTTCTGGCACAATTTAAAAATAGTATCATTCATGTTAGAGCTACATTTAGGGTAGGTGTAGTAGAACAAATACAATGTCCTACAGTATTAGTGTCCAGGTGTTTTACAAATATTATATTTTTAAAAAGAAGTTCCACAGTAAAAAAATGGTTGGGAAAATCTAAACAAGATTAGAGAGGTTTTTAGCGCTGAATCTACAAGTTCCCACAATATGCTAATTTTTACTGTCCAGCTCTAAGAAGAGAAGTAAATGTGTTTCCCAAAATTTGACAATTGAACACTTTTTTTCAAAAAATGAAATACTTTATCCATTATTGATGTTCATGGAACACAGTTTGGGCAACACTAAGTGTCCATTTTGCAATTACTATTTAACCTTTACACTTTTCTTGGCAGGCTTCCTGAAATTACTTAAAATAGCTATTTAGAATCAATGATTTTAAAGCTGGAAGGTGTCCTAGAGATCATCTACTCTAGCCCTTTATTTTACAGATGAGGAACTGAGGCCTAAAGAGGGCAAGCACCTTTGCCCAGGTGTCCCAGCACTACTAGCAGGCCTAGGCCCGACCATCAGGTTTCCTGACCTCAAGTCAGTGTTCTTTCCACTACATCACAGAGGACAGTGATGTCTCTCCATTTCTTTCTAACCCTGTGCTTTTCTTGGATTTCCCTTTTTGAAACAGAGGAGCTGTATGGTGAATTTGGGGTTACCACCCCCCCCACACCAGAAGGCAAAACGTACTACTCATAAGAAGCTCTATGCATTGGAAGTAACCCACAGGTACTTCCCCCAGCAGTTTCAAACCACTAGTCTGTGCCTGGTCAAGGGCATGTCCCCTCCTCATGGGTCTTAAACTGCCAGTTCCAGGAAGCAGTGAATTGCTTTACCCCAAACCACATTTCTCCCTGTATCAGGACGATGCATGGTCTCCACACCGTCACCATGTGACTTGGGTAAACAGCTTCCTTTGTACAATTAAAGTTTTCTGATTTGGTCTTCCACCTGAGTTGCACGCTTTTTAGCGTATCTTTATTGTCTCAGCTTTAATTTTAAAAAGTAAGATGGTGTTGGCCATCACTTCACCAGCTTAGATTTATGAGGTAACCTCCTGCACCATCCATTGTCTCTGCTGCCAGTTTTCTTTAAGCTCATGAATTTATTAATTTCCCTTTTCATGAAGGTACAATATCCATGCACTGAAGTGCCCAAATCTTATTTGCTGCTGTTTTTGTTGAAAGTGGTCTATTACTGTCTGGAGGCAGTATGGTTCTGAGCCTTGGCCTCCTCATCTGCAAATGGGGCAAAGATCATTTACTTTGCAGGACTGCTGTTAAATTAGAGTGAACATTTACAAGGCACCTAACATGGTGTCCAGCACCTGCTACATGCTAACTAAATGTTCTCTCGGGAAAGATGGGCTCTATTCCTCACTTAAAAATCTCTTGGGTTCCTAAGGACTCCGGCTGCCTCTCCTTACTTTCCACCTGATTTCCAAACCCCACTTCTTCTCTACACCTGGCTTGCTGGCTTGTACGTTTAGTCGTTCCTGTAGGGACCTTGCCTCCCCTGTTGGCTCTGTTCTTGGAGGCAAAACTTGTCAGTCCCCCATCCCTCAAAGCCTTAGAGATTCTGCTGAGACAGTGTCAAATAATGGGACATGCAAATGCCAGGACTCAAGTAAGATTTTTTGGCTTCTGGGTGGGGAGCAGCTCCAGACGTGTGTGTGCCCTCTCTTCCAGCACCCTCTCCAAAGTACACCGGATGCAGTGGGGTTCACCACTTTCTGTGTGGGTGACCTTGGGGAAATAACTTAAACTTTCAGTGTCTTTGTACATTTGTAAAATAGATTAATAATAGAACCCATGGAAGAATCAGAGTTCTATGGAAACCGAAACTTCTAAAAGATAAAGAGGAATGAGTATGAAATTAAGAAAAGGGCTTTAGGAGTTGCTCACGCAAGTGAGAGGCCCCGAAGTCTCGGCTTCATTAGCTTCATGGTAAATTTGCAACTGATAAAAGCAGTGGGGCTGTGGTGAGCTTTAAATGAAGGACTGTATGTAAAGCACAGTGTCTGGTGTGGTAGGCCATGTAACAATGACCATTATTATAGATATAATAATTTTGATAAAATTATAAATTAACTCAATAAATGAAAGTATAAAACTCAACATGTATAATAATTATAAGGTTTCCTTCCTGTACCTGCTCCTGCGTCCACCGAGTGCAGCGGGGTGAGGCCACCTTCAGGTCGTCCTAGCTTGAGGCTCTCTGCTCCTTAATCCTGGGACCCCATTCTGGCCCAGCAGGTCCTGTTCTCTCACCCACAAGACACATAACTTAGGAGGAGACCTAGGGAATGTCTTGGGAAGGGAGGAATGCAGGAGGTGGGCTGGAGGCAGGGCCAGGACTGATGCCGAGGGCCGAGTCCCGGGGACAGCCATCCAACCCAGAGGAGCCCAGCAGATTTCCAGAGTTTCTCAGGCGGCCTGCGTGTGTGTGCGTGCATGGGGAGGACGAGTCAGGCCCAGGGAAGTCAAAGGCCGTCGCAGCAATAGCACAGCTCTTGGCCATGGTGGCTACTCCAACTTCACTTCTGGTCAAGGCTGTTGGTTCTCCACTCCAGCCCCCGCTCCCATTTTTACGCTGGGTGTGGTCAACCACAAGAGGCACTTGCTCTTTCCAGCAACAGTCTGAGATCTGGGGACAAGAGTTACATGACTTCACATACTGGTATTATTCCCAGTGAATTTCCATTACCTAGTTCCTCCATGTAGTGTGGTCCCAGATCCCTGGAGTGGCTGCATGTGTGTGTGTGTGTGTGTGTGTGTGTGTGTGTGTGTGTGTGTGTGTGTGTGTGTGTGTGTGTGTGTAAACCCAAAACCCTGTGGGAGTGACCTTTGTTTTTCTGGGCAAGTTTGTCAGTGAAGCGTGGAGGAAAGTGGTTTAAGAAACAAAGCAAATGCAGGATCTACTCCAGGGCCTCAACCCCGTCCTGCAGCCATACCACAGGGTGTGGTGGGGTGCAGTGAGGCCAGAGGACGTGCTCCACAAATCCAGACAGGACACCAGAACCTAATCTTCAGCTGCTTGTGACAGGAAGTCTCCTACCCTCAGGATAAAATACCTGAAGTAACTTAAATAATATGTCTCTGACTGGAGATGGGGAAACGGGGTGGGGGACTGAAGTGTTTGTCCTCCAAACTCCTCTCCCCTCTCCACAGCCTGGACGTTCTCTTGTTCCAGAAGAGGACGGCACTGGAGGGAGCCCCAGCCATGACTCACTCCGAGCTAATCCTTGGCAAACCCATCACTATGGAGACTGTCAATCATGCATGCTTTCCATAGCTTACTGGAACATCTGCCAGGGGAAAGCCAAGGGATACAAACTGTTGCTCCTACCTCCCTGTTTACCTCGGGGCCCCAGAAAACAAGGAGAGGGAGGGAAGGCAACCCTCCACAGCAGGACGGAGACCCAGCTCTGGTCACTAAGTAGCTGTATGGCCTTTAGCAACCCTTCATAAGCTCCTCTGTGCACCAACTTTCCCAGTTGGTTTCATAAAGGATCTAATCAGTGATTCTCACCCTGACTGGGCAGATGTGGGGGTAGCAGAGATAGGGAAGCACATGCCCTGAGAGGGGTGGGATTAAAAAAAAAGCCTGTGTAGTTTCTTCAATACTATGATTTTATATTTGGAATATTACAAAATAATATTTTCATAATTTAAACTGCAGGCTATAAAGCTTGGCTAATATTCTTAGGTAGCAATCTTTCTCAAAGGAAGAACAAAGACACCCCTGTCTGGTCCAGGAAGCCATATCAGAATTTCTAGAGTATGTGAAGGGTCTTTATTCATCAAAAATGAATATGGTTTTAAAAGACCAAAAGTTGGGAGTTGCTGGACTAGCTGATTTCAAATGATAACTGGGCTCAAATTCTGGGCTACTGGGTGACATCTTCAAACCTCAGGCCACCAGTTCCTTCCTGGGAGGAGAAGTACTAGGGGGGATGCTGACCACCCCTGCCCCTCTCAGACCAGACATGTCCCCTCTTATTAAGATTCGGGGCCTGGAGAAGCAAAGGAGGCATGCCATGGGAGAGTGTGGAGGGGACCTGCAGAGTCACACTACTGAGGCAGTCTTGTGGGTGTGCCTAGGGAGAGTGGTCTCCGAGCGCTGCCAGCCAAGGAGGCCTTCAGCCCTGCTTCAGGTGTAGCTGCCAACCTGGCACCCAGGCCCAGGGCTTCTTGACTTGGTGCAGGACTCTTTACCAGGCCCGAGGACATGCTCAGCTCTTGAACGTGTGCTCTCCTTGTGAGTGGGAAGGGGGAGGTGGGCAGAGGGCGGGAGGGGTGGACAAATTTTCAGGTGTTAACTTTTTAAAAATAATTCCCTGTTTTATTCACACCTTTGCCTTTTCTATTCATTCATTCAAGAGGAAGTTGACCTGTATTTTATCGCCTTGAAGGAGATATGTGGCAGGAGGAAGCAAAATTTGCCTGCACGCTATTTTGGGTCCTATTTCTCAAAAGCCTGAGTCCTTCGGAGATTTTAAAGAATCAAGAAATTAGGAGAGAAGCTTCAAAATGGGTAGAGAAAGAATGGGGAGACAAGAATAGAATTTGCTACACAGCCGGCAGGGACTAGTGGAAATAAAAATACAGGTTGCTTTCTTCAAAAATTATTAAGAGTTTTAGCAACAGCAAAATGAAGCCAAGCATGAGGCCTTTCTGAGCTTGGGGCCCCGTGTGAATACCTAGATCCTTGCCAGCAAAGCTGGCTCTGAACAAAGGACTGCCCCTGGTGCTGGAGGCAGGGAGGGGAGGGCACACAGGCCCTGCAGCAAGGGGTGCCTGAGGCCCACGCCCTGGCAGCACCGGCGGGGATCCAACAAGACCCCAGAAAGGAAGGTCTGGAAAGAGAATTGTCTCTAAACACAGGACTCCCAGGCTCAGCAGATTTCTGGTGCCCAGAAGTAGCTCAGAACGGCAGACAGCACAAACCTGCAGGGATGTGCAGACAGGACAATGGGAGGGCCTGGCTCTGTGCACAGATGGTGAACAGCCAGAGCCCCCTCCTCATGTGCCTTGGTTCTTGGTAAGCGCTGGGGACAGAAAGGCAGAGCAAAGTGGAAACACAGCTGAGTGACATCAGTTTGCAGCCATCCTGATGGAATGAAGATTTAGAGTCAGAGACTGACCCTCTTTACATTTCACAAAAATGACAGAGATATGCTATTTCTGACACACCCAGATCTGTGGACCAGGATTCCACTTGCCACGACTGAGGCCCAGCTCCAGGCTCATTCCTGTGGCCTACTGCAAGGGGCTCAAGTAGGAGGCCAGGGCAGGCCTCTGGCTGGGAGGTGAAGCTTGGCTGCGGTCAGGTCGGAGAGACGGAAAGAAGCAGGAGGTAAAGGAGGACTTGGAGGCTGCTGGCAAGAAAGAGGAAGATCCTAGCTCCCCATTTCTCCTCAGTAGCGGCATGAGCCCTTGGCTGGATGGAGGTGCCATTTCCTGAGGTCAGGAGTAGAGGAGAAGAGCCAGTTATGTGTAGGTCGGATGAACATGCTGGGTCTGAGATACCCAAGAGAGGATGTCATGTAGGCAACAGAATACATGACGGGAAGCTCAGAGAAGTCTAACTAGAGGTGTAAGTGGGGAGACATCAACTTTGTGGGGGTATCACTGAACGATGGGCATGGGTGAGATTCTAAGGGAACGAGTAGGGGAGGAAGAGAAGAGGGCCTAGGTGTAGGCTGAAGAACGCCAGCATTCAACGGGCACAGAAGAGGACATACCTGTACAGGAAAGTCACAGGGGTGCCTCATAAAAGGCAGGAGAGAAGGAAGATGCGGGATGCTGCTGAGGTCCAACACACTGAGAAGTTGCAGATGACCATTGAATTTAGTTACAGGGAAGTCACTAAAGACTTTGGAAAGAACCTTTGGAGGGACAGGCTTGGAATTCCAAAAGGAGAGGGTAGAGGAGCTGAACTGGAGGCAGGAAAATCCAGATGCACAGACAAAGCTCTGGTGTTTGGCTGTGAAGAGGAGAGAGGAGCGGGGTTCAGGGAAGTTGATTGAAGTGTTTAAAGTTTTTTTTTCTCATTTTAACAGCTTTACTGAGGTGTGATGAACATACGATGAGCTGCACATGTTTAAAATGTGCCAATCTGAAAAGTTTTGACATATGGCCACACCTGTGGAGCCATGACCACAGTCGGGAACGTAGCTGCATGGTGGAAACTCAGCTGCCCCACCCTCCAGCTCCCCTCCCCGCCACTGCCATGCATCCACTGATTTGCTTTCTGCAGTCTGCATTTCCTAGAATTATATAAAATGGAGTTTTATATAATTTTATATTTTATAAAAGGTACTCTTTTTCAGTCTGACTTCTTTTCATGAAGCATAACTGAGATTCATCTACACTATTGCATGTATCAGTAGTTCATTTCTTTTATTGCTGAATAGTTTTATATTGTATGGCTATACCGTAATTGGTTTATCCATTCATCTGTTGAGTATTTGAGTTGTTTCCAGTTTGGGACTGTAACAAATTAAGCTTTTGAATGTTCCCATGCAACTGTTTATAGGGACACATGCTTTTATTTTCCTGCAGGAGATAACTAACAGTGGAATGGCTGGGTGTATATTTTCTTTTCTTTTCTTTTTCTTAAGCTGACAGCACCCAGTATTTCCATGTGGTCTCCATCCAAGTATTAACCAGGCCTGACCCCACTTAGCTTCCAAGGTCAGGTGCATTCACGGTGGTACAGCCACAGGTTGTTTAATTTTTAAGAAATCGTCAAATTGTTTTCCAAAATGGTTGTACCATTTTACATTCCCATCAACAGTGTATGAGAGTCCCAGTTTCTCTACATCTTCTCTTACAGCATCTTTTCTCTACAACATTTGGTATGGACAGCCTTTTAGATTTTCTACATTCTAGTAGCCTCTCCTCCTTTTTCTAGCCCTATCCTGTTTGGAGAGAGGAAAATGAGTGAGGAAATGGCTGTGTGTAGGAAGGCAGAGAGAAGAGGACAAGAGGATAAGGAGACAAAGCCAGCCACACCGCAGGGCACCAACACAGCTTGATCAAGAGTGAGATGCTTTTCTGAGTCTGTGCTCTGGGACAAGCCCAGTCTGTAGCAAATAGCATTTCCTATGAATCACTGGGCTGACATGTTAGCTTACTGCCTTCCAGGGCTCTGGACATAAGACAAGTTCTATAGGGACCTCAGCTTTGGAAGGTTCCTCCCTGGCCACTGTAGAATGGGAAAGTGAGAAAGGGAGAGGAAGGAAATTCATTCAATGCCCATGAGATCCTGGTCCGGCCCACACCCAGTGTAGTCAGAAGACGAGACAGCATTTCTCTGCCCGCCCCCAGGAGAAGACATGCGGGTTGGGGGTGGGAAGAGGGGAAATGGGGGTTCCTAGGCCAAGTCTGCACTCATCCCGGGGTGGAAAGGGCAGCTTGCTCTGTTGGGGAATCCATCCTGCATAGCCCTCAGAGAACCAAGTCCCCTCTGTTAATTTGGCCAAAGAGGTTGAATAACTTAGGGTTTAGGGGCATTGACCCTCCTCATGGTAGAAATTTGTGGTTCCTGCCAAACTTAAATACTAATAGCCTACTGTTGACCAGAAGCCTTAACAATAATACAAATAGTCAATTAACACATATTTTGTATATGTGTCATTTATATTTCTCTAGACTGTAAATGGCACCATGTATGGTCTGTAGGTGTTTAGGTGCATAAGTTTTGATATATTTTCACTTTTTATAATAGATTTGTGTATATTATATGGCAGTAAATGACAAATAGACTATTATCTACATATACTTTACGCATTTGTGACATGCCTAGTTTTTTCTGTTTTCTTTTGATATTCCTCAGCTATGCGGTTCAGCTATCTTCAGCTAAACTCCCAGCTATCCTCAGCTGGGAGTTTTTTCAAATCGTTACAAATCTTCAAAAAATCTTTCAATACGTTTATTGAAAAAATTCAAGTATAAGAGGACCTGCACAGTTTAAACCCATGTTATTCAATGATAGACTGTATAACTATAGGGTGCAAAAAGGATCAAATCGTGTTGGACAGGCCTACAGGAATTATGAACAAGTACACTTGGTAAAAATAATAGATTTTTAGTCAAAGCTAAAGCCATCTCTAAAGTCAGACAGACATCCTCAGAGCACATACAGGCCACTACGACAGTGAGTTTTGAGAACCAAGCATTTATACCCCTACTATGGAAATGAAAAAGAAGCCAAACCACTTTACCTGTAGCTGCTGGGAAGAACACCCCAAAGACAGTAAAAAAGGACTCCCCGGGGCTGTAATCTGGCAGAGTGTTGTTCCGTAGCAGTTCCGGGGAATACCCAATAAAACCATGTTCTGAAATGACACAGAGGAGAGCCAGGTGAGCCAAGAGATCGGATAAAGCATACAGCGTGCCCTGGGTTACAGGCCCACCTTATGCAACTTTAAACATTAAAAGATAGGGGGGATGGGGCGGGGGAGGGGAGGTCTGCGGAACCATCTTCCTTCTCACTTCAGGGGCTTGACTTTCGAGTATCTCTATCTGTACATATAGGTAGGTGAAATGACATGAAGGAGAATGTTGGTCACCTCTGGGAAGAGGAGCATTTTCATTTTGTGAGCTTTATAGATGTCAGTATATCTCACTGAAATCTTCCAACGAGCAAGTATTTACATATTTGCTTTTAAGTTTAAAAAGTAAGCTACTTCCCTACCCAAAAACTTTCCCATGGGTCCCTATTAGCTACAGACTGAAGTCCAAACTCCTCAAGACGAATATCAAAGCCCTCTACAACCTGGCAACAGTCCATTTCCTATTCATTCATTGCCTTTCCTCTGCCCAACAGTCACTCAGAGGACACTTCCCAAGAACACCACCACTACCCATCCCCGAGTCCCCTGCCTTCTAGACCACCCCCACGTCTCTAAGCATCAACACCATGCTCACTCTTCAAGGCCATCTCAAAGGTTCCTTCCTTTGGGCTTTACATCAACTCCCTTACCAGAAATCCTCCCAGGTGCCCTTGGTACTGTGACTAGTCATATTAAATCTTTCCCCAACTAGACTCCTTGGGGCAAGAAATCCAGTCCCACATTTCTATCTCCCAGAGTCAAGCACTGCACCTGGGATACGTAGGCAGTTTGCAAATATGGGTCACGCTGAAAAGAACCTTTCTCTTAGGTCTCGGCTACAGACACATCTCACATCCACGCTCTCAGTCTGACTTGTTGATGGACAACTTTACAGCAGGAATACCTCGGGTCTGATTTCTTCAAAGCACCTTAAACATTTGTATGCTGACATTAATAAAAAATTTCAGGTGGTTTCAATCCTACAGGCACTTTGTTTCTTTGTCAAAGGAGGTCACTTTGATTAGCATCTGCAGACATGGTATGTTAATGGGCTGTGAAATTTTAAGATGCAGGTCAAGTGTTCTGAGACTCAGCAACATCCAGGATATCCAGTCTCTGAATCTCATCTCTGAGAATTTGTTTCTTTTAACTGTGGTCCAAGAGAAGCCAGACCTGTTCTTTTTGTCTTTACCCCTCACAATCACAGAGAGTGGGTGTGCAGCCATCATGCCAGGCAAGCCCAAGGGCTGTGCTGGCGATTTCCTCCCTGCCTGTCCTCCACCTACCTCAGGGCTTAGCTTCACCCTGAGCTTCCATTCGCAGAAGAGTTCCTGCTCACTCTTGAGTCCAGTGCGATCGTCAGTGCGTCTCATAGCTTCCAAGATTCATAACTTCATAGGAAAAATATTTTTCAAACGAGTAATAAAATGAAAACTCAGTGAAGCACAAGGGACCTTTGGGAGTCCAGTCAAGACTTAAAATCATTGTCAGTTGTTTACTTTTGCCTCAGCACAGGATTTGTCCGGGGACATTCAATCCCAAGGACTGGGCAACATTTCTGAATGGCTTGGCATCTTCACAGCTTGTCATCCCCTCATTAACAAAAAAGCACTAACAGCTAAGTTAACTTCAGTTTACCCGCTGGCTGACCCCACTGACTAACCTTTCTGAGGAGAAAACCAGCTTAGCCTGCTTTGGAAAGCAGCTCGGAGAAGCTGAAATGAGGCACACAGGTCTGAAAACACATCTGAGCGCAGGGCCGTGTGCACACTGGGCAGGCCACTGTGCAGAACATAAACACTTCATCAGGCTCCAGGGTCCCGACAGTCCCGAAGGCGGCTGTGACACAGGCGGGTGTTCGTCACCACGCCTGAAGGGCTTTGCCCTGGTTAGCCTGAAGGTCAGAGGGACTCCAGGTCCCTAAGTTAGTCACTGGGAAGCCTTTTTTCTCTCTCCATCCCACCAAGACCCACAGATTGAAAGAATGAGTCACGTGGCTGGCCCACCTGTCCCCTCTGTAAGGGCAGACGACCCATGCAGTCCATACACACACACACACACACACACACACACACACAGTCACACTGACAGACCCTAGCCCTCTCCTCCCAGGTCCAGTTCTGAATCCTCCTCAAGGAAAAAACTTTGAAAAGAACTTTCTGGACAAAGATATTTGTCAGTGCTTTATTTATAATAATGTAAACTAAGGGGGTTCTAAATGTCTAAGTATAGGAGACCGAAGTATTTTAATTGTCTATAAAGGGTTGTTAGTACCACAGAAAACTATCCATGTTGCATAGGATATATGTTAAGTTAGAACACTGGATACCATTCATAATATAAATACAAAAACAAGTTTTAATTTATATGTGTAAGAAAAGACTAGAAGGAAACATCAAAATACTAACTGTGGTTATCTGTATAATGCAATTATGGGCAATTTCTTTTCTTTTTTTCTTCTTTTTACAAATTTTCCACATAGTCTTTCACAAACATAATTGACTTATCATCAAAAAATAATCTTTTAGAAAAAAAAAATCCAGCAACTGGAAGCCCATCCTCTCCAGATGGCTTTTCAACAAATACGTATCTTTTTTTTCCTTTCCATTTATTCTCTACCTGATTCTCCAAATAATTTAAGTGGTTTATGAAAAATATAAGCAAGATAGGACAAATAGAACAAGAACCAAAAAAAGAAGAAGTTGAGCAAGAAAAAGCGATAGAGAGCAGCCGAGACACCGTGGGACACCGCGCGAGGCGTCTGAGTGAGGCTCCAAGGTAAGATCCTGCGTGACCACCTTCCACCCAGAGCTCAAGGCCTAGAGAGGTTATTTCTTCTGATGAAGCCCGCCCAAGCAGGGACAGACCCCAGGGCCCACCGCTCACACTTCCCAGGCAGGCAGGAGACTGTCACCCCTGCCACTTTCCAATGGATGGGAAGAGCTCCCCAGGCCCCTGCCTCTGCCTTCCCCAGTACTCCTGCCACCTTAGGTCCCCAGGCACAGAGGCTTGGCCCCACTGCCCCTCATAGCAGCTCCTGGAGCTCTATGCTCCACCCTGCAAGATCAGAGGTGAGGAAACCAGGCATAGGAAGGTGAAGGATCTTGTCCATGGTTACACATTTAATGTCCCCTCAGTATGGGCGGGGATTATTATAAATAAAGCCTGTAATATAGCCCCTGGAGGCTGGCAGCCCGGGGCCCCAGCACTGCCCCCCTCACAGAGATGCACCAGCGCGGATTCTCTTCAGCCTGCAAACCTGCCCCGGGAGTTCCTGGCATCTCCCTCTCTCCATCCGTGGGGGGAAGACATAGGTCTGTCCTGTGGAATGCCACCCACACCGAGGGGTACACGACCGGCTGGGGCTTGCACAGGTTGGGGGTGGCAGAGCTGTGTGGACCCCCGGGTCTGTCTGAATTCAGTTTTCTGTCTCCCATGTCATCTCTTTACCCTGCATTGTTCCCCCAGAGATTTCGGAAGCTTGTGTCTTTGCCTTGGTGGGCCTTTTGGATCCTCTGCTGGTAAAACAGGGAGCCAGGCTGCTCCCCGCAGACACCTCCCCCTCGGAAAGGGCCAGGATGCCCAGGGCCTCCAGCCGCTGCCCGGGGATGTATCTGGGTTTGACCTCAACGTTTGTTTCTGTATCCAAGGGGAAAAAATACTGTGGTCCCGTTTGAGTTAGGTGCTCTTAGAGCGAAACCAGAACGGGGTGGGTGGGGGAGAACAAGGGAGAGAGGAAACAAATCACAACACCCAGGCGAGAATAGGCAGAGAGGACACCTGAGGGTCTGCTCCAGAAAGGCCTGGCCTTTCCCCCAGATTCTTCTCGGGATGTTGTGTTCTGTGGCCTGTGAGGTCCACTGCCTGCTCCCAAGGGGTGCTCACGGGACCCCATTCACCTTGGCCTGGCCAAAGGCAGTCACCCTGGTCACAGCTGCCCCCGGGGAAGGCTGCTAGGGGCCACCCTGCCCCCGCCTCAGGTCTGCTGAAATTAGAAGAGGCTTTCAGGAAGCCACCAGCCCCCGCATGTGGGTGTCAGATTGCGACCACTGACTAACTTAGAAAGCGAGATTTCTAAAAATGACGCTGGCACTGGGGGCCGCCACCCCGCTGCAAGCTGGGGGCTCTGCCCGGGCGGGGGCTTCCGCCACCGCTTTCTTCTTGGCTCCGGTCCCCCACCCCTCAACCAGCGAGACAGTCCCTTCCTGGGAACGGACAATGGGAGAGGCTGGTCTGCCCAGGAATAGAAAGAGTGGAGGAAGGGCTGGGAGCCCACAGGGTGGGCTGGGGCTGGGAGATCACAGGAAGAGCGACTGCAAGGAAAAGGAAAGGAGAGGCCGAGGTTCTGGGAAGGGACACACGCTCCACAGCAACGCCTGGGGGGCAGGGGACAGGAGGGCGAGAAGAGCTAGCTGAGGATCCCCAGCGAGCAAGTACAGTCCGGCGAGCACTAAGGAACACACAAACTGGCCGCCTTTCCCCAAGTGCTTTTCTCGGCATCAGGCTGTACACACGGCTGCTCCAAAGGGTCCCCTGCCCCCCGCCCGGTGGAGCTGGCCTGGAACCCAGGGTGGGTGCCCAGCATCGCACACTGCCTTGAGCACACTGGGACAGTGCCTAACAAAGAGCAAGCTCTGTAGCGGAGGGGAGGGAGAGGGAACTGGTCTGGAACAGCCTGACAAAGAGAGGTCAGGGAAAGGGGAAGAGAAGGAGTGTCCCCTTCCTGTGGCTAAGTTCCCCACAGAGCTCCTGCCCAAGCGCCCTCCCGCACACACACTTACTCAGACACTGTCCAAGCCCAGATGGTCTAAGGTGGACAAGGCTAGGCAGCTGAACCCAGCAGGCCCTTGCCTGAGGGGCTGCTCAGTAGTGTTCTCCCTCCACTGGGCTTTGGTGTTAGCTCCTGGGAGCTGCAACGGGGAGGCAGCGATGGGGCCCAGGAAGGAAGGAGGCACCCAGTCAAACTGAGCCCAAAGAGCGTGGGTTTGGGAGAAGTGCAGGCCGTGTCTCCCTGGGGTGGACCGCCAGGGCCCCTGCCTGGCATGAGCGTCCTGAAGATCTCTGGGGGCGAGGTGAAGAGCTACGACAGACCATAAGTCAGAACATCTGGGGTCGCACGCTGGTTCTGCCACAAACTTACTGTGGGCCCCTTACCCTTTGAAATACAAATTCTGCCTCTGTCAACCTGGGAGAATCTGCCTTCCTAAAGAGCACCAGTGATGCACATCACACTGCCAGGAGCAGGGTGTGGATGATTTTCCAGAATCCTTCTAATTCTGGAAGTAGCCATTCTTAACACTCAGGACACATCATGCAAACACACCACGGATTTCCAGGAGCAGATGTGAAATACCCACAGAGATTCCAGAATATATCAGCACCACCCCTTACCTCCCTGCTGCCCCTTTCCTCCCTCCATGACCATCCAGGCAGTATATGTTCCAAAAATGTCAGACCAGCTTACGACCACGTTTTAAATATGATAACAAAACAAAGCAATTATGAATTAAAGTGCTACCACAGGGTCTTCCATAATACAAGGCCCATTTTAACAACTGAGGAAACTGCAGTTTGGGATGGAAGCCAGCTGCTCAGAAGGCATAAAAGTTGAGAGCCAGAACAGTCTCACCCTAACTTAGGGTCCAGCTTAGAGTCAACACAGCACCGAGTTCCAGCTTGCTGGGCTATCCCACTGAACTGGGTCATAACAACCCTGGTCCATTGTAGGTGCTCCACAGAAGTGTTTTGGACTTGAACTGGATGAGGCTGTTATTGGATCGGACTGTACTGACATGGACTAGAGAGGTGGAAGGGGAAATAGTGATAGGTTTGCAAGAGGTTCCCAAGCACCCCGCAGCCCCGTAGCATGGCTTTTCTCCCGCACAGGAGTTCTGGTCAGTGAACTGGGAGCCTATCTCACATCAGCCTTCTCTTTGGCTTCAGCTCTAGTGAGTCTGGTCCTCCAAAGGGGGTGGGGAGAGGATGTAAACAGAGTTTCCATGTCCCAGGCCCCCACCCAGAGAGAAAATACAGAGAGAGAGGGCTGGGCATTCCCACAGTGGCCAGAAGGGAAGTCTGAAGTGGGGCTGTGCCTGCCCAGAGGGCGCAGGGAGGAGCAGCCTGGAGCCTTTGGATCCCTGGGGAAGACCTCCACCCTCCAGACAATTGGCTGACGGGGACAGCCGGAAAAGCCCCCAGGGCTGGGCAACCCAGGGGATGAAGGGCCCGAGGTGGGGGGTGTCAGGGCAGCCCCTTTGGGAGGGGATGGATGAAAGTGTCCAGTAACAGGGGAGCCTCCTGCCAACCCCTACAGATCTGGGACAGCAGCAGTCCAGGGGCTCTTTCTGACCAAAGGATTCTTCACTTGTGAAAGAGAGGAGAAGCCTTTTCCTAACAAAGAGTGATTTCTAATACCCAAGAAATTGTTCCATCTGCTGACATGGCTCTATTTTAAATGCTTAATGAACCTTTTTTTATAATGGCCTTGGGGTAAATTGAGATGAGAAGGGATTTTTGCCTTGGAGAGGCTTATAGAGGAGAGAACTGTTAAATGCCCCGAAATGTTAAAGGGCCTGACTTCAGAGGGAACCAGGCCTCACCTGGCCCCAGGAAACAAAGAGGTATCTTGGGATAATAACAGAGATTGCCACATAAGTTAAGCCAGAGTTTGTGCCAGGCACTGTTCCAAGTGCTTTCTGTGTATAAGCTCACAATACCCCTGTGAGGTAGGTGCCTTTTGCAGATAAGGAAACTGAAGCACAAAGGAGAGACTGGATTCAACCCTTAGCTGCCCCTGCTGGGTTCAGTACTCACCCAGGGACACAGGGAGTCTGGGAAGGGAGCCAGGAGTGCAAGCTGGTTAGGATGGGGCCCTGCCGAGGGGGCTACAGAGGCCCTACCCCAACCCTGGCCCAAGGAGTGGCCCCTCGCCTGCCCAATGCAGCTCTCAGCTCAAAGGCACTCTGAGAAAGGAAAAGCTGGCCTTCTTATCTCCTGGGGGAAAGGAATGCACTCTCCTGCCAGGATAAGTGGTTGTTTGGACAGGAAGTCTCCACCCTGGCCCTGAGTTCCTCCCAGCCACCCTTTACTCCTTCTGGCCGTCCTGCCTCTGGCATCCCAATTCTCATCCTGCTTCAACTCCAGACCCCAACATCTGCAAAATAGTCCTAACCCAATTGGTGGTCCCCCACATCGGTGGCCCCTGCACAGCTCCAGTCTCCTGTGGTGGTCAAGAGTTCTGGACCTGGGAGTCATTCCCCTGCCCCTTTCTTGCCTGGACACCCTCTCCTTGCAGGCAGCTGAGAAGGATATGGGAGGTCGTGTCCCCCTGCAGGAGGCAGTCAGCATGACACTCATAGTTATGTAAGTAGGACCACCCTCCTGCCAAGCACCATGCTGGAAATAGTAAACCTCCCAATTCCCCCAGTTCAGCAGCTAAGAGCAGCTTTCCCCAGCCCCAAGCTCTGCCCAAGAAATGAATGGAGCAGACGCTGTCTTAGAATCCCGTGGCAGAAGATTCGGTGCCAAAGGACCATATGTTAGTGCCAAAGAGGTCATTAGCCTCAAATCCATTTTACAGATGGTAAGGCTGAAGCCTGAGAAAGGAGAACTCACACCACACAGGTAGCAGGCAAAATCAGAACCCAGTGTAGCCAAGCTTTCATCCAACATGCCAGTGGGTCCCCCCAGGACCCGTGATGGCTCTCATGTCTCTGTTGTCCCTGCGTGGCTACCTGCCAGGTCAGGGGCAAGAACTATGTTATTTCCTGGTGTGGCTCTATCGCACAGACCCAGGGGGCACAACAAACATATAAAGCATTATTAATAATGGAGAGGATTAAAGATGGTAGCGTGAGACAGAGGCTTCCTCCTAAAACCGCATATAATATGAAAATATAATTAATATGACTAATCCCAAAAGAGCAACAGGAAAGAGGGCTGCGCCAAACTGAATACACCTGGAGAGCAGAATAAACCTCACAGAACAGGGTAACGTACCAAAGCTGTGGCCCGGCTGGACCCAAGCCCTTCCCCCACCCCAGCTCACCAGAAGGAGGAAGAGAAATGGAGCGGGGAGGGAGTGGAGGCCTGGGACTGCTGAATACCTAACTATGGAGATCTGATCTGGGAGCACAAACCTACATTTCATGGTGCTTTCATGGTACTCTCGTGATTAGGGGGTTGGAAAGCTAAGACAGACAGAATACCTGGAGAGACTGAGATTCCAGCCAAATATGGAAAGCAGGGATACATATCCAGCTGCTCTGGGATAAAAGAAAGGTGGGCAGTCTGAGGGACTTCCTAACAGCAAGAGGGCTGCTAAAGAGGCAAGGATTGTACAGAGCTTACTGCTTAGGAGAAAGGACAGGTAGACAAAATTGTCCAGGTGCACTCTGTCCAGCAGGTCGGGAACTTTCTTGATCTTCAGGCGCTCCAGCTCTCTGGCTGGCTACACAGCTCAAAGGACCTCCTCTGTGATACGCAGCCTACTGCGCCTTTCTCCCGGCCAGCCCCACCTGGCTCGCAAACCAGCAAACCCTACCCTGGCATTAGGCCAGCCAGAGGGAAGCCCCATCTACAGCAACTACAAACGCAAAGCATAGAGGCTTATACGTGTGTGCTTGGCCCACTGGTCTGGCAGTAGAGGCAGGCATAGCAGCCGGGAAGCAGGAAACAGCTCTTTCCTCCCCCCAGGCACCAATATTGCTCCACTGTGCACCCCAACATTGCTTCAGGGGCTGAGCAGCTCCAGAAAGTAGAGCTTCTGGGCACCAGAGGGCGCCATATGCAAATATGAAATGCCAAAGAAACATGGTTCAAAGTAAAATTATGAATACAATCCCTAAGATTCAAATGAAATTGACCTCATGAATCTGCCTGAAAGGGATTTCAAAATAAAAATCATTAACATGCTCATGGAGGTACAGACAAATATTCAAGAACCCAGGAATGAATTCCAGTCGGAGATCCAATCGTTGAAGAGCACAATGGAGGGTACTAAAAGCAGATTGGATACAGTGGAAGATATGCTAAATGAAATAGAAATTAGAGAAGAGGAATACAAAGAAGCTGAGGCACAGAGAGAAAAAAGGATCTCTAAGAATGAAAGAATATTGAGAGAACTGTGTGAACAATCCAAATGGAACAACATTTGCATTATAGGGGTACCAGAAGAAGAAGAAGAGAGAGAAAGGGATAGAAAGTGTCTTTGAGGAGGTAACTGCTGAAAAATTCCCCATCTGGGAAAGGAGATAGTCTCTCAGGCCAGATCTCCCAACACAAGGGACCCAAGGAAGACAACACCAAGACATATAGTAATTAAAATGGCAAAGATGAAGGATAAGGACAGACTATTAAAAGCAGCCAGAGAGAGAAATAAGATCACATACAAAGGAAAGCCCATCAGGCTATCATCAGACTTCTCAACAGAAACCTTACAGGCCACAAGGGAGTGGCATGATGTATTTAATGCCATAAGCAGAAGGGCCTTGAACCAAGGATACTTTATCTAGCAAGATTATCATTTAAATTTGAAGGAGGGATTAAACAATTCCCAGAAAAGCAAAAGCTGAGAGAATATACCTCCCACAAACCATCTCTACAGTGTATTGTGGAGGGACTGCTATAGATGGAAGTGTTCCTAAGGTTTAATAGCTGTCACCAGAGGTAATAAAACCACAGTAAAGAAAGTAGAACAGTTAATTACTAAGCAAATGCAAAATTAAATCAACCATCCCCAAAGTCAATCAAGTGATAGACAAAGAGTACAGAATATCATACCTAATATATAAAGAATGGAGGAGGAAGAAAAAGGAGGAGAAAAAAAGAACCTTTAGATTCTGTTTGCAATAGCATATTAAGTGAGTTAAGTTAGACTCTTAGATAATAATGAAATTAACCTTGAACCTTTGGTACCTGCAATGGCAATAAGTACATACCTATTGATTATCACCCTAAATGTAAATGGACTGAATGCACCAATCAAAAGAGACAGAGTAATAGAATGGATAAAAAAACAAGACCCATCTATATGCTGCCTACAAGAGACTCACTTTATAACCAAAGACGTACACAGACTAAAAGTGAAATGATGGAAAAAGATATTTCACACAACTAATAGGGAGAAAAAAGCTGGAGTTGCAGTACTTATAGCAGACAAAACATGCTTCAAAACAAAGAAAGTCACAAGAGACAAAGAAGGATATTACATTATCATTATAAAGGGGTCAATCCAACAAGAAGATATAACCATTATAAATATCTATGCACCCAACACAGGACCACCTACATATGTGAAACAAATACTAACAGAATTAAAAGGGGAAATTGAATGTAATGCATTCATTTTAGGGAACTTCAACACTTCACTCACTCCAAAGGACAGATCAACCAGACAGAAAATAAGTAAGGAGACAGAGGCTCTGAACAACACATTAGAACAGATGGACCTAACAGACATCTACAGAACTCAACACCCAAAAGCAGCAGAACACGCATTCTTCTCAAGGGCACATGGAACATCTTCAAGAATAAATCATATCCTAGACCACAAAAAGAGCCTCGGAAATTCATAAAGATTGAAATTGTACCAACCAGTTTCTCAGACCACAAAGGTATGAAACTAGACATAAATTATGCAAATAAAACGAAAAATCCCACAAACACATAGAGGCTTCACAACATGCTCCTAAATGACCAAATAAAAACAGAGATCAAGCAATATATGGAGACAAATGACAACAATAATTCAACACCACAAAACCTGTGGGACACAATGAAGGCCATGTTAAGAGGAAAGTATTTTGCAATACAGGCCTACTCAGGAAAGAAGAACAATCTCAGGTGAACACTCTAAACTCACAATTAACAAAACTAGAAAAAGAAGAACTGACGCCCGAAGTCAGTAGAAGGAGGGACACAA